>OZ010605.1:21978171-22050671 GCA_963932145.1 Acanthosepion lycidas
AGAACCCTGTCATGGCTGTCAGACAATTACTTCGAATATATCAGTTCTTACTTCTGACCAGAACTGCAACCCCTTGATTATAATATGTGGGGCAGAAGTGAGCAAGAGTCCAACAAAAAAAAACTGGTAACACCAAAGATGATATGAAGGCTAGAATTACGATAACATTCACCAACTTAAACAAGGAGAACGTCCAGAAGAAATGCAGGAGTTTTCGAAATCCCCTGAACTCTCTGGTTGAACCATCGCATCCTTATATATATATATATATATATATATATATATATATATATATATATATATATATATTAAAAAGGCTTAAACACTAATATTCCATGGTCATAATTTGTTCCATTGGAATCGTAAATACTAAATACGATCCAATTCATCAGACCTACAAATTCAAAAACAAAACAGAAAAAAAACCTACTACGGAAATAAAAATAGAATTTAGAGAGAGTGTAAATATGAGAGTGTGGGACGAATGTTAGTTCATAAGAGAGGGGTTTAACAGAGAGGGTTTTTTAAAAAACTATGTGTGAGTGGAAGCGGGGAAAATAATTGTTGTCGGATGTCTAATACAATAAAGATACATTTCGTGGTGACATACACACACCATGGCCGATCAAATCTTAAAGAAGGAGGGAGAGGTAAGGAAGTCGTGGGGAAGAAAGATGGGGCGGGTGAAATTAAAATTGAAAGGGACTCTGTGTAATTGAGAAAATTTGACAAAAAAAATATCGACTGCAGGTTACAAATCAAATATAAACAATAAATATGACGATTATCTAATCTAGCGAGGACCTATATTTTTATGTTCAAACGCATGCAAATACACACATACACTAACTTATACACGTATATACATACACATCGCCGTCTACATACATACACACATACATGTACCCATGTATACATACACATATATCCACATATTCACACAAATACACACATACATATACATACACAAACACATATACACATATACATATATCTGATTCAATATCTCTGATACTAAGCGCTTTCTAATAATTACCGCGC
Source organism: Acanthosepion lycidas (assembly GCA_963932145.1). Lineage (NCBI taxonomy): Eukaryota > Metazoa > Mollusca > Cephalopoda > Sepiida > Sepiidae > Acanthosepion > Acanthosepion lycidas. The sequence goes on from OZ010605.1 coordinate 21,979,213, forward strand.
ATATGATATACAAATAATTACACCTAATAATATTTGAATTCAGAGTTGTCGTTCTCCTCGATCAGTTGCCATCCAAGGCTATAGAGCCCAGTCTGACCTGCTATTGTAATACTTTTCCGAAGAGTAATAGCACAACTGAATGTAATGGATTCGACTGGAATTCGAACTCGGCCCATCGATTCCTCAAATCCGCTCATATTCCGTCCACTAGTCCGGCTAGCAAATTCCTGCTGCAGACACTCGCTCAGGCACATCTGTGTTTACTCAACCCCACAGAGCCCACCTGTCTTTTATACTGCAACTATGCTTAGTAGACCTTAGTTACAGATTTTGGAAGAGAACGTGTTATCTAGTGTGATCAACAATTTGAACAAGGGCAGCACACTCAAGCCCTCAGCTAACGAACGCCCCCAAGGATTCCGTCTACCCAATTTCCCTCAAATGCCTTGGGTCAATTCGTGGTATATATATATATATATATATATATCACGACAGACATAATAGACTCTGTTTAATTAATATAAATATTAATGTTTGCTTTACATATATATATATATATATATATATATATATATATATATATATATATATATATATATATATATATATATTAGGCTTTGAACCTGTATCTGCGCGATTTTTTTCGACAGACTTTCATGTTTCTAACTCTTTCTTTTTTTTTTAAATCTTTTTTTCCCCCTCGGGATTGATTTGATTATTGGCAAATCAAAAATTCGAGGGTTTTTCGAAACGAGTATAGTTACCTATATATAAAAACGCAAAAAATACTTTTAAAATATATCATATTTCACTATTCATTTAGCTTCATTCGAAATTTGGAAAAGATTAACGCAGATGTTGGTTCATTGTTTTAAAATTCTATGTTGTTTTGTTACTTTTATATTTATTTTAGCTTGTTTTTTTATGTATCCATTTTATTGCGTGGGCGTCGTATGTTTATCTTTGTATACACTGATGTTCCTGTCAGTAAATAGCTAAACCTCTTGAAAAACAACCCGAATAAATTAAAAACGACGTTTGCTTGTAAGAATCGTATTTATATGTCAATTAATTACCAACAATTGCTGCTTTTCATTCAACAACATTTTTACAAAGAAATTCCGCTTTTCCAATGCGATAAACGTTTTTTTGCATATGTGTTCTGTGAATTCGGCTATCTTACCAAAATTCGTCCCTATCTCAGATAAATAGATATGATTTTTATTAATATATTCCCCTAATAAATCTTACCCAAAATTATAAAAAGCTTAATAATATCGAATTCATTATCTGATTCACAATGAGAAACATACATTCTGTAATTTTTCTGTATTTACACATTACACGTTACGTTTCCAGATTTACTGCAATGCAAGAAATAAAAAACGAATTAATGCCCATTCTCGTTACAAGAATAAAATAAAATCTGGATTTATTATATTTTTCTCTCTAAGATCTCTTCGTATATGTATGCTTTGATGAGGAAAATTATATTGAAAAACTTCTAAACTCCTTCACAACCCTAAGGTGCCATTCTCGGCTTAAGAAAAGCTTACAAGTCCATAAAAGTAAAATAATAAGTACAATCAACAAGAAAAAATACTGCATTTCTCAACCTACCAAGTAATTGTTTATTCGCTGAAGACATATAAACTGTCCCAAACTCTAAAACTACAACCACAAGCTCTAAGACAATCAAAGATTTACTCAATAAAAGCATGTAATAAGCAACGTATAGGAAGAGGCATATATGAGATCGACTGCCTGCACTGCGATAGGAAATATACAGGAGTGACAGTCATTGTTGAACAGAGAAAAGAAATTCGATAGGACAACTCGTCCAAAATGCAACCGATATAAGAAATGAGTAAAACTCAGTACAGAGAAAATATAACGCCTATCAAATATTTTCTGTTTGAAATTTGGGAATGAGTAGCTATCTTTATATATTTTATTTATAATTCAGACTATACTTCGCATCTTTGTTGTTATCACAACGTTTCAGCGGTTTTTTGTCTCTGGACTTCCTATAGGTTTATATGGAAAATACAAGGAATTCCAAATTGAATCGTTTATTATTCCACAGGATTAAAGTGTTTTCGTTCCAAAGTCTGTATCTAGGGATATTGTGTAGTTCTTGATTTGATTACTGCCCAGTTATTGTTCGCCCGTTTCAAATGAGTTCAAATAAACGCTGCCCGACTCTGGAATTGAAATCCCTACGACGATGTTACCTATTTCAAGAACCAAGGCTTGACTCCACTAGGCAATTTGATGTTGTGAATATGCGCACAATTCATGGCCTCTGCTTGAAATAGACTCTTCCATCACAAAGATACTTATCACATATCGGGTCATGAGAAAAAGCAGATACGATGTGTATGAATGGTACCTTATCCCATGTGAGTGAGAAGACTGAAAATCGTATCAGATTAGAGATCCTCTATAAGTAACTAGTGTACTCATGTTAGATTGCTATCATCCTTCATTGTGCTGAAAGAGTTACCGCATATTGTATATATATATATATATATATATATATATATATATATATATATACCCAAGTATAGGATTGCTGTATACGTAATGAATTTCAATAACCAACAAATTCAATTAGTAAAAGAGTGCTCAATACAGAGTAGAGCAAATATTATTATAATATATATATATATATATATATATATATATATATATATATATATATATATTTACATTTATATATATATATACATATTATAATTATTTTTAAAAATATATTTCCGTCGTGATAATTAAAATTTGAAGTTTCTTTCCATTTTCAAGCAAAGCTGAGAATAATTTTCGAAAAAACTTGATTTACTCTATTTATAAGCCAAATAATACAATATATTTTAAGTTGGTGGGGCAATGTATATACATATATATATATATATATATATATATATATATATATATATATATATATATATATATATGATCTCGTTAATAATTATATATATATATATATATATATATATGATCTCGTTAATAATTATATATATATATATATATATATATATGATCTCGTTAATAATTATATATATATATATATATATATATATGAGATCTCGTTCGCTGATGCAGCACTACAGAATAAAGAGAATTTTTAACAGCCGCTGCTGCTATAATACATCACTCTTCGTAAGAAGTGTGCACTATAGCTGCCGGAATGGCGTTTATATAGCGCGTATATAATGGGTTAAAATTAATTTTCTCTGTCGTACGTCAAGTGTCTAGAGATAAGATTCTCTGACGCAAACTGATGTTCAATCACACTGAAGCAGGATGTTTGAGGACCAACTAACAAGCTGATTGTGGCTACTATATACGCACACAGAGTCATATATATATATATATATATATGACAGTGTGTGCGTATCTTTCTGTGTGTGTGTCTATGTGGCGGGTGTCTGTGTAAGTGTTTCATACCGGAAAATAATGGCAGACTTTTTCGTCTTCAGAAATTAATTTGACATGTTGGACCAAAAATCAAGCGTAAGCATAAAATATAATTGACTACATAAGAAATAAATATGGAAAGACATATATATATATATATATATATATATATATATATATATATATATAGATAGATAGATAGATAGAAAAAAAGAAAGAAAGATAGATAGATAGATAAATAAATAGAAATACATATAGAATAGATAATTATGCAAATAGTTATCTTTTTCAAATACCTCTAAAATTCAGATATTTTTCTTTTGTCTTTGTTTTGTAAGATAAGTGTGTGTCTGGTTGAATCCAAAAGGTTAAAATAAATTACATTGCCGGCCACAATCAAATAAAATCGATGTAACTCATTCTGAAAATGGTTAGATTGGCACCATGATGCATTAGAAATATTTCTTCTATTTTCTTTTACCGGTTGCTGCATCAAATGGTTTATTACGAAGGAAAAACTAAACGTCATGTGAATGTCTGGGACGTTATATCTCGCTCTATATTTTTCTCGTTATCAGAAAACTTTAAGCTAACCAGATGGCTGTAAGAAAGACCTCTATCAGGCGACGTCTCGTAAATTTAAAATAGCAAATGATCAACAAAGAATATTAATGAGCAATATTTGGCGTGGATATGAAGTCGAGACAGGAGAAAAATAAATTTATTTGATGGTGAGGAAAAGTTCTCAGTCCGAATTTTCCAAAATCTGGTGACGAACGACGATATTATAAAATGCACAATCACACACGCGTATTTTCATCGATACTGCATGTAACAGAAACCTGTGTTAAACCCATAAGGTTAGTTATCACAGATAACAAGAGATCGATATTCTGTCACACAGTATTTCATTGCACACACACAACCCGTATATATTTTTGTATGTTATTTCTTCATTCTCTGTTATGATTTGTCTGCATTAAGAAAATCGGTGTACATACATAAATACATATATATATATATATATATATATATATATATATATATATATATATATATATATAATGGATTATAGCTATATGTATAAATGTGTTAGTAAATGAAAAAAATCACCAGCCGTTTCTATATATATATATATATATATATATATATTATATATATATATATATATAGATATATGTGGTAAATATGTAGGCAAAACCCGTGAGGTCGGGACATTGAAATATTCGTCTTGACCTACTACGGAAAATTTGCAACATGCATGTACAATTTCATCAAAATCGGACGAGAAACGTGAACATGTGTGTGTCTGTGAGTGTTTCTAGAAATATTTCGCTCTCACCATTCAGATATATATATATATATATATATATATATATATATATATATATATATATATAAACGCACACACACACACACACACATATATATATATATATATATATATATATATATATATATATATATTGCAGATATTGGGAAGTTAAACTCATAAATATAGCATACCTTAAAACAGTATTTTATCATATATATATATATATATATATATATATATATATATGTGTGCGTGTGTGTCTGTGGGTGCGCGCGCGCGTGTGTGTATCTACATTCAAAACCATCACTTGATAAGATACCAGAAGTGTTGAAACAAAATGTCTATTTTTGTAGTGATTTTATAATATATTCGTGTTATAATTTTCGAATAAATAATTATATTTGCTCTACTCTGTGTTGAGCACTCTTTTACTAATTGAATTTGTTGGTTATTGAAATTCATTACATATACAGCAATCCTATACTTGGGTATATATATATATATATATATATATATATATATATATATATATATATATATATTATCTATGGACGTTATTTTGGACCTTGGGTTGAACGCTTTTCCGATCATCTGAAAACAGGTTTATTTTTTTTTATATGGATCTATTTATGCCTATTTGTGTTTGCCTATGTTTGGTGGGGAAGGGGAGTATGTGTGTCTATATGTCTGAGAGTGTTATCGGAAACAAATGGAGTAGAAATTACCCACCAACACCACACAAAAAAAAAAATCGCAAACTCATATCCATATAACTGAATATGTTAGCTCTATCACTAGTATTGTGTACTTTCCACTCCGTGCATTATATATATATATATATATTATATAGGTGTGTTTGTGTGTGTGTGCTTGTATGGGTTTATGCTTGTGTGTCTGTGTGAAGTTGTTAAAATCTGATGCATTTATAGAAGAGAATGCACCATATAAGATACAGAATATCTAAATATATGGATGGTGTTACTTGACAATTAGCAATTAACACTATATTGCGACTGTTCGTTTCACACTTAAGACCCCCCATCAACACTACCACATTGGTATCTTATTGGGTGATGAATTTTCAAAGAGGTTCTTACAAGCTTACATGTCATTCCGATTATTTGTAGTTTGGTGACTATGGATATACTATGGTAATGGGAACATGCTAGCCAAATTATACCAATGTCTGCTGTGTATGCAGAGAGACGTAATGGTCGGTGTTGTTTTTAATCTACAATTTTCCAAGGCTAGCCGAAACGTCAATCTGTGGCTCAATCGGTAAAAGCACGTCAGACTATATGGCTGTTCCGTATAGGATATAGGTTCGATTCCTGTCAGAGGACGCATATTTTTTGTGAAAATTTCTCGGACATTCAGGGCGGTAAATGTCTTTAATACTGTTTATTATAAACAGAGAATTTACTTAAATATTTGTATCTATAAAAAGGACGTATAAACATAAAATATCTGAAAATAATTGTCGAACTTTGTCCAATTCATATATATATATATATATATATATATATATATATATATATGTATGAATTAGAAAAAAATTCGACAATATATATATATATATATATATATATATATATATATATATTAAAATTTGTGTATTAAGGGTAGTAGATTCACTTTTAGGCATGTCTGATTGAATAAATTACAAACATTACAAAGAGATCGAAAGAAATTGGGAACTGAAAATAAAAGAAATTTAAACAGCTATAGGACATTTCTCTCATCCTTTACCTTCAATACACGGAAGGTTATTCGTGAGTATATACGGATTTTGTTAAAAGCTAACAGACATAATGTCTGTAATTTGTGTGTGTGTGTGTATGTGTATGTGTGTGTGTATGTGCGTTTAATGTGTGTGCAATACCAGCTACGCATCACCTGAGTGTAAATATTATTTGAACTTCACACAGTATTGCCATAAATTTCTTCGATAGTAAAGGAGCGTTTTAAAACTGAAATGTATATTGATGTATATTGACATTAATCATTTCATCCATAGCGACATATTAAAGACACTCACATGTATAGGACTACTGTTTGTGGGAGAATATGAAAAATAAAATGAGGAAGACATTATTTATGAGAATGAACCCTAAAAGCAAAGGAATTATGGCCAGAGAAAATAACGATTGAGATTCTGTTTACATATTTGAAGTACAAACTCGCCTGGAAAATAAGAAACCAGAAGAGAGTTCCACTTGCGAGAAGTGCGAGAGAAGAAACAATTTGCAAAGAACCTACGCTTATATCTAGCCATTTCATCTGTAAAATGATGACACTTAGCCGTCAATCTAGTAATGCGCTTAAATTCATAAACTCTAGGTACCATAGATGATTGTTCGTCATCACAATTGTCATGGAAATATTTATAGAAAAGGCACAGAAAAGCTATGATGCATATGAGTTAAAGTGAATGAAGCCTTCATATTCGTCCATTTAATAAGAACCTCGAAAACATAGCAGATGGACGAGACTATATGTGACAACAATATTCAATGCTATGATGAATGGTAGACTTATAAATGTGTAAGTTACATTCTGGCGAGAAAAACTGTCTAATGCAACACAGTGAAGAAATTTTCCGAGTAACAGAACTAACAGTTGATTACATATCATCTTTCTACTGCATGACAACGGAAACTGTTAACTCGAGAAGTTGCATTGTTCCATTCTTCTGGAGGATAGCATCGGCCATGTTGAAGGAGGGGTAACGTTTCTCTCACACGATGAAATAATGCGTATGTAAATATATATCAAAGTAATATAAGTTTAAATGTGAATTTTGAGCAAAGTAATGGAAAAATAATCATTTGTCCTGTTATTTGATAAGCATGTAAATTTTGTGTCTTTTCATTTTTCGGGAATATTTGTAGACAGCCTGCCATTTCATACCAGGTTTTGGTCTATCTTTATAAGAATCTTCTCAGGAAAAATAAAAAAAGTACTGCTCCCTTTTATGTGCCCAAGATGTTCGGTTCTCCCTTCCAGTATTGACGTAGATCGAAGACATCTATACTTTATGAATAATGAATTATTTCCCACCCTACAACATCTTTCCCTCAGTCGATATGTCGGAAGCATCACGCTATTCTACAAATATTTCCATGAAAACTGTTCACTAATTCTACTAGTTCAGAAGTTCATAGCTAAGAACTACGATACTACGTACATTGAGGCCAATTATCTTCATCCTCTTTGCATCATTTGTGTGAAACAAGCTCCTATGTGGATGCTTCCCCGATCGCTAGAAAACCAATTTCAATCTAGCGTTATATCACAATAATCTGATGTTTTTCATTGAGCTTCTTATGTTCAGTCAACAATCTCATTCTGTAACATTTATGCATGATTCTCTGGCCTTGCATTAGAAGAACAATTATTAATAAATGGTATATATTTAATTAATTTTCTTCTGAAATATAAGACGACACCGTCTTCTTCATTACTATTTTTAGATTCTGGCAATCAGATTTTGGAAATGCCTGTAATAAAAATGCAAAATAAACTATAAAATAGGCTCCTTTTTGTTGTCTGCCTGAGCATTCTTGCAAAGCACTTGAATTATGAGGTTTAATTTTTTTCTTCTTATTAGATCTGTCAAAATCAGATTGAACACCAGGACTACTTTTTCGATATTTCTAGAGAGAACAATTGTACAGAAGTATGATTGCAATCTCTTGGGGAGACATTTCTTTGCGATAAAAAATGTATGTATTATGAACTTTATTTTTGAAAGAAAACTTTTTTTAGCCCATATCTGGCAGTCGCAAATCATAAGTATTTTTGTTAGATTACTGTGGATTAACTTTATTTATAAACGCGGTAAAAAACACACACAGAGAGAGACACACACACAGAGACTCACGCACAAACACACCCGCACATATATATATATATATATATATATATATATGTGTGTGTATAGTCCTCCCTCACTCCCTCTCTCTCACTCTCTCTCACTATATATATATATATATATATATATATATATATATATATATATATATATATATATAAAGTGAATTCAGACCAGCATGAATCCATCCAGCTCTTATCTAAAATAACAACTTAAATGAGAGTGTTTGACCGACGTAAGGACTGGACAAAATTCATGTAAGAAAAAAATAAAAGAATAAATAACAAATGAAAACTAGAGACAAAAGTTCATTTACTCCATCAAAACATTCATTTCTGTAGTCCACTGCTACCAGCAAGCAGAATATTTTTTCACATCACCACGCCTGTGTCTGCTCCGTCAAATATTTTGGATTTATGCATATTAATAGAATAATTTTCATAATATTTTTGGGAATAGGTGCATTTTGTGCCGCGGAAGTGAAATATTGCTGCTGATCTATTTTATTCACAGTAGAGCCTGCCTCCCTTTCCAATCTAATCGGCAGCATATATATATATATATATATATAGATAGATAGATACATATATATATATATATATATATATATATATATATATATATATATATATATATATATATAAATACATACATATACATATATAAATACATGCATATATATATATAAATGCATACATATATATATATATATATATATATATATATATATATATATAAATACACACACACACACATATATATATATAAATGCGTACATATATATATATATATATATATATATATATATACAGAAAGAGAGAGAAACAGTTAGACAGAGAGATTGAAGGAAGCCTTAAATGGCGAAATGTGTTATCGTGTATATATCAAAACAAATTATTTTTATGAATGTTTCCAATTGCCAAAATTTAAAAACTTTCTTGGGATTATATATCCTAATACATACATATAGTGGCTGTCGACTCACAACACAAGTATTACCATCACTGAAAGATCCAGTCCATCAGTTAAACTCTCCCCACAACACTGCATTCTTTTATAGTGTGATCAGCATAAAACCAGCCATAGATCTGCATTTCTTGTGACATATATGGCATATCAAATCATCTCTGGATGGTGGAAGTTGACTTTGCACCTCATCACTTCCAATGTGTCTTTTTATGTGCCTTGTCCCATCCGAAATGGAACCCCACTCTCCAGTGCAGGTTGGCCATTCAAAGCATGCCATTACAAAATTGTCATATGTAATAGACTGTGTTGGTATGATTTCTGGTGATTGATCAAACCTCCCCTGGACAGACATATCCGATTGCATTTGGTATGTGGACAGGTTGGCACCTCATGGCAAATCAGGTATACCTATCGAAATCCGCTCTTCATTTCTGCATATTTTTCTGATAACTTCTGGAAGATGTTGACGCCATCATCAATACTAGCTTTCCAAGAAACCCGGTTTTCAGTTAGAGTCTCCCAGTTATCCAGAACAATATTGCACTTGTATTGTGACTCTTTGAATTAATATTTGTAACGAAATTTTTCCTTTTGTAATACACACACACACACACACACAGTAAGTGAGGAAATGAGGAAGTGAGAGTGAGAGAGAAGACATGAGTGAGTTAGCAGATATTGACACATTTAAACGGTTAACTTAACGGAAGTTATATACTGATATCGAGGCGGTAGAGAAGAAAAACCCATAGAGAGAAAAAGAGAGAAGGAAGTTATGAGAGAAGGTGTCACTAATTTTCTTTGTAAAAAAATGGCAAGAAACAGACGCAGTTATTTTGTTTTACTTTGAAAGTGTTATTTTGGGGGTTCATAAAGATTATAATGTTTGATATAAATTTGAATATCTCTAAACTGTCTACAAATAATTTAATTTGATGTTTGTTAGTGATTTAATATGTTTTTTTAAGTTTTGGGGATTTTCGATGAAATAGTCGATTAGAAAAATATTAATAGAAAGTACATTAAAAGAATAAAATTTTATTTTAAAATATAAGTTTACTTCTAGTAATCTTTTTTTAATCTCTTTAAAAAAAAATTATTATTGATTATTAAGTTGACATCTCTTTCCGTGTGAATTTTGTTCATGAATTTAACTCGTGATTGTTTCTAGATGGGTAATCTCTTCTTAAATTTTAGTTAAGTTAATATGGGGTAATATTTGAAGGTAATATTAAAGATCTTGCTCTGTCATATACTGTATACACACCCATGCAAATATGACATATACACACGTTCCTTTACATGTTCAATCACTCATACAGGTACCCATGTGCCGATATACACAGGTAACTTCATGTATTAACACCTAACTAAATATCAAAAATTTTTCCAATTTAAATTTTTTATCATCAATAATGATTATTAAAGGGTAATATATTTCAATTTAAATTAAATTATCAATTTTAAAAAAATTCCTCCATATTGTAAAGAATTTTAAACTCACACTTCCAATTGGAGAATATTAAATGAGAAAATGAGATAAAACACAAATAACAGGACTGTAAATCCTTCTTTTATAATATTCTATGAATCCATAAATATACACATGCATACATATCCCTACACATACACACATACATATACATACATATTCATATATATATATACATATATTCAGATATACACATACATATATATATGTATATATATATGCTCATACATACACACATACACATGTAGATATAACCACAAACATACATACACATGTACATATGCACACACATATACCCACATATATACACACACATATATATATACACTTACATATACACATATATACACATATACACACATATACAAATACACATATACACACATACACACATACACACAAATATATACATATAGATACCCACATGTGCGTGCATGCAAAAAACATATTTTATTATATCTCTATTCTCCCATATTATATATATGAGCTCACAACTTCTTATACTTATACATACATACATACACTATCTATGGAAATACATACATGTATCCATCTATATATACACACCCACACTCACACATACATATATAGACATTATAAAAAATTGTATACATACACATCCACACATATACATGTACCCACATACCCACACATACACATATATACACCCATATATACATATAACTATTAGGTTGGTGCAAAAATAATTTCGTTTTCTCATAGTAACATATGTTAGAAAACGAAATTATTTTTGCACCAACCTAATACATATATTTAAAAAAAAAAACCAAAAAAAACCCGGATCTATATACATACAAGTATATATACATACATATCCATAATCATATCCACCCACTCCATAAATGTGCCCACAATACACAAAAATAGCACATGCATGCCTATCTTTCCATATAAACGCATATACATACACATATCAAGTTCAATTACTTAGTTATATATATATACAGTTATCTGTTCGCACTTATGTGTGCATAGCAACATTTCCCAAAACATAAATAAACCAAGATCATGTAATATTAGTCTTCCTATATATTTATTCCTAAATATATTTAGTTAGATTTAGGTTGTTCTTATGTCAGCATTTAAAAATGAGGATTTGGTTAACATGAGAAGTGTGATCTTCTTTTTTAAAATAACTTGGAAAAGACGCTGGTCCACCGAACATGTCAATATCTGGATCTAATTTAATGTAATTTCATGTGATGCGTAGACTATTTGCTGTCCAATGTCAAGGTTTAAAACTTTTAACCTAGCCTCCATTCTCATAAAAACGTCGCTTCAGCATGCTCTGCATGTATTCAATTGTGTTTAAGTCTGGAGAATTGACCGGCCATTTCATTTTCTTAGATCGACAGAAGCCTAATTTCTGCAGGTACTCAATAGTTTTATGCACTGCATGCGAAGCAGCATTAACTTGCATAAATACTATGGTTTTCCTGAAGGTGATTGTATTTAGCCAAGATTCTTTGTGGTCTTTCCAGAAGGCTATATAAGCATCGGCGGTTATTTTTGTACCGTCAGGCATTCTCCACTGACCTATCATGATACTCCAATAATACCAGCCCAAATGATAATACATGCTCCTCCTTGTTGGTGTGTCAAGTTTCCCACCCATCAAGGCCATCGAGTATCGCACGACTTTTATCTGTGAATAGAACTTTCGAGTAAACGACCTTCATTTTCTTCTTTGCCCATTTCAAATTTTGTATGTGTACTTTTGTAAATTCTATGATTCGTCACTGGTCTCACTGATGTCCCGAGCTTCTTTAGAAGATGATAGTTAGTATTTCTGGACACTATTGCTTCTGCAATGCTCAGAAAGGTGTAAAATCATATTTGCAACCTATAATTGCACGATTTTAATTACACTCGTTTATAGTCTGGAACATTTCTATATCGTGTTAATATTGCAAATGGCCACCGTTTGTTTCCTGTTGCGCAGAACAATACAATTTCTCATACCGCCTTGGCATATATCTATTCCCATTACACTGTGAACATTTCGTTAAATTCCAACTGGTACTTTTTTAACAAAAGGAAAAAAATGTCACCTCTCTAATAATTTAAATCACCATGTATATACATGTAGTAATGCTTTTGGTATTTAAACCAAGTGAATCTTATTAACACAATATTAAATCTTAAATATTAAAATTGATTCACACATAGAGTTCGGTGTTGGTTTAACACTAGGATGGACGAGGTGTCGTTTTCGACATCTTCAAATTTTCAACAAATTACTATGGAATAACTAGTTTTGGTTCGATGCCGAGGCTTATGGACAAATATTGAATTTTATCAAAGATGCTTAACTGACTTAATTCTTTAAAAAATATTCAATTGAATAGCTAATATTTTCGGTTTTACCTTGAATGTCCGATGTGTCGTTTTTGACACCCAGGCTATTTATAGGGTAAATGCATTGAAAAATTTCTCACAAGCAATGATACTTGTGTTTAAGTCCCTTATCTATCTATTTATAAAAAGGATATTGGTTTCTATAATGCTAATAAAATAGGAGTAGACGTAGTAAACCAAATGCACCGAAAAGTAGAGTACACGTTGTGGTACAAGATGTTGGCCCCTTGGAGTCTTTTGCAATATACTGGATATGGCAGTTATAAATGCATGGATTATATACAAACTTGCATCAGGGAGATCAATTAGTAGGAAGGATTTCATTTTGGAGCTGATTGAGAGTCTTAGGCACGCTTATGTTCAGAAGCGAAGCTTACCGAATCCTGCAGATGTGCCCTCCACATGCTCTTCATTACCTATGAAACGTCGCAAGTGTCATGGTAGAACATTTTCAAACGCTACGACTACTGCCAAATATGCAAAAAGCCTACTTGTGGCAAATGTGCAAAGGATGTAACTAGGGTACTGTTAGTAACATGTAAAGATTGTCGCGGAGACCAGGCTTCTTGGTAAAACCGACTCTCGAAATACCGGCGAAACGTCCCACTCTCTCTCCGTCTTTTCTCCTACCTTCCACTGTTAGTATATTATGTAACTAGGGTACATTTAGTAACATGTAAAGATTGTGGAATCTAAGATATTGTTAAATAGTTGGTCCTACAGGATTGTAGAAAGAATGTTATAGCCTACTTCAAAATGATGTTTAGTGTTTTGTAATAGTAATATTCTTTAATAAACTATGTATTGCAAACATATAATTTCATTAACCATATATGATTATTTTTTCATGCCAAATATTAAAAGACAATCATAAGGTGTCGAAAACGACAGATTGGCCATTTTATATATGACAAAGGAGCTGGCCATCCTAGTGTTAATAAACAGCACAATATATTTAATACAATCGGTATTAAGATACCACTACGTAAACGATCATTTTCACCTTGTAAACTTAAATTTACAGGATTTTTTAGACAGTCAATTGTTGATAAATTACTGAAATATAAAATTTCCAGAAAGGGGGACGCAATAAAGGAAGTAACAAATTGTGGAAAAAGAAGATGACAACTCGAAAGGAATGGCAGTTAGCAAAGGAAGCAGGAAGTGGTGTAAGTCTTGATATGAGTGATGGTCAGAGGCCAAAAGAAGAGAAAGGAAAAAGATAGAAAGAAGAGAAAAGATGACCCATTTAATATACCCAGTAGTATTCAAACCAGTAGATAGAGCGAAGTAACCTTAAGAAATTCATAAAAAAAAAAAAATAAACAAAAAAATTATATAAAATAATGAAACCCTAAAAATATGAAAGAGTGATAATTCAGAATAAAAGAATATTAAATTATTCAATAAAAAGGAAAGAATATAAAGAAAATATAAAAAAACTAAATAAATATAAATATCTTAGGAATAATGCAACCAAATCAAGAAATATCAAATTAAACTCATATTAATTAATACAAATGCACAAGGAAAGAAAATTTATATTTGAAATTTAATATATAATATAAAAAAAAAAAAATTAAAATTATCAAAAATGAAAAGTGCCTTTTAAATAAAGGAATTAAAACGTTCCATTAGAATCAGCAGAAAATACTATATAAAAATAACTTATATATAAATATATAAAATAAGGCGATAGCCTGTTTCATGCCTGAACGCTATCTTCACACATGGCCTGAAGTCTGTGTTCAAGCATGAAATATACATTGGTTTATTGAATATATATAGGCACACATTTTATTTACATGCACACAAACACATACACACACACATACACACATATACATATATATATGTATATAATTATTTATTCAAAAATTATAACATAAACATGCTATAACATCACTACAAAAATAGTCATTTTCTTTCAACACTTCTCCAATAATGGTGTTGAATACATACATACACACACACACACACACACACACATATATATATATAATTATAATTTTTTTAAATACTTTAAGAAATAATTATAATATAGGCTCTACTTGTGTATCGAGCATTGTTTTTTTTTAATTAATACTAAATTATTTTGATTATTAGCCTAACGGTTCTTTCCTACATATTTACCCATATATATATATATATATATATATATATATATATATATATATATATATATATATATATATGGGTGACTCATGATATCTAAACATTTACTGTTTACTTAACATATTAATGTTTGCGTTTTCTCTGAGTAACTAAAGCTACTCTGCTTTTGCGAACCACACCGCATCTTTTACTCACAAAATTTTGAACAGACAGTATTCTAGCGAAATTGCCTTTCAATACTCATGAGCTAAATCCTTATGTGGCATATTTTTCTGCACATACTACAGTCAGTAGCATATTCCTAAACCTTTATTGGTAGCATTGCAACATATTTGGTATTAGATTGTTGCAAAAATAATGACGTTATTTGACGTATTTTTAACGTCAAAAAAAGTCATTATTTTTGCACCAACATAATATTATCTTTCCGTTTATTTCCGTATTGATGCTTGATGCAGTGGGGATATATCAGTCTTAATCAGTCCTGTTAACAAATTGACCAGAGTCCGTATTAACTAAGACTTCGTCGATACTGTTTATATTTGGGAATTATCAAACAACTGAGATCTTGTCTATGCATTACTTATTATTAGGTTGATGCAAAAATAATGTCGTTTTCTCACATATGTTACTATGTGAGAAAACGACATTATTTTTGCACCAAACTAATAAAGGAAATAAATAGGATTGGCCACAGTGACACATGAATACAACAATACTACTGCGATATTTGCCTGAAGAGCGAATCGAAACTTGTTGATGTCTGGAATTTCTCTCTGCCCTCTCAAATTTTTTTCTCTCTCTCTCTCTTTCTAGCCCTCTTTCTTTCTGTCTCTGTCTGTCTGTCTCTCTCTCTCTCTCTATCTATCTATCTATCTCTCTATCTATCTATATATATATATATATATATATATATATATATAGATAGATAGATAGATAGATAGATAACTAGACTCGTTTCGAAAAACCCTCGAATTTTTGATTTGCCAATAATCAAATCAATCTCGAGGGAAAAAAAAGGTTTTAAAAAAAGAAAGAGCTACAAACATGAACTACTGCCGAAAAAAAAATCGCACAGATGCAGGTCTGAAGCCCAAAGGAAAAACCCCGATACGAGCAAACAACTAACTAACAAAAGAGCTCAATACAACCGTAGAGCAGACCTAGATACACCTAGTGAGCCATACAAAACTACCTAGCTTTCACCTAAACGGATCGTCTGGGAAAGTTCGGCCGAACTTTCCCTGACGATCCGTTTAGGTGAAACCTAGGTAGGTTTGTCTGGCTCACTAGGTGTATCTATCTATCTATCTATCTATCTATCTATATATATATATATATATATTATACATATATATATATATATATATATATATATTATACATATATATATATATATATATATATATATATATATATATATATACATACATACATACATATATATATATATATATATATACATACATACATATATATATTAAAACAGGTTTCGTTAAATAATTTATAACTGTTCTGTTTAACAATAGGATCCTATTCATATTTCGTTTTTTCTGTGCGCTTATTAAAAGACCTGAGGAAAACACCATGTTAGCTAACATTGTACTTCTTTCGAGTACTTTCGACATAGCGTGATATCATCGTCAGGCTATTGTTAATTATAAAGTAATTATTTAGTGTCCATGGTTGTGAAGACAAAAATAGTTGTGTTCATCCGAATATTCCCATTTTTATATTTGGGGTCACCAACGCTGTGTCATGGCTTTGGTGACGGACACCGTTTAAGGCGAGGTAACTAGGTATGCGGCAGAAAATTCCGGACCTAAGAAGTTGCTAGATAATCTGTGAGGGTATAACATGATTAATGTTTTAAAAACGTTAACTAAAAATATCTATATATATTGAAAATTCCAAGTGGGAAATTTTCTCGTGGAGTGTTTCGTCCATTAAGACTTAATTTTTAAAACTTTTTTGAATTTATCATACATTTTTCACCGATATATATCAAATATTGAACAATAAAATGAAACGATGAAGTGAACGAGAGAGAACGAGAAATCTTGCGTATCATAAAATAGTGGATCGAAAAAATATAACCGCAAAGGAATAACAAAAAGGGATAATCAGTTATCGAACATCGCTCTTCAGAGCTAATCGACTACAAAAAGGAGCTCATAGAAAAGTTTCTTTACAAATTAAAAACTATTAAGGATGATTTTATTTTTACTTTTAAGTAAATGTATAAGATTTAGGATGCAAATATCTAAACAATTTCTATATAATTTATGTCCAGAACAGAAAAAAAAACATGAGAACACAAGAAAATAAAATACACATCTTGTTACTCGTTTGAAACAAACTTGTATTAAAGAGGGTTTGCTTCACAAATCAAATAGAAAATGGCACACGCGTACACACACACACACACACACACACACACATATATATATATATATATATATATATATATATATATATATATATATCAGAATCCCCGAAAAGTTAGATAGATATCTGACATTTTCATTGTGATTACCGATAAATACGTCACCAGGCAGAGATAGATAGATCAAAAAACAAAATACTATATGTATATATATATATATATATATATATATATATATATATATATATATATATATATATATAATAGCCGGTCACTCGTCTCCTAGGGCGGCTATCCAATACTTATTGCAGGTGAACACTCAGGAACATTTGTGTTTGTTCAACACCGGCACACCTTAGTTACACTTTCTGGGAGAGAGCGTGTTATTTATCATAATCAGCAATCTGAAAAACGCCATCAGGCTCAAATTCTCGGCCACGATGACCTGTGACTTCGTGCTAGCAAAGCTATCGACAGCACCGAGTGCACTGTCCACCCAATTTCATTCAATTGCTTGGGTCAACACGTGATATGTTTTACCTGCACTTTCCGAAGGTGCTGCACACTAGTATCGTTCCCCCTTCAGACCGATAAGATCAGCAAATGTCCTTCCTGAAAAATCAACTGTGGTGATCTATAAGTTTCGATAAAAAAATTAAGAAATTTAAGTTTTATTTTACGTTAAATTTATGTATGACATTTTTTATGTATGTATCTGGACAATTTCTATACAATCTATGTCCAGAAAAGGAAATATATATATATATATATATATATATATATAAACGCAAGAATAATTAAATGTAAATAACAACCGTACTTCCATGTCAATCGTTTTTAAAGACAGTTGTATAAAAGAGAGATTGCTGCAAAAATACCCAATTAGATAGATTTGTGACTCAACGAACACTCTTTGCCACTTTTATTTTGTAAATGAATACTCGTTTTCACTTTCGTAATGCTCGTTGTAGTAGAGACTTTGTAATCGCAGATACAACTATAGTACGCTGCTGAAAATGCTGGTGTCAGACGCCTTCGAATAGCACTCGCACTAATAGTACTTGCCATAAACTTGCTCGATATTACTCGCTTCCGAGTACCAATAAATAACAAACGCCAGGAATGAATATATGAAAATAATTTATTAACGTAATAATACAAACTGGTAAAGCAGGTTAGTAGTTCCAGGAATACGGGTTAGTAGCAAAATATATATACAGTCTTTGGTATTGAAGTATCGCTGTATGACTTCTTACTGAGTCTACGTGCTCACTCACTGTGACTCCTACAACGCTGTTACTTCACCCTCACTCTTCCGGTTACATACAACCTTTTACTCTGCCACTCTGGACTCGACTCATCGATCTTGCTCTCTCGGGTCTTCACGTAGCCGTAGTATATGTATATACTGAGTGAGTCCATTTGTGTAAAAAGGGGTGAACCCCTCAACACAATCCGTATAGTGATCCGAATAGAGAAATAGTATAGTGAATAGAGTAGTGAATAGTCGTCTGCATAATAACAGAGTAGAAATAACGATGCGAATAATAATAGAGGATAGAGGACAAATAACGATCAATTAGACACAGGCTACCTCTAATATATGCGTTTCCTCTATGGTCACGTGATCTACTTAATTCAATAATTGGATTGTATGTGTTTACTCTCTGGCGATATATGTTCAAGAGTCGACAGTGAGACTTTATTCTTATATAACAGATAGCTAGCTAGGTAGATAGATAGATCAAAAGCCAAAATAATATCTGTCTATATTTCTGAGATGAGGTATTATGTACACTATTTACATTATTCTGACTATTGTCCTCATCTTTGTCGCCAAATTTGTTACATCATACAGTATCTGTCTATATTTCTGATATGAGGAATTATGTACACTATTTACATTATTCGGACTATTGTCATCATCTTTGTCTCCATATTTATTACATCCTTATCTGTCTATATTTCTGAGATGAGGTATTATGTACACTATTTACATTATTCGGACTATTTTCTTCATCTTTGTCTCCATATTTATTATATTAATAAATATGGCGACAAAGATGATAGTGTAAAAAATTTAAATAGTGGGCAGAATAATATATATAGATAATTAAAGAGACATAGAGATAAATTGATCAAAAGCCATACTGCTATAGACAGACAGACAGACAGACAGACAGACACACACATATAGAGTGACGGAAGATTTACAAAACGGTAATATGTTGAATTTACATTGTTGCTGACTGCAGACACCACACGTTTTGACTTAGTCTCTCATGCCTTTCAGCATCTGATCTTCCATGAATTCAATTTCAATGACGATGTTCTTGTTCAGAGAAAACTTAAATTGTCACAGAACACGGGAAGTCTATAACTATACGTCAGTCATTTGTGCCACTTTCGCGCGAGGTGAGTTACTTGATATTTTTCCCTTCATTTCTCCTGTCAGGAATCAGAGACTTCGTTTGGCATCCATCACACTTATGGCACATCATGTCAGTGTTCATACTTTGCTTCTGTCAGTGTTTATACTCCGATCAAAGTGTTATCTTTTGTCTAAAAGAAAAGCATAATCTCATAGGAAATCGTGAGTCCCGAGTATATATTTATAAAATTGGTAATATATTATTCATGTAATTTAAAAAAAAAAAAGGTAATGTTTATAAAATAAACAGAATATATTTTTATTTATATAACCAATATATCACCTGCGTTTCAGAGTAGAATTTTTATCCTCATTAAAAATAATCCTGTTATTTAATTGAAAAAAAAAAAGCATAAAACGTCACAATATACATTATAGACTCATCTATTTGATTAACGCAATACGCCACATTTCTGATTTAATTATTTTTATGTAGTAGACGTATATGGGCTACTTGATATTCTATTACAATCTAAAAAAAATTTCAACCGTTTTCTTTGATAATTTTCTTGTCCTAGCATTAATAATTCATACATCGTTTTTGCTGCTT
Organism: Acanthosepion lycidas; assembly: GCA_963932145.1. Taxonomy (NCBI): domain Eukaryota; kingdom Metazoa; phylum Mollusca; class Cephalopoda; order Sepiida; family Sepiidae; genus Acanthosepion; species Acanthosepion lycidas. The sequence goes on from OZ010605.1 coordinate 22,000,141, forward strand.
CTCAGAAATGTTCTCTGCTTAATTTTTTTTTGTTCTCATATATTTCACTATTTAAGATGGAGCATAGGAATTCAGATAATATATGAAGAGACTGAAGCATATTCCATTAAATTGGTGTATTTGAATTTTTCTTAGAATATGGATGAACATTGTCATTCGCGAATATAGTCAGTACAATTTTTAATCATTTCACCCCAAGCAAGGCAATACAGCCATTATAAGTGGGAGGGCTTTCTGCGTGTGAAAGAATATAAAAAATAATAATAATAAAACATGAAGAAGGAGAGAGATTAATAAAAGAAATACAAAGTAAAAAGAAGACAGAAGATAGCGATGGACATTCCATTTACATTTTTGATGATGGAACTTGACTGAAATGCAAAAAGCCGAAAGAGATTTCCGTTAGAAGGAAGTGTCAGAAAAGATGCTGTTCGCATAGAATTTGCGGTTATATCTAACCGATTAACCTGTAAAATAACCAGACCTTGACGCTAAAATTAGTACTGCGCTTAAATAAATAAATCTAGGTACCGTAGAGGAAAGTGATATTTATTCTGTACAATTCAGAAATATTGCACATGGCCGAAGGTGGGATTGCGGAAAGAACGGTCTTCTTCTGTCTTAACTATAACTTAGCTAGCCGCAAACACTGACCCAATCGTACGAAGAATATTCCTTACACCAAAACAACACATTCATACGTACCTCTCTTACAACAACCACCATAATACCTCTGTGTCTCTATGAAAATACTAACTCGTCTCCATATTTACAATTCATTGTACTGTAGAGGAAATTTCACCCGAACAATTACCATGAAAATATTTATAGAAAAGACAGAGGGAAGCTAAGTTAAGGCAGTGGGTAAGAAACTGAAATTGAAATGCCAGGACAGGACAAATAATATTTCAGATTCTTTTTTTGGGGGGTATTAACAAGCTCTAAACATATAGCGAGAAAAAATGAACCATATATTGCAGCAATATACAAGGAATGGAAGAATTTTATTGAAAAGTTAAAAATATGTAACATAGATTCGGTCGAGAAAAATTGTCTTCCACGATACAGTGAATCAGGAGAATGCATTGTAATTAATTTAATACATCCTTTCTTGTTATTGCCAACGGAAAACGTTAGACCAAGAAGAGACAATTAATCACTCTTCTGGGGGTTAGAACTAACCATCCCGAGGTATGGCTGAAAGGGTACTTTCAAACGATTAATTAAGATCAGTTTCGATTTGGAGACGTTAAAATAAACAAGCCAATCATTAGCACGCAAAGCGTTAGAGAGGGGAATGAGAACAAAAGTAAAGAGACATGTTTAAGAAAAGGATACAGAGAAAGACGAGGAACAAGCTCAGGGTGTCAGATGTCGATTGACATTACACTTGAATATTTGAAGATTATAGACATCTGGGAAGCATGTAATAGGAAAGGAGTTCCACAGACTGGAAGTGCGAGAGAAGAAACTGTTTGAGTAGAAGAAACGGGTACATTTAATCTTTCTGATTACTCTACTCATTTTCTTTTCTTTTCTTTTCTTTTTTTTTTTTTTTTTGATCAACTGTTTTCAGCTGTTGCATTCTCCGGGATTCATCTTTGACTCAGAAACCAGGAAAGTGATATTCTTTACGGTTGTCTCACAATTATGCCACCGTTCCGCTAAATTTAATCTTTCTAAAATATGACAAGAAATAGACAATTAAAATGCTAATACAAAGTAAAAGCAAAAAAAAAAAAAAAAATGAAATATCCCAGTGTATAAATTAGCGTTTCTTTAAACACCTAATAGAATCTAATCAGCGATATTTTTATTCAGATATGTTACTTTTTAGGGGAGCGAACATAATTCTCTTTTGGAAAGACAACATAAGTATTTGGAATTATTCATTTGGATGGCTGAAATTCTATCCAGCCAGATATACTTACCCGGTTTGCACAGACATTTCCACATCGGTAGCTAATCTTAGCGGTCTCAGGCAGGGAGCAGGTGTTTTCGAAAGACGCCTAAATCTAGTTAAGTCGGTTCCATTCTAAACTATACCCTCAAGCTCTCTAAGGAATCGAATTGGTGTTCTGCTTGTTCAAACGATGGAGAATTATTCTAACGAACTGACCAGACAGAAAATAATGCTGCTAAAGTTCGTATGAAAAACAAATATATTACAAATGAATAAAAAGGATAATCCAAAGAAATAATATTAATCCTCGCATTCTTGTTGACTGATTCGATAAGCACCTCATGTCCCTGATGAGTAAAAGGACGTCTCGAATATAATATCAACAAACAATGATTGCGCTACTCATAATGAAATTAGTTGATTGGCATTGGTTACTGAGAGTTAGTAAGCAGAATAAAATCCCCGAAGGTATTCGAGAGTTATTCTTGTGTATATAGTTCCAATTGGTGGTCGTGCAGTAAGAAAATCGATTTTATTGATACTTGGACAACAACTGTACAAATTTAAAAAGATCGATTAAAATTTATTAGTTGATGAGTCTGAAATTTGTATTATTTCTAAAGTATTGTAGAAAAAAAGTTGATGATTTAAAATTTAATTTTGTTGTCAATTTCAAGTTTTCGGCCCAAATAAAAGATATTTTCTTTAAATATTGAGATTTCTAATTACCCGTATTTCAAAATGAAAAATGTAACTTTGTCTTTGGTGTTCTTTTTTTTATTTTTTTATTTTTACTGAATAACATGACAAGTTTTGAATAATAATAACATGTTTTTAGACCACCAACATTAGTTTTCGAAATGTACAACAGAATAAGTGGTGACTTAACAGCAGGAAATAAAAATTAAATGAAGAAATAAAGGAAAACCTGACTGAGAAGTAAGAGAATTAAGTAGAAGGAAATAAGAAAAAAAAAGAAAAAAAGAAAGAAAAAAGACAGCCGATGGACACATCTAGAAGACGAAGCTTCGATTGCAAGCAAAGTGATCGTCAGAAGGTCGTGATCAAGAAGTCATGTGAAAGAGTCTCTCGCGTATAAAAATGAAAAAGACAAAGAAGTGTAGAAATAATTATAATAAGAAGTACATTTTTACGGCGATTAATATATTTTTTATTAATGTTCACCTATTAAAATCTCAGAAAAGCACCTGAAGTTAGTGAGTTACTTAATGTGATGTGAGCTACAGGCGTAAGAATAGGAAAAAGAATATTGCAAGGAAAGGGACCAAACATATTCGCAAGTTTAAGCATCTGGGAAGTGTTCTGACGCAGGACGGAAGGTGCGGAGCTGAGATCCGAAGACCGATTTGGATGGCCAATGATTCATTTCAGAAGCTGGGGTGAATACTGGCAAACAGGAAGACTTCTATGGTGATAAAAAAAAAAAAGACTACTGCGCTGCTACGTGACATCTGTTCTTCTATACGGCAACGCATGTTGGATGATATCTTCAAGCATGAAGAAGAGACTCGAGACGGCGGAGATGTGGTTCTACAGAAAGATGTTGACGATATCATGGGCCGAGCATGTGAGCAACGATGAGATCTTGCTAAGGATGCAAACAAGGAGAATGCTTAACGTAAGAGGAAGATGAAACGTTTGGGACACGTGATGAGAAAGGAGGGCCTGGAGAATCTGATACTCACGGGACGAAAAGAGGGAAAAGGAGACAGGAGAAAGCAGCGCATGACATATGTGGTGGGCTTGGGTAGGTGGATGGCGGAGCGTGGTCTGGGGGAGTTGACCGAAACACAAAACCTCTTGAGGGTCACAAAAGATAGGGGGAAGTGGAGGGCCGTGATCCCCTACATCCTGAAAGGACATGGCACATAAAAAAGAAGGTAAGGGAGGAGTGATAAGGACTGACGACACATTGAAGAGGTTAATGTACTGTTCCTGAAAGCATCTCTGCAGAGGTCTGTTCCATACACTATCGGTTCCTGGAAAGAAGCTGAGTAGAACACCTTTCTAATGAATGGAATGCGTAGGGATATAAAGAGAATCAACCTCTTCCTTGCTCTCAAAGGTTTTAGCCCTTTGAGCCCTGATCACCGGTTTACCGGTGCTAGAGAAAAATGACGTAATGCCCAGCCACCGGTTTAACAGTGGTAGAGAAAAATGACTTAATGCCCAGCCACCGGATGAACAGTGGTAGAGAAAAATGACTTAATGCCCAGCCACCGGATGAACAGTGGTAGAGAAAAATGACGTAATGTCCAGCCACCGGATGAACAGTGGTAGAGAAAAATGACTTAATGCCCAGCCACCGGATGAACAGTGGTAGAGAAAAATGACTTAATGTCCAGCCACCGGATGAACAGTGGTAGAGAAAAATGACTTAATGCCCAGCCACCGGATGAACAGTGGTAGAGAAAAATGACTTAATGCCCAGCCACCGGATGAACAGTGGTAGAGAAAAATGACTTAATGCCCAGCCACCGGATGAACAGTGGTAGAGAAAAATGACTTAATGTCCAGCCACCGGTTGTAAGGTAAGTAAACACTTGTAACTAAATGTATATCTACCGAGAAAAATTACATATCAATTATTTGCAAATTTTGACTCAGGCGCTGAGACAGAAATTTGTTCAGGAACTAAGGCCACAAAGGGTTAAAAATGGTATTAACGATGGAGTTGCGATAAGCCTGAAACGTGCTACCTTAGTTAATACTGTACCGTCATTTTCCCATCGAACTGAAGTACGCAAAAGAACACATATTTCAGCAACGTTTTTTCTTCGGTTTCATCGGTGAAGCATCAAATATTGGTGAGAGTTTCTATTTAGAAAACTAAATAAATTCTTAGGAAGAAAATTCTGTGAGAGTAACTCTGTGACATCGAGGTGTGATTTACCTGATCGAGAATATTCCATTATGGTCTCATCTTTGGCAAAAAAATTTGGGGCTGGAATAGATCATTCTGTTTATATTAATGAAGTCAAAATTAGTTTCATGAATTGAGAAAAGATATTATTAAGTAAACCTAAAATTCATGACGGAGCCGATTTTTGTCTTAACGTTTTCAGTTATGCTAGAGTGGTTCACTAAACTAAACTAAAGCTAATGCCCTGTTAATTTTAACGCTCCCAAAACGAAGTTGCTCTCGTTTAATCACCTGAGAGAATCATTTTCTCTGTAGATCAGCATGGCTGATGCTAACCTCATGGAGAGTGATTCGTTGCACCTTCTAATAATAACGTGTTTCTACTTATATGAAGTGAAAAAATAATTCAATCAATTAATAAGATTGCACCTATGATTTACAGTTTCGAGCCAAATATTTTTTTTTCTCGCCAGAATCTATCTTACATATTTTAAGACTACCCTTCACCTTGCTCTGAATATTGCTGATACATATTAGGTTGGTGCAAAAATAATGACGTAATAATGTCGTTTTTTGACGTATTTTTAAGGTCAAACAACGACATTATTACGTCATTATTTTTGCACCAACCTAATATATGGCGGCAAGCCTGTTGTATATTTAGAGATTCAACAGAAGAATCTGCAATGTTATGGGTCCTGATCTGGCATATCGGTTTCAGTCAATTTTTCATCACCTTAACGTAATTTCCCTGTGCCATTTCTGTAAATATTTTCTTCGTAATTGTCCTGATGAATATTCCTCTATGGTATCGAAACTTTACGAATTTAAGCTCAGTACTAGATTGGCGGTAAAGTCTCATTATTTTGCATTTGAAATGGCTAGATGTAGCCATGAGTTTCATAGTAACATTTTTTCTCCCGCATTTCTTTCTTGTGGAGCTCTCTTCCAGTCAAATTTGACCTTCAAAAATTGAATGTCATTTATTGTCTTTCCTTAATAGTTTTTTTTTGTATTCTCTTAGACTCAGGAACCCTTTTTAGTCTTTATTACCTTGCTTGGGATGAAATAAAAAAACAAAAAAAAAAAAAAAACTAGTCACCTGTTCCGTATCTTCTTCCTCAGAATAGGAGAATGACACTAATGAAACGATTTCAAGATAACTGGCGACAGAACTATACACAGGAAAAACTAGATTCATTATGTTAGATAAATATGAAAAAGATTTAACCGGAATTCTAACGTGATTCAAAGTTTTCGCATTTTATGCTGTTACACTATTTCCTCATATATATATATATATACAGTACGTCTCAATATTGCATATAAATGAAGAACATTATATGTAAGTAGTGATAATACATTGGGTTGTTGTCATTTCCGTATGAGGAGGTGAGCTGAAAAAGTTTATTAGGGATTCTTGTTTAATATATACAGGGTGTTGCACCAAAATCCGACACTTGACAAAAAGAAAACGAAATAGGCAATAAAAACAAAAGTTGTATATGCAGAGACCCGACATTTTTTTTAGTAACAGTTAGAGTTACATGCAACATTACTTTGTAATGTAACCACCGCCGGCGGCGACGACCATCTCAAGGCGGGCACGAAATGAGTCACACGCTTTGGCAAACATGTCCTTGACCATAGCAGCAAAAACCTTCAGAGAGTCGACCGTGTTTTGGGTGTTCTTGTTGGTCTTGGCCTTGATCACGCCCAAGAAGAAATAAATAAGGGGTTGCAGTCGGGTGAGGAGGGCGTCCAAAATTCTGGCGACCAATGGTGAGGAACATTGTTGAGCAGCCACACCTGGGTCGTCTTGGCCTTGTGTGCAGGAGCGGAGTCCTGCTGGAAGACGTAGGGCCGTCCTGCGGCGATCTCGTTTATCTAGAGTTTCGTCACGCTCCTCAGAACCTCCTGGTAAATCTCAGCGGTGATTCTCAGGCCCTTTTGAAAGAAGAATGGAGGCATGACGTTTTCATCGCTGGACATGACGCCAAGGATCATCACGGAGGAGGGAAACTCCGTATGTTTCACGGCGGGAAACTCCTCGATGTCTTTGCAGATCCACTTGTTCTGTCTGTTGCTCGTCTGGTCCTGGATGAAATTCTTTTCATCAGAGAAGAACCTTAGCATCCCAGCGGACCCGTGCTTGAGCGCATTCAAAAAGCCCCCCCCACCCTTGACCTTCCTCGACTACTTGGAGTTATTCGTGATGAGAATGTCGTAAGACATGCGGTAGGAGGAGTAACCAATGTCCTTCTTGATCGTTCGGCAGATCGTCGATATGTGACAGCCCATGTCAACGACGATCTTGGCGTAGCTCTGGCGTCCATCATTGTCGACTGTCTCCCTGACGGGGCGACGAACTCGTCAGTAGAACGAACGTTGTGGGCCTTTCCTATGACAGTAAACTCGTCCTTGTTATCACACGCCTTTCACTCTGTCCAAATGTCCATGAACATGATCCTCATGAACCCAAACAAGACCATTACTTCCACAGGCTTCTTCCCGACGCGAAAAGAAGCTACTACCGCTGCTCTATGCTCATATTCCATCCTGGAAAAGGGTAGAGAAAAAAAGGTAGTTAGTTGTCAAACTGTCGGGTATCTGCATATACAATTTTTGTTTTTATTACCTATTTCGTTTTCTTTTTGTCAACTGTCGGATTTTGCTGCAACAACCGCTTACAAAACTTAATTTTAGATTACTATATATTAATAAACAATAAATAGGAACTCACAGTCAAACTGAAGGCGTATTTATGGAACAAGTTTAGACTGCTTCTACAACCGTTGAATATTTAGCTAAATTATGTTTACATATAACTTAGATGCGATGTAAGAATTGTGTTCACAATTTAAAAACCAATGGTAAATATTTGTAGGGTTGTCAACATAAACCTAGGCATGGGCGAAAAGGGATTTTTATTCAAGAAACAATTTGGGGAAAATATCAATTGTTTCTCAAGCCGTGAAGTTTTAGGAATATTTTATATTTTTTCTGTCGGCAATAATACCCTTAGAAAAATGGAAATTATATCAACCAATAGTATTATTATTCTGATTGCCTTTTTTGACAACATTTGATATTCTATGCTTATATATCATCTATTAACTAGTCTTCTTCATTTTGCGATTATTTCACTTGAAATAGGGTTTTTTTTGTGATGGAGCAAGGTTTTATAAAATCATATTTTATAAAATCATTTTATCTGTATTCCAACGAAGATGAAAGGTTATTTTAATAGGATCTTAAATCTTATGGCATTTATAGCACAAATGTGAAATGTGTATTTTGAGCAAACTTTCATGAAAATGAATCATTAGTTTATTATTATTATTATTATTATTATTATTATTATTATTATTATTATTATTATTATTTTTTACTCATTTGTTTATAATGTTGGGTGGCATTGCAAATATGTTTTACTTTGTTTATCTTAGTTTAATCAGTGCATAGGTCATAAATATTTTATAATTCCATTCACGACACGATAGCAATTCATATACCGCAAAGCAAGTTGATTATCTCTGTCGCCCCAGCAGGTTCATCCTTCAAATCTACAATTCAACCATTTGTCCTTGCATGGAATACAGCTGCCCTATATGCTCGGGTGCTCCCGCTGTCATCTCGAGATCCTCGACAAAAACCAGATACGGATATGTTATGTGGTTGGGCCTGATCTGGCAACTCACCTACAATCACTCTCTCATGAACGTGATGTGGTTTCCCCTCTGCCTTTTCTATAAGTATTTTCATGGCAAGTGCTTCGAAGAACTACTTTCATTGGTTTCCAAACTTCATGAATTTAAGCGTCCTACTAGGTTGTCATCTCGGTCCCATCTTTTCACTGTCGAAACTGTTAAATATCGCCGTCGCTTCTACTCCAACTGCTTCTTTTCTCGCACCCCCCTTCAGTGGAACTCCCTTCCTATCAATTGCTTGCCTGATAGCCATAATCTTCAAATATTCAAATGTAATGTCAATCGACATTTTCTGATGTCTTGACCTTGATCCCTGTCCTTCTCTTTATCCTTTCCCCAACTACTCCTCTTTACTCTTACTCTCATTCTCTGAACCCCCTTCCGTGTTAGTGACCCTGCCTCCTTGCTCCCCAGCTGCTATCAAGATAAGTACAGGAATAATGAAAAAAAAAAAAGAAGCAATTACTGACATTCGCTAAATTTGGTACCGGTTAGTGTTGCATTTTACTAATCCTCCAGTACTAAATACTTGTTTGACTTGCAAATTCACATTCAAAATTATAGCTTTCACCTGGATATGAACACACCTTAAAATAGGCAGGTTGATCGATCTCTTAAAGTTTTGTATGAAATAAAACTTGATGCATTCAAAAAATATTTGAAGAGGGTTAATTTCTGTCTAAATTGACCAGGTCAAACTTTTGCATTATTTTACCTTTGTTTTGACTGACATTTTCATCATTTTGCTGTGGTCAAAATATAATCACATATTAATTAATTATTATATATGTGTTTCCATTTTTATTCAAAATTTAAAAAAATAGCGAAATTTTAGCATCCGAAGCTACCACAAACACATACAAAAAAAAAAAAAAATAATAATAATAACATAATGATACTGCGCTTTTTCTTCGTGGAACTGAAAGATGTGCGCAGGTTAAGATTTTACAAAATGGAAGAGAAAACTCTTTGGGTCCTGTCGCTGGATCCAACTAAAGTGTGAGTTTAATAAACGGTTAAGGCGTTGTAGAACTTGGAGAGGGGAATTAACAGGAGATAACTGATAACTAACATCCATTAGACATGGCACGTGGAGCTAGAGCAGTCTACCCCAGTGAGCGAAATATAGGTTTCAGTTCAACGTTCCAAACACCTGAAGAAGGCCGGAGCGTACAACGGCCGAAACGTTGTAATAAATATGGCGACAAAGATGAGGACAGTAGTCCGTCTAATGTAAATAGTGTACGTAATATCTCATCTCAGAAATATAGATATCTGCGATTAACAAGTATAGCATTTGAAAACGCGATTGACAAATACACCTTATCTTGGGATATTGGTTAACGGGTCTACAATAATCGTGAGTTCAGTATACACTGGGTAACCTATTGAAAACTTGAAAAACAACTATTTAACAATAAATTATTTTTTTAAAGGTATAATATTATTATTATGCTTAGGGGCACTTCGACATATTATAATGATAATCAATCATATGACTGAGTAGTGAGTTCAATCCTCACTAGTTGCTCCATAATTAGTCCCATCCGTGACACACGCTGAAAGATCGTATCACTTTTTATTCATGACTAAACAGATATTCTCGCAGTAGGCTGCCGTTTCCTTCTGCAGGAGACTGGTTACCATGTCTACAGTGATCCCATAGATGGGAGGAGAAGAGGTGATTATCCATACAGTCAATGATGTGCAACTCTTAATGATCTAGGTTAACGAAACCTTAGCAGGCTTTGGGGTACGAATAAGCTTCAATAAAAAGGTGGTGATATTTCAGCCAGTGTCAGATAATGTGTAACAAAAGCTGGAGACAACAAAATGATGAAATATGGGGAGACATTTCTACAGGTTGGAATAATTTTGAACCATCTTTCTTTGGATAATGAGATCAGAACAAAACAGTTACTGCGGCTTTTAAGACTCTGAAAGTTTTTGTTTGGCTAGTAATGTTATTAAAAGTGCTCGTTTATAGAGTATGTGTGTTTTCTTGTCTTCTTTACTCCTACCGATTATGAGTAATATACCAAAAGCATATCAAGGCCGTGGAAAAATTCTACCAATGGTACTTCCGTGCTATGTCCAAAATTCATTGTCTCTCAAAGAAATGGACACTGAAGATTTGACGTTGGTTGGCATGCTCGGTATTAAGTAAAAAATCCATAAGAACATGTTACGGTACACGGGTAATTTGATTGGAGTTCAATAGAAAAATCATTAAAATATTTTGAATGAGCTATGAATAATTGAAACCGGATCAGTGGGAGCGGAGGAGTTGCTTGAACACACCCGCGCACAAACACACATACTTACACTGTACTTTATATATAAGATTTTTGAAAAGTAAACAGCATGTTTGAATAGGTTATTTGTATGTTATCCAAGCGGTATTCAACTTTCAAATGTAAGATTAGGAAATCAGAAAGACAACCTTTATTTTACAATAAAAACCTCGAAAAGGAGTATAACATGAAAAAATAATGTTTTCTTTTTGTTTGTTTTTTTTTTGTTTGTTTATAATGCTACTGTAATTTTTCCTAACCATTTAACACGAAATATTTAAAATAAAAAAGGGGAAACTTGAACTTATATTAAAATAATTACAAATATTTACATTACAAATAGCGAAGAAGGAAAGAGGAATTATTTTCAGATAATTAATATTATCTGTTATAATTGTGATTAATAACAAAATCAAAAGAACTCTATTTCAGGGCTCTTATAAAATTTGATTTAACCATTTAAAAAGATATATAGTTACGAAAAAAGAATTTTCTTTTTGATGAGAGTATTTCGGCTTTTGCTGCAATCAGTTGTCATGACGATGCACGAATTCAGCGTATTAAGTTTCTCAAGCCTTCTGCCGAAACGGTCCGAACTCTGTGCCGAGCTCTGCCGGAACTCTATGTCGCTGTTATTAGGTTGGTGCAAAAATAATAACGTAATAATGTCGTTTTTTGACGTATTTTTAACGTCAAAAAACGACATTATTACGTCATTATTTTTGCATCGAGATAATAGCTCTTTGTACCATTTCTCCAGCCTCGTCCATTGAAAACGTGTGAATTCCTGCTTTTATGCATGACTAAGGTGTGGTTAAGCCTAGACGAATCAGGAAAGGACCATGTATGGGCAAAATAAACTAATAAGGCACCATTTCTTTTAATTTCAGCGGATCATCTTTAAAAAAAAAATAAATAAAAAGCAGACGATAATAAAAAAGCTTTTTACCAAATTTGACACTTTATTTTTAATTTTAAAATAAAATACAGAGCAACAACAAAATGCACATAAATGACAACAAATATCTTTATTACTTTTAATTTAATTTCCAACACATAGTTATACCACTTTCTTTGTATGCAGATATTTGGGTATGAAGACAATCTTACTTCAGCAGCAAGGCCTCTGATAAAAAGAATAGGAGTTTTGAGGAACGTGGAACCACATCTTATTTTTTTGTGGTCAACCCTGCCCAAGGGTGGTAGTCGGTATGTGAAAATAATGAACCCTAAACTAAAACAAAACCCTGAGAAGTATACAAAACACATTCGTATAGTAAGATTATCAAAAATACCTGTTTGTATGAAAATTACCAACAATATATATTTAAAGCAATATGATCAATAATATATTTTATCTGCAGTTGGAGGCATACAAATCGTCCAATCTGTAATTGTTGGTAGTATTTTCTTTGAAAAATTTCGTTCCAATAAACGATTGAGTTCAATTGTCTCCAAAATATTTAGTTTTCGGCATTAAATAATCCCTAGAGTTTGATATGTCGCTAAATCAACCAAACCAACTATTCCTCCCTATCTGTCAGCTCGCTAGATGTATGTGGATGTGCGGGTGGTGTACTTGTCAGTAGCTCTGAATAAGAAATCAAAGAGCATAGTTGTAATTCTAGTCGTCTTCATTTCCAATACTCTTGGGAAATGAATGACTATCTATGCTCTCGTTAGCTAGGGATAAAATAATAGAACAGACTGGTTCACTCTAGATGTATTTATTGGCAACTAGTCTAGTGAAAGAAAAAGTCTGGATTCGAAACCCGAACTATAGTTTTAACTTGACGGCAATAGTCATACTTGTCTAACTAGTGGACAGACATCTTCTATGTATGAGGTCTGATCAAAAAGAATCGGAACTAAGCTATGGTAACGGAGTTAGAGTGAACACTCTCGGGACAGATTGACCTTTGATGTATCTCGCGTGTACTAACTTATATCGTTCTAGCTAACTTCCGTTATTCACAGCAGTACTGTGTATAGAATGTGGTCGCCTAACCGCACGACACAGGTTTCTCCAGTGACCATGGCTAGTACCATAGTTTTGGTGCAAAAACCACATTCCCCAGGAGCTACAACAACCATATTCCTCAGATATCGCCTCTTGTGACTTTTTCTTCGAAAATCAAATCTCATTTGTAAGGAACAACGTTTAACGACGCCGAGGAAATGTAAGAGAATGTGACTAGGCAGCTGCTCGCTATCCCCAAAATGTAGTGACAGTTATACTTAATGAATGGAAACGATACTGGATAATGTGAGCAGCTTCACAATGGGACTGCTTCAAAGGAGATTAAATGCCTATTGATATGTGTTGTAGTTTGTTTGTTTTTTTTCATTTTATAACACCAGTTCCGATTTTTTTTTTATCATCCCTCATTTGTATGAATGTCTTCGGATTTGGATTCGTGAATGAAGATCTATTTGCCGATTGTTGACGGTATTTTCTTTGATATATTTCGTTCCAATCTACTATTTTAGCCTGATATTAAATGCGATTTAATTCTTTTCAAACATCTTTGGCGCAAATCTTTATAGGCATGGGTCATTTCGTCTGCTATTTCTTTTGATCGTCTCTGGAAGTCTCCATGGGACGCTTTTACTTTTTCTTTTTTGGCTTCTTCGTTTGTTTGTTTTTTTTTTCGTTTTTCTGATCTAATATTTCCACTTTTGTCAGGGTTGTGGCCTTTGCTACGAGACAGAATTATTCTTTCTGACATGTCCGTTTAAACTATCACAAAATATTTGTCGTTTGATGTGGCTAAGAAAACTTGACAAGGAAGGAGACATTTGGTAACTATTCATTCAGTGCCTGCTTGCCTTTCTTTGTGTGGGAAACAAAAATAAAATAAAATAAAATAAGAATGAAAAAAAATAGTGATTTCAAACAAAAGGCGGAGCAATGGACACTTGTAGAGAGAGAGACAGGTATAAAAATATAGTAACTACCGTAGTATCGCTTAAGAGGAACATACCTACATTTAAACGTGTCTTTAAAAAATTATTCATTTGTCTTCTTTTGGGAGGAGATCCATATGTTTTTTTATATTTTTGTGCATACGTTATTCGTTCAAAATAGATGGTTACTGTTGTTGAGTAGCTAGCATCCCTTAAGCACTCTACCAGACGGCTTGGTTTATAGCCTTAAATCATCTACGATTAAGGACTTCAACAGCTGATTAATAAGTTAATGCTAAGAGGATTAATATTCAGACTTCGTTGGGCCATTCAGCATTTGATCCCCGTCTATTTCTTGTAAGTTGACTTGTTAATTATTTTGTAAATAATTTTCTGTGTTTTTTGTATGCATCGGTTAGCACTGGTGCTGAATAAATATATTAAACACTCATTCTTGTCTGTGTATCATTCACCTCGAACATATCACACATTGGCGACGAAGATGAGATCAGTCCGAATATTAATCAGTTTAATATCAGCTTATTAATCAACTGTTAATGTTCTTAATCATAGACTATTTAAGGCTATGAGCGAAGCCTCCCGAAAGAGTACTGAAGGGCTGCTAGCTAGTCAACAACATTTACTGAATGCGACTTTGTAAAGGAGTATGGAGAAGAATGAAGCTATGTCTGTGATGTGATAACGGTTGACCCTAGACTTGAAGACGTTAAGTTTCTAGTGATCTAATAAGTGTCATCTCGGGCGTCTAGGCCAAATAATGACAATTCTTCCGAAGAAGCTCTCCAAATGGAACTTACTCTTCCCTGGTTGAATACGAATGGAATGTGGATAAGTCGACCCTGTATGTCTGTTATGGCGGATCTTTGCTGTGAAGGTCTGAACTGGTGGAAGTCAGAAATGTAGTTCGCCATACTTTTTGCCATGAGCATAGCGATAGATTTAGTAACAGGCTAGCCTACCCCTTTCGTCTGAAAGCAGTTGCAGCGTGGAGAGATAATTCATCACCCACAAGGCAATATCAAAACTTCTGAACGCTAACAAACAATAAAGTCTGGCTTGGACAGATCTATTTCACATTTGGCAGTGGTATAGTTAATTTTTGGATTGCTCTGACTATTGTAAAAAGAGAAGACTGGGAAATCTTGTACTTTGTTGGATGATATAAGGAATTAAATATACACCCATGAACAAAATTATAGGGTAGGTGTAGAAAAGTTAGAAAAATGATTTAAACTCGTACATATATTACCTTAAAACTCTATATTAAAAAATTCTTGATGTTTCACTGGCATTTATGGCTGCCAATAATGATTTGTATCCATCTTTAATTATTTAACAAAAATGGCAAAATCATTTATTTATTTGAAATTTAATCTGTAGTGTTAAATCCTTTATAAGTTTTAAGTTACATGTTTAGTGTTAATTTATAAGTGACTAGCAGTAGAACCCGGCGTTGCCCGGGCATGTAACAGTAAGAGATAGATCAAGTATCGACCATCATAACGATTGAAGAATAAAATTGACAAAGATTATTGTTTAAGGTTGACGAACACGCATGTCTTAATTAGTTTTTTTTTTTTCTTTTTTTTACGAATTGGTCAAACCCAAACTCAAACAAAAACATTGTTTTCAATCGTTATGAGTCTACGATTGAATAGAATTGTATTATAAGCAATTGTCTTGTAAATGCAATTTTTAAAGCATTCCGAATGTAGAAATAAAGAAAAAAAGTGTGCAAGACAATAAGAAAACTACCTGCCAAAAAAAAAAAAGTGAAGTTTTGTTGAAATCGGTTGAAAAATGTAGGAAATCCGATCCCATATAATGGTTTTTAGCTGCATGTCGTCTTCCTGGACAAGAATGTTATTCACACATGAGGGCAGAATAATTCCTAACAGTTACTCAATCATGTTACCGATTTCCATTTCGACGATAACATACCAGATGGAGTAATATTCCCCCAAGACAAAGCACCATGTCACACATCCAGAGTTTCGAATGGTTGTTTTGAAAAGAAATGAGGATAATGAAGTGGCCTCCTCAATCACCTGACCTGAATCCCATCTGTGGTCATGCTTAAGTACAAGAATGACGGTGTATAAATATTCTTCAAAACGCGAATTAGAAGACAGATTTCATGAAGAATGGCAGAAAATCGAGCCAAATACTTGTGCTATGCTGCTTTCCAATATGCTTATGAGGCCAGTTATAAAAGTAAAAGTATCCGGCGCCAAATATTACATATATAGGCTAGATTTAATATAAAGCTTTGTTCTTTTTCTTTAAATGTTAAAATTAATGAGTTTCCATTATATTTCTAACTTTTATACACCTTCCAAATAATTTTGACCAAGGATGATTTCCCAGTATCTTTACGGATGGTGAAGACGATATACTTTCAAAAATAAATTTCTACTTTTTTAATGCCGATGTTTTCTCACCAAGTACATACAGTGCTGTTCGATAAAAGTGACTCACCTGATTTTTTTTACTTAAAAGTTTTTCCCCTATTGCTTGATGAAACGAAAGCTGTGCTAAATTCAAAGGATAAGCGATCTAAAATTCGAAGAAGCTTTGAAAGCTCTTTGAATTTAGCAGTAAGTACTGTCAAGCATCCGTTCAGTATAATGTTCTTTTCATGGAACTGGTTTCTTAAAGCATATTGAAAAGACCCAAAGGAGCGAGCAGTGTCTGCTCCCTTCTGCTGAAAGGGTGCACATCGACCCCACTAAGTTCATTTTTATGCAGGATAAAAAACAGCTCCCTGTCACAAATCAAAATTGATGAAGGAACACTTTGATGAGAAGCAGGTGAGTTTTATGACATGGCCGCCCCAATCTCCTGACCTCAACCCCATAGAAAACTTATGGAGCATTATAAAGTACAGGCTCTCGAGAAAGCAGTTGAGCAACAAAGAGGATTTGATTTTGAATTTCATATCCGAATGGAATTCTATGCTTGGATTTGAGATTTGCCAGAACCTAATCAAGTCAATGCCAAAAAGGGTTGAAAAGGCTATTCAAAATAATGGAAGACCCATGGATTATTAAATATTTCGAAATATATTACCTATTATAAATACATTATACCTCTATTATTCTTTATTTAAAGTAGTTCGGTTATGTTTCTATTGATTACTAGTTGCAGGAAATAAGGGAGTCACTTTTTTTGCAAAGTGTTTTTTTCTGAATCTCATTTATATCTAAATTTAGAATTGTCAATAGAACACCTTAGGGTAAATAACCTTTTTTCCTAGATGGTAGGGAAGGGGTCTTTATATTAGTAAGATTAAAAATTATTTTAACCCCAAAACAATAGACAAAACATATTTTTAGTAAAAAACAATCAGGTGAGTTACTTTTATCGAACAGCACTGTATTTCTTAAAAAATAATCTGTTTTCTCTATTTTCATATATGCAATAAAATTACTCAACCTTCCTCCAGAACAATATTAAAATTTTAAAATATTTTTTGTTGTATGCGGTGGTAATGTTTGTCTGCACACTGTTTTATTCTTTCTTTCTTTGACACGTGAAGTATAATTTTCTGACAAAAGAGTTAGCATGAACTTCAGTGTTAAAAAATCCATGTTCCTCTCTCTCTCTCTCTCTCTTTTATTTTCCCGTAACCCTTACCGACATCTTTCATGATTTGTAACTCTTTATATATTTTCTACGTATTTCATACTTACCTCTGGTGCGTTTGAGAAACAACCAACCGAATTGATCATTTGCAAGTGAAATGTTATTGTAGACTCTACTGCGATACAGCCCTTCATTGCAAAGAACTCTAAATATATTTAACCATTGACATTGAGTAACTGAATGACATGGACTCATGCTCTTTCGAAAATATCTTGACTAAAGAATTCATGCTAACAGTATGTAATCAGAATTACCAATATCAATAAAAAAACAAAAAAAAACAGAGAGTATTTTAGATTTTGCTCCACAAATTAAGAGATAAATTTGTTCGTCAATGCAAAACCAATTGCTTCTTTTCCATATTGAAAGTTCTCATCAGGGAATCAATAAATGGTTATTTTTGTATTCATTATTGCTGTAACCATTTTCTCGAGATATTTGCCAAGGATTTTTTTCTCTTCCGTTTGGAGTTCATCAGAGTTTCATTGATTGAAACAAAAAAAAAAAATAAAATAAAACAGAAACCAAAACAGCCGATTTTTATTTTTCATAATATTAATCTCATTACTTCCTCCCTGATGAGCCAATCCAAAATGGCTGAACATGGATTATAGAATCTAATTAAACAAGAAAATAGTCGAAAATAGTCAAGGTTAATTAGAGTGAAGGTTTCCAAAAGTCGAATAATTTTTGTAACCTTATTTTAGGATCATTTTTTCTTTCATATGACACGCAGTTAAACATCCACCGAAAAAATTATCACTGACATACAGTAAATGTTAGCTGGCCAGTATCGCTACCTAATATATCTGAGTTCGCTTCTCACAAAATTAATAATGAGAGACAAATACATACCATTATTATTATTATTATTATTATTATTATTATTATTATTATTATTATTGGAGGTATGTCTGGAGCCCTCGGTTGGATTGTAAAATGTTGCGATAGACTCAGTGAAGGGATATCTGGTAGCCTATTCTTTAAGGAAAAACAAAAAATCGTTGTCACAAGTACAGCTCATGCATTACGAATGGCGTTTTCAATGTAAAATGTGTGAACACTTAGGTTAAAGAATATTCAATGAAAATGTTATGATGACATTTCTAACCGAAATGAAATATATATAGAATATAGATCAATGGAAATAATAATAATAGTAGTAGTAGTAGTAGTAGTAGTAGTACTACTACTACTACTACTACTACTACTACTACTAATAATAATAATGCAGGCTTTTAGAAAGCTATCAATATACAAGGAATTTGGAATCGAAATCTCAAAAATGTGGCACATGGGAACATCAGCAATCCATGTTGTAGTTGGAGCCCTCGGATTGGTTGGAAAAGATTCCAGTAGACTAATTGAATGGATTCCTGGAAGCCCATGCCTTAAAGAAATACAAAAACTGTTCTCACGAGTATATTATACACCTTATGAAGGGCTTTGTCTATGTATTTTCTTTTCTTTTGTTTTTTTTTTCATTTGGAAAATGTCAAGATGGCATTTCTAACATTAGGTCCCTGGACAGGACCCGGAAACATATGAGTACACAACAGAAATCAAATGAAATAAAATAATAATAATTATTATTATTTTATTTCTTCTGAAATCTATCAAATACAAGTAACTTGAAGTAGACATCTCATAAATGTGGCATATGAGGACATCAAAAATTCTGGTTGTAGTTTGAGCCTTCGGGTTGATTGTAAGCTGTTCTTATAGACATATTGTAGCAATTCCTAGCTGGCCATTACTTAAAAAAATGAAAAAAAAAATTACCCACCAGTACAGCTCACCTTATGAAGAGCTTTATTCATGTGCAATTTTTGTGATCTCAGGTTGCCTCTTTCGGTAGAAATTTCATGATACCATTTCTGACCTTAGGTCTATGGTTAGGACCCAGAAAGGCATGAGTCTACAACAGAAATCATTGAGAATATTTTTATAAATCATAATAATAATAATATATGGACCTTATAAAAAATGACTAATATTAGATTGGTGCAAAAATAATGACGTAATGATGTCGTTTTTTGACGTTAAAAATACGTCAAAAACGACATTATTACGTCATTATTTTTGCACCTACCTAATAATAAGATTGAATATATATTTAAAATTTCAGCTTCTCTCTTCCTTCATGCGCAAGTGAAATGACAGAAAGGTAAATGCCACTTCAGTCCGATGAAATCCTAATAGACACAAGACAGGATGTGTGTGTGTGTGTGTGTGTGTGTGTGTGTGTGTGTGTGTGTGTGTGTGTGTGTGTAACGAATGCACGGCCGCAATTTTCAACGGATTTGCACCAAAATTTACATGCAAATGCTCCAAGTTAGCGAGAAGGCCAATACCGACTTTGCATTTCTCACCCCCCCATCGATAGTGGAAATAATCGATTTTTTTTCATGCTTCTACGGCAGTTTTCAAGTAGTTTGCGGCTATTTTCTACTGGACAGAGTGAGAGCGTATAGCTGGCTGCCACGGATAGGGAGGAAGATTCTATTGGCCAGCGTGAGAGCCAACAGCTGACTGACACGAAAGTTAACTAGCATGCTAGCATGCAAAAATGTCGATAGCAGCATTCGTCACAAGTGGGAAAAATTTAAATCTGTATAGCACTTTACCCCAATTGGCTCATTCGCTTCCTTAAACTCAATGTTGATTCTGATTCCGCAGAACAGGGTTGTGTGTGAAAAAGTATTTGTTGTTAAGATTCTTTTTTCATTCGGTTTTTCCAGTTACGAGTCCTTTTTATTAAACAGATCGTTTTGTGTTCATTTTGTTTAGTTCTTTTTTTCGTAACAGATTTAATGTTTAGAGCTTAGAAAAAAATCGCAGTGTTAGATAGGCAAGAAGTAAGGCATGTAGTAACATCAGCACGGCAGAGGGCACTCCTTTAAAAGCAAGGAAGGGCAAAAATATTTTAAGTCAAGTGATAGCTATTGCTGTATGAGTCGTACGATTTTTGAATCAAGCACGGGCAACGCCTGGCCATGCTGCTGGTGTATATATATATATATATATATATATATATATATATATATATATATATAGTTTTCTTTTTTCCGCTGTAAAAGACAACATTAATTCTGAAAAGGGAGAAATCAACGGCAGACTCTGGAGATGTAAATGCAAAAAGTGGAATCTTAAAAGGAAAATCATTATTTTGTCTTTCCCTTTTGATGCGGCACTGAAACATGGTCTAGAAATGAATAAACTGTGAATATAAATTGTCTCAAAAAACTATAGCCCATCATTTGTACAGAGACGACGTGAATTATTTTTTTCCAAAGAAGTATAATCAATTATAGACGTTTATTCGGGCAGTAAAACAATTTATTGAGGGCGTAAACATAGAATTTTGACTCAACAAATGTACTATGGCTACATTTCTCAAGGAAGAACTGTCACCCGTGCACTATATTAAATTTTATAGGAATAATTAAATAAAGAAAAGAATTTTAACTGACGGGAGCTATAATTATTTTGGTGCTTACAAAAGAGAGGGAATTCTACATTCGTTAATGAGAAAAGAACTATGAAGAATTATCACAGACTAAGAACGATTCTGAAAACAAAGAATGCCAGAAGCAAAAATGAAGACGTAAGCTCACAAGTCATACATGCAATCACATAGACTTTAGATATTATTAATTTGTTTATTACAGGAGATAAAGGAAATCGATGCTAAAATACGAAAATTGACAATGCATTGCTTGCCTTAAACAAAATTAGACAGTGGCCGATTCTATATTCACAGTAGAGAAGGTGGTTGAGGAGAAATTTAACTCCATGTATCAGTGAAAACTCCATCCATGGGTCTTTTTCCTTAGTTGTAGCAAACCAAAGACTGGTTCTGGAAATCAGGGGTATGAAAAAGCTAAATTCTGTGACAAAAGGCTCCATATCATACGTGAAACGCAGTTAAACAAAACAAAACTAAACTGAAGAACATAACTTCCTAGCTCAAAAAGCAAAACAATTAAAAAAATTAGCCAAAAAATGCTTTAAAAATACTAAAAAGACAGAAGAGAAAAAAAAATCTATTTGACAAATACGCTAGCTGGGAGACGTATATGAAACTCTTATCCATCAATGGTTGGAAGGCTCTAGTTTGAAAAGAGGAAATTCAATGAAGGATCAGGGTTTTTTCAAATTTCTGAAATTTAAAAACAGTCCGTTGGGCCGTGTTGTGGAGAAAATCCGGAAACAATTGCTCATATAAAATCCGGGTGTGGCCGACTGGCGCCAACACAGTACATACTACATGATGTTGGTCAATATGTGGCGCTATCAACCTCCCACACAAAGAGAATTGGTAGGAAAATAAGCCAATACAAGTATAGAATGATCAGTTTATCATCTGGAATTTTCACGTTTTACCAGTTCGTTCTGTAAACACAAACAAATTGATCATACATAATTGTGAAAAATAACTTTGGTAAAACATGTCTTCTGATTGATGTTGCATTCCCAGCTGACAATAACTTACTTTTAAAAAATGATTGAGAAACAAAGCAAATATAAGGACCTCGAGATATAAATAAGGAGAATGTGTCACCTCAAGGCAACAATATTAACTGTTGTTATTGGGGCTTTAGGAATTATATCATTTGGAGCAAACACTTGTGTCGACCACAGACCTAAAATATATGAGTTGCAAAAATTCCCACTCATGGGTATTTCCGACATCTCGCGTGTATTTCTTGTCTTGCAGTAAACACAGTTACATTTTTTTTTTTCACTCAGTGTGTTACCACATCTAATTGCATGTTCTAATACAAAATATATTTCTCGATGTCGCTGGTTGTAACTTCGAGGCAACTCATGCTAAAGAAAACAAAAGAAAAACAAAAACAACAACAACAATAATATTAACAACAATAATAATAATAATAATTACAAAGTTAATAATAATAATAATAATAATAATAATAATAATAATAATAATAAACGAATGTGCTTTCTAATTGACATAACTGTCCTTGCAGTAATGTATATTGTAAGATCTTCAAAACTATCAAAATGCAAAGTGAAAATCTAAAACATGTGGCATACGAGGACATTAATACTTCCAGTTGTAGATAGAGCACTCGGATTCATTGGAAACGGTTCTGATAGATTCATTGAAGTGATTTCAGGTAGTCTATGATTTAAAATACTCAAAAATTGTACTCCCAAGTACAGCTCACACATTATATTTAGTTTTATCTATATAAAATATTTATGATTTTATGGTTGTCATTGAGTGTATCTATGTGAGTGTGTGTGCTCCTATATATTGTGTCATTATTATCCATTGTCGGTCACGACATCCCATTATCATTACTGCGCTATGCCGCCGTTTATTTTATTTGTTTTCTAATCATGTATTTGATATTCCTCACGTTATAGTATCATGATTTATTATATTGATTAGGTTTACAAAATACATTATTAAAATTGTCAATATTGCTTGCACTCTCCAATATAAGCCTTACTTCCTTTTGATGTAAAGCTGTGATCTAAATGCTATGATGGTTACCACTCCCAGAAAATGAGTTGTTTTTTATAATTAAATCTAATAATAATAGTAATGAAAAAAATCTTTTGTTGAAAATGATCACAAAAGACCAAATTAAGAATCAGTGACTGCGCACATACGAGTGTGTCCTGTGTGTGTACCGGGTGTAGCTCAAAAGCCTGGTTACAAATGAAAAAGAACGGACACCTAGAAAACAGCCAATGGATGAAAATTACGTCAGATCAATTTCCAAACGTTCAATTTTCAATATATATATATATATATATATATATATATATATATATATATATATATATATATATATATATATATATATATATAATGTGCGTGGATATATATATATATATATATTCTTAAAAGCAGTAAGCTTTCCGTTTTTATTAAGAATATTTTGTAAACAATGTTCCGTTTTCAAAATTAAATGTCTTTTTTTTCTTCATTTCTACTTTGTTAAATAAAACATTCGGAATTCAACAGTTGTTTTGGTATCAACTAAACATCGGAAGTCGTACTTTGAAAAACAATTGTATACGAAAGAAATCAGCTTTTCTCATTTTTTTCTCTAACTCCAAGGACATATACACTTATACTGTAGACAAAGCGGCGTCTGTTGAGCAGATCTGACAAGGAATTACCTTTTTCAGATTTTATTCAATTCTCGATATACTTCAGCTTCCCTAATGATATCATCTTTTGTAAAACTCTGGACGTTGGTATTTTGTTTAGAATTCCAAATTATTTTTCAATATTTCGTTTTGTAAAGAAAAAATATCGCTGTAGTTTCTGGGACAAAAACGAGAAAAAACAATGATTAGCTTTGTCGGTTCGTCGAAGAAGTCTTTTACTTTCGATATTTTTTTCTGATTTCGTTTCATAATTTAAATGTTATTTTATATTCCATAGAACATCTGTCGAAGCAAAAACAATTAACTATTTTTTTATCTGAGATGTTTGGCAAATATGGCAGGCTGTTTCATACGTCAATAATGCACCTTTTTGTGTAGAATTTCAAAACTTCTGTCAGAATGTGAAGAAAATAATTCACTTTTTTATTATATATTCTGATACTATTTATATTTAGGAGCAGTATATTCTCGAACCGTATCCTGGGTGAGAGACGTCTTCAAAGCCCTCGTTTTTGCTATGAAATACCGAGTGAAACTGCGAACTACCTGCTCAGCTACTATAGCCCACATGATTCACTTCGTCTCGGTATACTAGAGCTACAGGTCTCATAGTAAAAAACTTCTCTATGTCATTGCACATAATGAGAACAAGTGTGTCTTGAAAATGCGAAGTTGTTGTTTGTTGGAAGAATGATACGCCGTATATCCTCTCACAATTTTGGTTCTCGATAGATAATGTTGGATAATACTCGTTGGTTTGCAAGAGTGTGTTGAACAATAGCAAATATTCTGTCCTTCCTGCCTTCAATCAATATGAAGTACTGTCATCTACGGATGAGACAAAGTACTCATCTGGAGTACACCTTAAAGATTTCCTCCTAGAACGGCAGATCTACTGCGTGATATGCATATAATCCCGTTACTGGATTACATTAAATTAGATCCTCACAGGGAAAGTGGATGTGACTGGATACCTGCCCTCGTCCTAAGGAAAAGTGATCTTGAGTTAGCCCCTGTTCCCTCAAATTTTTTTTAACAGATCCGTCGCTTCTTCCTGTTTTGGTTGGAAGCCTCCTCTGTGGTTCCTGCTTTTTATGAACTCAGAGAAACACTATAAAACCTAAAATTTTCGAATTATTAGCCACTGAACTTTATTCGTCAATGTACTCGATGTCATAACGAATTCTGTATGCACATCCTTTGACGGGCATCCTTTCGGACAAATAATATGGTCTGCCGCCGACGTGTTAAATGGCATCACTGAATTTGTCTAAAAAGCTCAATATATCAATGACGTGGCTCGAGATGTGGCCCTGGATATTTCGAAGCTCAAGGGCTACGGCATCAGACAAGAAATAGTTTTCTGAATACAACCCTTCCTGACAAATCAATTAATGAAGGTTGTGTTGAATGGAGGCTCGCTTCCAGGTCTTTTCATACTAATGCGAGGGTCTCCCAGGGATCTATTTTTGACCCATGCTATTTCGGAACTTTATGCATGACCTCCCCGATATCATCAGTTCCTAATTTTGTATTTATGCAGATGACACAACCATTTACATTTTTAGCAAATCCAACAAAATCGACAAAGTAAACCTTGCAACTATTCTTGAAAAATAAACTCCAATCTCTGGTTAACTGGGGCATTAAATGGCTTGTACATTTTAGCACTTCAAAAACAAACTGCTTTCATTTAATCCCCAAAGAGAACAATTTCTGCTTGCCATCATCATCATGACTGATACCAAACTCCAGGAGAGCAAAACTCTACACCCTCTTGGTATCAGGTTTTACAGTGACAGGGACGACGACATCGAATTAATTGGTCCGTCTACTGCAGGAATTTTTTTCTTACTGTATCGTTCCAGAAAATCTTTCTCTTGTGCATTTATAAATATATCATTCGTCCGTACTTTTAATTATATTTGGTCTAGTGCTTCTGCTATACATCTCTTGGCAAAATGAAAAAAAGGGTCTGTAAAGAAAACGATCCTGACCTGGCATCTCTGCTTCAGTCATTGTCTCACAGATATAACATAGCTCCCCTCTGTCTTTACTACAAATATTTTCATGCTTCCCCCACCCCCGCTGGTGCCTCGTATACATGAATTTAAACGTGGTTAATAGATTGGCAATTAGGTCCCAGTGATTTACTGTTAAACTAGCTCGATGCAACTTCATTTCTACTCTACTCTAACAATTTCTTTAGCTCGCACTGCTCACCTGTGAGACTCGCTTACAATCTGTTGTGGATTCGGAGATGAAATCCGTTCTCAAATGAATGACAAACGCAGGAATGAAATATAGCAAATGTATCTATTGACGCAATAATACAATTGGTAATACTGTTAGTAGATCTAGAAATGCGGTTAGTAGCAATAATAATAATAATAATATATATATATATATATATATATATATATATATATATATATATATATAGTCTGGGAAATTCAGTATCGAAGTATGACTTCCTTCTGAGTCTACGTACTCGCAACTGTGACTCCTACAAAGCGGTTACCTCACACTCTTAATCTCTCTATTACTCTACCTCCCGGGTATTCACCGCCAGCAGTACAAATACATCACTGGTCGAGTCCACTTGTATGAAAAAGGGGCGGACCCCTTAAAACAATCATTGATTCAATTATAACCACAATTTTCAAAAATGTAAATGCAATATTAATCGTCATCTTCCATTTTCTTAAATCCTGTTCCTTCTTTTGTCCTTTCCTCAATCCTCCCTATTCTCAGTCTCCTCATAGTCTTTCACTTTCACTCTATGTTACCCACTTCGTTCTATTTGCATTATAGCCTTGATTGGGCCGAGCAATTTAAAAATTTAAAAATTTGCTGAGTTAGTAATTTGGAAATTAACAGCCATGCAGTGGGCCAGCTGAAAAAAAATAAAACGGGAAACTGTTAACAAAAATAAACTGTTTAACGAATATTGGATAGGGTAACGTTTGAAATGTTAAAGAAACTCACAAAGTAAAAATGAAAATCGTAAAATGCTTTAATTCAGTACCACAGTTTCAAAGGAGCAAGATTTTGTTTATAAAATTTCATACATTAACATTTCTTAAAATTGCCTAATGTAAAAGGGCAAGCTCAACTATTCTATTTTGTCTGAACTGTCGTTATATATCATTGATGAGACATTTTTATCAACATAAAGAAAGAACTTGTTTTATATTTAAAAAAACAAAACAATTAGTTCTATCTGAAGACGGTCAGCCTCGCTCAGAATTATAACTCAGTTTTACGATGTTGTTTTTGTTTTGCATTGATAGCCAATACGTTAGATCGCATCTCAAAAGTTGAGAAATTCCTACAAGTTAGTTGAAGTTGTCATGCAATGGCACAAAAAGATTCAAGCAGATAAACCAGTCCTTGAAAAAAATGCCCGTGGCTAAATCAGAAACATTTCCATACAAGAAGCAACCAGAAGGAAGGCGAATGAGGTTATTGTTCAAAAGCCATTACCTCTTAATAAAAATTCATATCAAAGACAAAAGTGAATGAGTTTTATCTTCTTTACAACCCAAACAATTGCAAAGGTAATACAGAATCGATTGAGCGTATTGTAAGTGATCTGACTTCTGGGTCAGTTTTAGAAACACCCCTTGAGAACTGGATATCACAATTGTATCTGTCCTTGGAGTGCATCTTAAATCTAGATTAAGTTGAATAAGACACCCCAATCCGCTAATGCACTGCGTGTTACCAACGCGTCTTCAGTATTGTCTGAGATTCTCAGATGAGTCATTGTCTTGGAGATTTTTGTGCTTACCTAGTCCAGACATATTTGAATTTCTTTTCCCAATGTGACCGACATTATAAAGAAGGCCAAGATATTTAGCAAAATATAGTCCAATGACTGATGGTATGTGAGAGGATTAAAAGCAAAAGGTAAAACCAAAAAGAAAAGAAAAAGCATTACACCGGAAATAATGTACAGATATACGAATCATCTTTATACAAATATATAGATTCTATCCTGAGTGTAGTCTGTTAGAAAGAAAGAAAGGATAATTCGGTTTTATATGAGCAAAAGAATCTACTTCTAAGATGACAAAATTAGAGGAGACGTTTGGCTTTTGACTCTAACTCTACTTTACCCAACCGTCTCGTCTAGTCTTCAAATAATGAATCTGTTTCCGTTGCTGATTCATCGTTTGGAATCGATTAATAAGACCAAACAAACTCAATCTACTTTTTGTTGGAAGGTAGAGTTGTAGCTTGGCTACAGTTATTACTATTAATCTCCATATTCTTCGAAATGGTATTCTTATTCTTGGGTGGTTTTATCCCAATGTTTCAGTTGATCCATTTTTTAAACATTATCCAGATTGTATTGAGGAAAAACAAAATTTAAAGAACTTGTGTTCAGCAACCTGGTTTAATGATCAACAATTTAATAGTGTATAATATTAGTTGAAAGTCTGAGCCTCGTTTGTGGCTCTGAACTCAAACGAAGCTACGCTTGGTGGAAGGAATTGTTGCGATTTATTTTATCGTAATATTTAACGAAACGGGATTTCTCAAGTATTTTTTGAAGATTTTCTTAGAAGCAGATTTCATTTTCGCGAAGTGAACGGACATAATGAAAAGAGATATAAAAGGTGAAAAATAGAATCGTTGACAACAAAAGAGCAAAATAATAATAATAATAATAAGTCCATCCTAACCGATAAAATTTGATAAGTATCTGTCGTTGGCGACGGAAAGTTGAACATTTGTGGAAAGTCACTTGTGCCATGCTCCGAACATGTCAGAAATGGTAAATTCTTTCCCTTTCATTTCCCTTTTCTCTTTCCTTCGTCTTCCTTTTTTTAAAACTTATATTTCATTTTTTCCTCTGCGACCCACGACCTTAAGCGGCCCTCCGAGTTTATTTTTCTCTTATCCTAGGCATCCCATATCTATGTCGGTGCGTGTATATGTGTAAATATTTACTAATCTCTGTCCGTCTTTCTGTGTGTCTGTCTGTCTCTCGCTCTCCCTTATATATATATATATATATATATATATATATATATATATAGGTGTGAAAATATTATAGAAAATAGGAAAGAAACTGGTTTGGTAAATAATCCAAAGTTCCTTAGTATTTTTGTTATTATTTTTTAAAAATAGTGCTCGATACGAAAGTAGAGCATCGAGTTGGAATCATATTTTTAAATAAATAATTATATATATATATATATATATATATATATATATATATATATATATATATATAATGTACTTGTGTACGAAACCGCATTGATAGGAATCATATTGTATTATTTTAATTTCTATTTTTATTTTTTTTTTCATGGCTACAGGTGTAATTTTTCTACAGTGCTCTGCCCTTTGTCGTCTCTTTGAGTGAAAAATTTAAAAATATGTCTTTTAGTGGCTAGTAGGTTGAGAGATGACCGGAAAAGTATAACTGTTATTGCCTTGCTTCTATCCCTTTGTTGAATGAATTCTTTGATATTCCCCGTACCAATCTGTAGTATAAGTCCAGCCTACCCTCATAACATTTGATAAGTATCTGTCGTTGGCGACACATTTGTGGAAAGTCACTTGTGTTATGCTCGGAACATGTAAGAAATGGTAAATGTTGTACCATTTTTAAATCATACTTTTCCTGTACTTTGATATGATTTTAATCCTTTTGACTCAAGTGAATTCTTTCCTTTTCAATTGCCTTTTCTCATTCCTTTCACTTTTTTTTAAAACAACTATATACTAAAATCTGATATTCCCCCTTGGAGTGGTCACTTCGACTTATACTAAGTTAAAATTTAGTATAATCTACCCCACTGAATACCATACACTGTTATGAACTATTCTACCTCCGATATATTAATACATCCACATTGTATCTAATCTCATTGGTTATGCGTGCTATTGGATCTTCTTCGAGTATCGTCCTAAAGATTGTAACCTGAACATAATTACCCCTTGGCGGTCAAGGTTAAAACGCTTATCTCTACTAATTTAAAAGAATACGAATAAAAATTCATAGCGGATCGGCCGTCACCCGGGACAAGAGCCGCGTTCCTCAGAGAGGAACCAGTTTGAGGACGAAAAATCTGTCACTGGAACAAACTCTTCCACAAACGAAGAGACACTAGGTCACCAACCCCAGACATGACATCCTTCTTCACTGCACTCGAAAACCCAGCAAAGAACACCACCAATCAAACATACCAAATATGGAGAAGTATGGTGGGAAATGACATAAGACCTAACCTCAATCCAAATCCGTAGGGACATCATGCGAAATAACAGACTCTCAAAGACAGAAATAGATAGGATAAAATTAAGTATATGACAAAAAACTATGACCCATCACTCAAACTCTAATGAGCTGAATGCAGAAATAAGGAATGTGACAGAGGATAAGTTAAAAACTAAATCAAATGAAATACGAAATAATCGCCGAGGAAATAAAATCAAAGACTCTACCTTAAACTCAACCTGCGATTCTCCAGACATTGCCAATGAAGATGGCTCCAGGTACATTAAGTAAGAATTCTTTGAAAACCACAAAGCTGGAATCACCGAAGCGAAAAACGACGTCATCCAAGTACTCAGCAAAGTAACATTTATACAATTGTCAGACAGAGAGCATCTCCTCAAAATCCATATGAAGAATTCCAGCAAGCACATCGTGAAAATATATAACGCTGCTCTGGAAACACTGTTAACAGATAAATCACTTGGAAACATCACAGAAGTTAACAACGTCATATACGCAATAGCTTTAGCAGCGACTCGGAAGCTTGGGTTCAAGACAATAAATAAAATTAACAGACATAGAGAACCAGTTTGGAAAACAAAACTGATACGAGAAATAAAACAAATCAGATGTGAGCTTTCTATATTAGATGAGCTCACCAGAAACCCTAATATTTCCAAACGTATGTGCAAAAAGATCAAGCGGAAATATAACATTTAATCCCTAATTGACATTCCATCAATCAAGGAAATGCTGAAGCTGAAGCTTCATCTAAACGCACAGAGAACAAGACGATACGAAAAACGTTGTAGGTTCTATCACCAAAATAAAATATTCCGAACGGATCTTAAGAATTTTTACAGGGAAACTGGAAAAACACCTATACATGTCTAAAGGCCAACATCGATTGATAATGTACAGACATTTTGGGAAATATCTGGAGCATCCCAAAGAAATATAACCCAAATGCAGAATGGATCCGACATAAAGAAGAACGAATGCTGGATACACCTCTGCAAGAATGGGAAAATATATCCACAGATGATGTTAGGTTGCCTAACATCATCTGTGGATATATTTTCTTACGAAATCCCAAAAATGGAAATCCCCAGGAGATGAAAAGTTGCCCAATTTCTGAAATTGTCACCACTCATCTATCCATAAAATTCTTGTAAAAACATTATCAACGCTTGTAAATAATCCCAATAAAATCTCGGAATGGATTACTGAAGGTATTACATACCAAAAACAACTGAAACAGACGACCCAAAAAATTATAGAACGTCTCTCCAGAACGTATAAGTTGATCACGTCTGTACTGACGAACCGTACTTATTCTTTTTTTAAAACAAACAGCATTCTTCCGCTGGAACAGAAGGGATGCAGAAGAGGACCATACGGCTGCAAAGATCAACTATTGATAAATAAAATGATCCTGGAAAATTGCAGGAGACGACGTAGAAATCTTAGCGCAGCGTGGATTGATTATCGTAATATCTTTGATAGTGTTCCACTTTCTTGGATCCTTAAGACATTGGAAATTTACAAAGTCTCCCCTTTGGTATTAAATTTCCTCATGCACAGCATGGGAATCTGGAAAACCAAACTATACCTTAGTCACATCAGGGGTACTGCCATATCCAACCATCTGAATATCCGACGTGGAATCTTCCAAGGAGACTCTCTGTCACCCCTTCTGTTTTGTCCTTAATTCCTCTTTCGCATGAACTGAACAACAGTAGCTATGTCTACAAAATAAATAAGAAAATATTCAATCACCTACTCTACATGGATGATCTCAAAGTCTATGCCAAAGACGACAATGAGTTGAAGGGCCTCCTCAATATTGTAAAATACTTCAGTGACGACATAGGTATGGACTTCGGATTAGATAAATGTTCAAAAGTAACATTCAAGAAAGGTAGAATTACAGAAACACCCTTAATAGATTTAGATTTTGTCACAAAGATTAGGGAACTGGAGCATGATGAGAATTATAAGTACCTAGGAATTAGCGAATGGCATACAACACCCCCAAATGAAGGAAAAAAAAAAGAAAGGGCTATTACAAGCGTGTAGGTCTGGTACTAAATACAGAGCTAAAAAAAACCAGCATATCAGACATAAACACATTGGCTGTCCCTGTGGTGCAATACAGTTTTAATGTCGTTAACTGGACCATAGCTGAAATTAAGAAAATGGATGCCAAAACGAGAAAGCTTTTAACTTGCTACCGCATGCATCATCCGAAATCTGATGTTGATCATCTGTATGTGTCCAGATCCAAAGGCGGCAGAGGATTAGTTCAACTAGAACTGTCCTACAAAAATACAACAACTGGCCTCCAACGATACTTAGAAACTACAGAAGACTGGATGATGGTATGCGTCAAGGAACATGAAAGTAGTAAGCGTCTTTACTCCGTAATAAAAGCCAACAAATTCAAAATGGAGTTTCAAATGGATGTAGAAATGCAAGTACAGCACAATACACAGGCCGAAACTGCAAAATGCCTAAAAAAAGACAGCAAATACAAATGCAAAGAAAAAAGACAATATAGAAACAATGGCAAGGTAAACCGCTTCATGGCCAATACTGTGCCCGTACCAAACAAGCTGACGTAGACAAAACCCTCAGTGGCTATGTAGTGCAGGGTTGAAAGCTGAAACTAAAGGTTTTATCCTTGCTGCACAGGACCAATGCTTGCTAACTAGGAATTATCAAGCACATATACTAAAATATTGTGTTAGGCCAAAATGCAGATTCTCTGATAAATATCCAGAAACGATTGAACATCTTGTATCAGGTTGAACGATATTGGCACCCACTGAATATAAAATCCGGCATGACAGTGTGAGCCAATATCTGCACTGGAAAATCTGCAATTTCTACGGGAAAGAAACTGAAAGAAAATAATATGAACACGGAGATAAGATGGTTACGGAGACAGGATCTGTTACAATTCTATGGGACTACACAATACACACTGACAGAACAATCAAAGCCAACCGTCCAGATATGGTTATTAAAGACCACAAACAAAAACGGTGCCTCCTTATTGATATGGCAGTCCCTGCTGACTGTAATGTATCTTTGAAGATATTTAGAAAGCTGTCAAAATACAAAGACCTTGAAATAGAAATCTCAAAAATGTGGCATATGGGAACATCAACAATCCCTGTTGTAGTTGGAACCCTACGACTGGTTGGAAAAGATTGCAGTAGACAAATCGAAGGGAATCCTGGAAGTCCATGCCTATAAAACATACAAAAAATTATTCTGACAAGTAAAGCCCACACTTTACGAAGGGATTTATCTATGTAATTTTTTTTTTTTTGTCAGTGGAAATTGTCATGATGCCATTTCTAACCTTAGGTCCCTGGACGGGACTCGGGAAGAAATGTGTAAACGCCAGAAATAAAAAGAAAATAAATAATAATAATAATATGTCTGGGAGCCCATGTCTTACAGAAGAAATATTGTACTCACGCATTACGAAGAACTTTAACTATGACAAATTTAGGTCAGCTTAAGTATTTTTTTTTTTAAATGATCAGTGGAAAATGTAGCCATTTTTTACCTTATGTATCTGGTTGGGAACAGGAAGGAAATGTGTATACAAAATAAATCAAAGCAAACAACAACAACAACAGCAGCAGCAGCAATGACAACAACAACAACAACAACGACAACGACAGCAACAACAACAGCAACAGCAACAACAACAACAACAACAACAACAACAACAACAGCAGCAGCAACAACAACAACAACAATAATAATAATATATTAAATAATAGTAATAATGGTTTTATTGGTGATAATGATATATCGGTTATTTTACTGTTTTTTTTATTTAAATATTTATTAGTAATTTATATATAATTTTTATTTTACAAAACATACAATACAAACACTTATAATAAACTTTTCTTTAAATATTATTAGTATCTATGCATTAATTGTATTTATGGGTACAATATATTCGTGTAATAACAGGATTAAGGAGATTTAAATATCGTTACATATTACTGAGCAGAAGAGAAAAAAGTTATGTCGGAAGCACGTCGTGTCTCCTTGAGATCCAAACGCTTACAAATGAAGATTTTACCGGTGTTGTTAATTATAGCAATAGTAAAAAAAAAACAAAAGCAAAACAATTTCAGGAGGAGGGCTGGCTCACTGGACGTGATGGCCTAACATGGTATGCATCTGTGCTGTCGCCAAAGAACCATTCTTACGTAAGGGTAAATGCGAACTAACTATAATGTTGACAGAACGAAAAATATTGCTAAATCGCATCGATCGACACACGGGACAAAAAGGACCGCGATCCTCACCGAGGAACCAATCTACGATGGTAAAGTCTGCAAGTTTCACAAACACTACCCAACGAAAACTAGAGGAAAACCATAGCGAGGACAATCCTCAGAGAACCTGCTCTTATTTATTAAGACTAATCCCACGAAAAGGATAATAATTGAATAGTTTAGGGTAGAGTATATTGAAGTAATGATTGCATTTTACATTGCTACGATAAATCTGACAATGACATTAAAGATCAAAGCAACCTATAATATCAGGCGAAAATATATACCACAGGCTAAACATCGATGCCAATAAATTAACCAATGTCAGGCGAGAAATCATCAGGAAAAAGAATACCTGACATAGAACTCTAAAGTAATCGAGAAAACTTTAAAAAATGGATTAAACGTTAACATCGAAGGGTTAAATGCCAACAACCCAGAGGAGACACATGCAGAGGAACAAATAGAAACCATTTGTAATAATCCATCTGGCGTACACAATTAAATAGAGGAAGAAAATGACAAATATGTGAGAGAAATAGAGATGACGAAAAATCAGATATAATTAGGAGAATGTAAAAGAAATGTTTTTTGAGGAAAAGTCATCAATTCCAAAAGTAAGAAAGAACTGTCAATTGAAGGAAATGATCGACCTCGCTAACCAAGGAATTAGAAAAATAAGGGACTAAATGGGAAGATCGATGAAGACGAAAGAAATTAATACGTGACCTCGATAACGATCGATGAAAAAATACGGAGAAAAAGTAAATACATAACGTAAATGAAAACGAAATATGCCAGTCTATAAAGAAAAAAAAATAGAAACCGAAATAAATAAACTATGAGAACAATTGTCACTTCTAATTGACGTAGACAATGAAAGAAAGAAAAAGGTGACAACAGAAAGGAAGCCTTGACGTAAGGAATAAGTCAGCTGTACCAAAAAGATTAAGAGAATCTGAAAGAACAAATTCGAGCGAATGTACAGTGTATGAGGCGTTATGAAAAAGAAAAAGGTTTATTCTGGCAACACAATATGTTCAAAGAAGATGTAAAAAATTATGTCAAGAATTGGAAAAAAATAAAGATAAATTATTCTCCTAATATCCAGGGAATCGAGAATGTTTGGATAAAAAAAGAGGCATACAATCATAAACCCAGAAAAATGCTCCAAATGGCTCAAGTGGGGAGTAACATGCCTATCTAAAAACAATGTAACAACATTTGCTGTCTACAAACAATGTGCAAGATCCTCACTTCTGTTATAACCCAGAAGATATACAAATTCCTTGAAAAAACAAACAAAAAACAATTTACTCCCAGCAGAATAGTAGAGAAGAAAAAGAGGGGGTGGGACGAATAAAACAATATTGGAAGAGGTAAAGACATAGAAAAGAAACTTATCGATAGCATGGATCGACTACAGAAAAAACCCTATCTAGCACTTACCAAGACCTGTCACTGGCATACAATAATAAAAATCATAAACACAGGAAAAATCCCCCAAATGGCTTACGTTTGTAGTAAAAGACCTACTCCCATAAAACAGAAGAGACGCAGAACCCGAAGAACTATATTCACATCACCTGTCAACCAACAATGTACAAGATCCTCATTCTATCATAAGCGATAGGACAGTTACGGACGAAAGGACCAACTAATTATCAATAAAACAATATTGGAAAAACGGAAAACAAGGTATATAGAAACTTATCGATAGCATGAATAGAAACATGCTCGACAGTGTACTCCAATCCTGGATAAATAAAAGCCTAAAAATATACAAACTATGCTTTACAACGGTCAGATTCATAAAGAAGAGAATGAAAAACTGGACGGCTACACCATATATAAACCATATCAATGGGTCATTAATATCGAGACTAATCAACATCAAAAGCAGCATCTTCCACGGAGATTCATTGTCAACATTAATCATCTGCCTTGCATTAGCGTCACTCAGTTGAACAACAGTAGCGACGTATACAAGTCACAGAATGGCAAACTGAATCACCTATTTTATATGGAGGATCCTAACACTTTTGCTAAGGATGACAACGAGCAGAAAAAAAACTAATCATCATTCCCAAAAACTTCAGCGAAGATATTAGAATGGAGTTCACATTCAACAAATGTGTCAAGGCCACCTTCAAAGCAGGTAAACTAAAGAAAACTACAAATATAGATCTTGATATCAACAACAAGATTAAGAAACTAGACCAAGATGGTACATACAAATACTTAGGAATTTTTGAAGGAGACCGAATACGACGTTCAATTATGAAGAAAATGATCCGAAATGAATATTATAGGAGAGTGACTTTAATACTAGAAAGCCAACAATAAAATGAAGCCTACCAACACTTTAGCTATAACCGTAGTAATATACAGCTTCTACATTATTAGATATAAATTGTATAACGTTAAAAGATTAGACATCAAGACCATAAAAAATGCTTGCCCAAATGAGAATGCACCACTCGAAATCAGATGTAGATTGGCTGTACGTTCCAAGAGCGGTAGGAAGTCGTGTTTAAATCTAAATTGAACTTACTCTAAAAACTATAACAATCGGGTTGGAGGCTTACCTCACAAAAATCAATGACCCTCTCCTACATATAGTAAAACATCAAATCCACTCTATCATCAAAGAACATTCACTCTTCAAGAAACAGCTTAATATACCTGAGACCCAACCAACAAAAAACAAATCGAATAACACCTGTACCAAACGCGTAAAACAGAAAGCAAAACAATGTGGTCAAATTAAATTACAAAAAAAATAAAAAAAATAAAAAAATAAAAAAATGGAGAACATGGCGTTGCATGGCAAATAAGTAAAATTAACGAAAGAACATGTTTTGGACCAACAGAAACCACACCATTGGCTGAGGAGAACCGGGTTGAAAGCTAAGACAGGAGGCCTAATTATCGCAGTTCAGGGCGAAAGCCTCGCAACAAGATCTTTTCACTGTCACATAATAAAGAATGAAACGAACCCGAAATGCGGCAAATATGATGAAACTGTCAACCATATTATCTCCGGATGTCTGGAACTAGTAATAATTAATACACGTAAAGATATAACAAAGTAGGAACATACGTGTACTGGAAGATATGCAAGAATCACAAAATCAAAACCACTGAGAGATGCCATGAATACGAATTAGCCTCAACTCACACTGTAATTATACATTGGAACATGTCAATTCAAACTGACAGGGAAATAAATACCAACAGGTCTGATATTATCATAAAAAAAAAGAAGTTCAGGAAGTGTATGCTTATTGACATTGCAGTACCATCTGAGAGAATCACCGCCTTAAAAATTATTAAAACAAATTATCAAATTATTAAAACAAATTATCAAATTAATAAAAATTATCGACATACAAGGAAAAAAAATATTAAAAATTATCGACATACATACGTACGTGGAGATCGAGAGTAACAGGATGTGGGGAATGAAGACTGAGGCTGCACCAATAATTACCGGAGCTTCCTGCCTCTTGATGAAAGTAATGGGCAATTTTATTAACATTGCGCAAGGTAACATCAACATACAGAAAATAGCCTTACTAGGTGCAGATTTTAAGTAAAGTGCTATCAAGTAAATGATAATTCTCCTATAGGGACAAAGGACCGTATTTTGGACCCTGCTCTATAGGATACAAAGCAGGAAACATAGCATGAACAAATAATAATAATAATAATAATAATAATAATAATAATAATAATAATAAAAACAACAATAATAATAATTCCAGTTGTAGCTGTGAAAAATCCCTTCAGTCCAAAATGAAGATACTGTGCTGAATAACATTCTCTCAATTTGTAAACGCTAAACGGAATCCTTCATAAACAAAAATCGACTGAACCCAAAAATGAGCCTAGGATTAAATCCCCAAAGTTATGGAAGGTTAGAATGACAGAATTGAATAGTCACTCTGTTAATGACAGAAAGGAAAAAAAGGTATCATCTCGCATATGTTGACGTGCGACGAGCAACCGATAGATTAACCACTAAACTGAGTCAGTCGAATAGACCCAAACGAAACCAAAATAAAAAAAGCAACATAAAAGCAAAAATGTTTTAGTTGATTGCATATATGAGTCTTTTGATAATTTTGATACATTGGTATATAAATTTTCCGACCTAGAATACTACAAATTCACCGTCAAATATAAACATTAAAAAAGCAACGATTCCTTCATGACATTGGAGTTCATGCTTCCCAAAATGTCCTAATTTTTGTAGCTTTTAATAAATTTGATCTTATCTCTACTAAACTTTGCCTCGCTATCCATTTATTCAAGGTAGCTAGGTAGGTACTAAATTGTTTTTCTCTTTTCCGCTTGCTTTCAATACGCTCTGTGAGTATCAAATTTTCCAATCCCTCTTTCCTCATTATGTTCCCTACAAAAAGAATTTGTGTCTTTTTTTTTTGTTTCCACATTCATATTTTTTAATATTAGGCCTTTTCTTAAATGAAACCTCATTCGTAGTGTCATTGTTCATTTTAGTAATGTCTGAATTATTTTCATTTGTTTGTGTACCCGGCGGGAGGATTGGAATATTCTCTCAGGATGTCTAGTAGTTCCTGAAGTTTATAGATTGAGACAAATGTCTTCAAATCTTACACAATATCATCTCACACTCTAGAATAGTTTTGTTCACAATTCTTTCATGAAATTACTTCTATTGGCAGTATATTTATTCAATACGCTCTGTGAGTATTAAATTTTCCAATCCCTCTTTCCTCATTATGTGCCATAGAAATGTAATTTGTTTTTTTCTGATGTTAAGAATAAGTGTACTTTTTGTTACCATTTTTTATAAAACTTCGTCGTTAATAAGACGTTCTCCTCATGGTATTCTCAGCATCCTTGTGTAGGAACACATATCTGTCGCTTTAAGTCTCTTCTTCCTTTGTGAGGAGATTGCCGAGCATTCACTACATATATATGCATTGGTATTACATAACAGCCCACATTACCCCAACATATTTGTAGTACATAATAATGATTATAGATCTGCAATGCAAGAACATCAGTTTGTAAAATTCTGCTTTAAGGAAACGGCTGATAGATAACGGGGTATACGCTGTCAGCCTCAGAAATGTAATCATTCATTTAGCAACTGAAAAAAAAACAAAAAAAAACACGTTATGTCACGTAAATAGTCCTGCAATCCTGTAGCGTCGTAGGAGCAACTCTATAGATATAGCAGCCGTGGAGTTCCTAGGATATGAAAATCTCACTGAACCCACCCCTATTTAGGGGGAAACAACATTTTAAATGCAGATGTTGTCTAATTAGCCCGAATAAATTGAAATAAAGAAACTCTTCCGCAACAACATAAACTTTTCGAATTTAACAGAATGACATCAATTTTTAGGTGATAACATTTTACAATGAGGCAGACCGAGGAACTTGTTGAACAAAACGTAGCGATTTAAACAAAAAAAAATAGGGGTTTTCATTATCGTAAAAAAAAAAAAAAAAAACTTGCAGCAGGAATTGTATGAAAAAAAAAAACTGTAAAATTGCTGCGAAAGAGAGTCAATAATGTTGGATGAACACAGTAAAATTTTAATTTATTGAATATAAAATAAAAAAACAGAGACTCTATGTAATTTTATAAAAAAAAATAGCTTTTACTATATGAAAGCAAGTAAAAAAGGGTTTCTTGGTCATAAAACGATATTATTTTGGTGAAATGAATGTAAATTGGATTGGGTGGGGGATGATCTTTTGAATTTATACTTGTCCTATGTTTAATTCTCCAGTGTGTCTTAGTATTGCCAATACTCAAATGAGGACAACGTAAAGGGCAACTCACAAACTGTTATCACTGCTTCTGAGAAGTTGATAGCGAATACACTAATACCAGAGAGTTTATCATGGCCTCATGAAGATAAAAAAATTTTATCTTTTATTCTCTGGTCCAAAACTTCTAGGGCCAATTTAAATTCACCGAGTTAAAAATATCATCCCCGATTAGATTTCTGGTCGAAAACAACAAAACAAAACAAAACACCTTCATAGAAAACACATTCCGCACGATTTTACACGCATAAATAAAAGGGTTTACAATTTCAACAGAAAACAATATAAACTAAACTTTAGCAAAATAGAATGTTGTAATAAAAATGATTATAATTCTAACTATATAGCTGTTAAAAATGAAATAATAATAATGTTTTGTTCTTGCTGCACATGACCGTTGTTGCTTGCTAGCTAGACATTTTCAATTAAACACAATGAAAAATCGCATCAGCCCCAAATGAAGATACTGTGCTGAATAACATTCTCTAAATTTGTAAACGCTAAACGGAATCCTTCATAAACAAAAATCGACCGAAACCAAAAATGAGCCTAGGATTAAATCCCCAAATTTATGAAAGGTTAGAATGACAGAATTGAATATTCACTTGGTTAATGACAGAAAGGAAAAAAAAAGGTATCATCTCGAATATGTTGACGTAATTTTTGTAGCGTTTAATAAATTTGATATTATTTCTACTAAACCTGCCTCGCTATCCATTTATTCAAGCTAGCTAGGTAGGTAGGTACTAAATTGTTTTTCTCTTTTCCGCTTGCTTTCAATATGTTCTGTGAGTATTAAATTTTCCAATCCCTCTTTCCACATTATGTACCCTAGAAAAGGAATTTGTTACTTTTTTTTCTTTCCCCATTCATAGTTTTTAATATTAAGCCTTTTCTTAAATGAAACCTCATTCGTATTGTCATTGCTCATTTTAGTAATGTCTGAATTATTTTCATTTTCATGTATCAGGCGGGAGGATTGGAATATTCTCTCAGGATGTCTAATGGTTCCTGAAGTTTATAGATTGTGACAAATATCTTCAAAACTTACACAATATCATCTCACACTCTAGAATAGTTTTGTTCTCAATTCTTTCACGAAATTACTTCTATTAGCAGTCTTGAGTCTGCTACAATATTAAACATTTTTTTAGATTCCTAAAATGTTCTTTGTCGAGTCAAATTTTCGATGAGACAGACTTTGTGCGCAACAATCAGATTGAACTTTCTTTTTTGGATTCGCTTGCATTTCAAATCCAACATTTTTTTTTCTCAATATATAGGTGTTGTTTCTTTATCTACTGTAATCTACTTTATTTTCCCAGTTCTTACTTAGCTAGCCTACTTTCATTTTTAGTAATTTTTCTCTTGTACTTTTGATACTGACATCTTTTAATGGACAGTGTCTGCTTTTACTGTAATACCACTTATGTATTAACGTTTCCATATTAAGGAAGGTTGATACGAAAAAGTTTCGACCTGTTATTTGAGTTTTCTCTGGATATTTTCCTCTTACAATATTTTCTTTTTCACCATTTTTTCTGCCATGTGTTTTCTGAACTTGATCAAGTTTTATAAGCGGTTGTTCTGGACAATTCTCTGCTCGCCTGATCTTAATTAGGAAGCATCGTATTAGCTGGATGAAGACTAATGCGTTATTATCTTCCTTTCCTTCTTTTGTATACAATTATTCTATATCCTGAATGGAGAAGAGGAACATTAATTCTTTGTAGGTAAGTTATAATTATGATATATATTTTCAAGACAGTATCTTCAGTTCACTTAAGTAGATTAAGTGATAGTAATGTCTAGACATTTTATAAGCATGGAGATGTTAATTGTAAGATTAAGCCGTTCCCTTATAAGGAAACAGTAGGTATTCATTGATTGTCTGTTGGAATTTAAAATATATATCTGTAAAACAACATTATGATACATAAAACATATTTCTGTAAAACAAAATTATGATATATATTTTCAAGACAGTATCTTCAGTTCACCTAAGTAGATTAAGTGTTAATGATATTTAGACATTTTTAATACATGGAGATGTTAATTATAATATTAGCCGTTTCCTTATAAGGAAACATTAGGTATTCATTGTTTGTAGGATGTAATTTAAAAAAAAATAAAACAACGTTATGATATATAAAACATATTGTTGTAAAACAAAATTATGATACATAAAACATATTTCTGAAAAACAAATTTATGATATATATTTTCATGGCGGTATCATCAGTTCACATAAGTAGATTAAGTGTTAATGATATTTAGACATTTTATATGCATGGAGATGTTAATTTTAAGATTAGCCGTTCCTTTATAAGGAAACATTAAGAATTCCTTGATTTTCGGTTGGAACCAAAAATACATTTCTATAAAACAACATTATGATACATAAAATATATTTCTGTAAAACAACATAAAACATATTTTTGTAAAACAAAATTATGATATATATTTTCAAGACAGTATCTTCATTTCATCTAAGTAGATTAAGTGGAAATAATGCCTAGATATTTTATAGCGTGGAGATGTTAATTGTAATTATATATGTTAATAGAGTGGTGATGTTAATAGCGTGGAGATGTTAATTTCAATATTAACCGTTCCCTTATGAGGAAAGATTAGGCATTCATTGATTGGTGGTTGAAATTTAAAACATATTTCTGTAAAACAACTTTTCCTAGAAATAGGTTTCACGAGTTAACTGTAATCAATCTATTCAGTATTGGTGGGGACATCCAGTCTAACATTTTTTTATTTGTCAATATCTTGAGTAGGTCATTATTTTTTCTTAGAGGTAAATGTCATATTCATTTTAATTGTTTTTTTATTGGTTCATGTCCTCAAGTGATGTGTTTTTTTTGTTTTTTTTTGTTTTTTTTATACAGTATTTAGAGTGGGATTCTGAAATACCAAACGACGATGTTCTAAAAAAGATGATAGTCGCTAAAACATACAGGTTTCCTTCTTAAGACATTAAATACAGAATGATAAAAGAAAGGAATAAAGCTGCCATTTTGGGATCATTTCTTTAGAGAGGTTAGGCGAAAAACTAAGCTTGTTATTTTTATACCCCCTCGTACATTTAATCTCAAAATTAATTCGTGTTTTAAATATAACCAGGAACTCTTGTTTAACACCAACCAACAATCAAATAAAATTTATATTTTGTATAT
Source organism: Acanthosepion lycidas (assembly GCA_963932145.1). NCBI lineage: Eukaryota > Metazoa > Mollusca > Cephalopoda > Sepiida > Sepiidae > Acanthosepion > Acanthosepion lycidas. The sequence goes on from OZ010605.1 coordinate 22,043,217, forward strand.
TAGTGGGTTGAAAAGTACGGTGATTGAAACCTTTGATCGTGGCAGTGTGTACATGGAATCAGTGAAAGACGAGGAAGTAATAACTGAGCAGAAACAAGCAATAATTGAGCAGTAAGTAAGAATCTGGTAAGATATACTTAAACAGGGAAACAATATAGATAAAATGTAGGGTCCAATTCTAAATTCCTTGATTGACAGATAGCTGGAGATTCCTGGAAGCATAACGTCTCAGATTGTTGTAATAACAACAAAGGTAAATACATTAGTGTGGAAGTAAATGACACGTTTATATCCTCCTGCCAAATGTTTTTGATGAATATCACAAGGGATTAAACGCTATGTAATCTTCTTTAATCACCACCATATATTATTATCATTCTAACCCAAACAAGACAATTGTAACGGAGACAGATATATGGTTTTAATAATCAGAAAATTTGATATTCGAAAAATACAAATTATATATCAGTTGAATGGGAAAAATAGTGGTACAAAGTCTAATAGGCAAATCAATCCCACCGTTCTTCAATCTGAGGTTAGCAATTTCTTTCGCTAAAAAAATGAGACTGCCCTTTGAATGAGCGTACCGTCCTATTATGGACCTGACCAGCCGTCTTTCAGTCAATGAGTCCACAGAAACAGCCAATAAATATAGTTACAAGCAGCACCATGAGTTCTCCCTACACGGGTGTTGCCGAATTCCCCGTCAGTTTGAAGCTCGCTAATTTGCCGTCTCCACACTCTATTGCAAAACATACATACGACTCTGGCTCTTTTGGATCGCTGAGGTAAGTCCCCGCTACAACAATAAAATAACTAAGGCACACGAGCTTACTGTGAGAGAATGAGAAAATAAAAAAAAATCATTATGAAGAAGAAAGAAACAATAAAGGGTCAAAAATGAAGAAAACCATTCAAAGATTAGATCTTACTACCAATCTATTATTGCATTTTAATTAACATAATTTACGTACCAAAGTTGACAGCCCGTTAGAAAAATTACCATAAAAATATTTATATAAAATGTCACAGGGAAGATACGTCATGTTGGTGGGAAGGTTACTGAAGCTAAAATGACTGATCAGGACCAATGACAGATTCTTCTTAGTATTTTAACAAAAAATTCTATATCCATAGTAAAAGCAGTAAACTAAATGTGAGAGCAATGTTCAATGCATCAACCAGAGGTAGACTTATAAATGTGCAGGAAGAAGATTGTCGAGCAAAACGAGAAAGATTGTCTAGGACATCTAGAAAGAATATCTCGCACACAGAGAAAGGTTGTCTAGCAGAATGAATCAATCTTCCTAGCGTCAGACCTAGCAATAGATTCAATATAATCTTTTTCACATCTTTAAGCAATGTTCATGTATCCGTCATACTTTGGAGATAGAATAAATCATTCTTTAGATATATTGTAAATTTTAAGATTCTATATGTAAGGGAATTAAAAAAAAAACAGAAAACAATGTTTAATCTCCCTCATGTCTTTTTTCAAGAAATATAGACAGTCTTTTAAATTGAAATAATTCTTCTAATGAGGAATAATTTCATTTCCTTAATGGAGTGAACAAAGTGAAATATTTCAAAGGTCAGTTTTGCTAAGCCCTTAATTACGCCAAAGCAGAAGCAGTTAAGAAAGATTCAACATCTTCAAGATTAAATATTTGTTTGGCATAAACACGTGGAAAAGAAAATCCATTACATCTTAATTAAACATTGTTTAATTAGCCTAATTATTTTATAAAATTAATTAACCATTTTTTCCTGAGAGAGATTTACCTCGATGCATAATCGACCCTTGTAGCAACTTTCTTTTACGAGGGTGAGGAAAAGTCACCTAAACAAGATTTCCTCTGAACAAATGAACAAAATATCTCGAATGTCGAAATGGTGTACAGTGAACGAGCAATTATAAATAATTTCATAGGATACATTTTGATCTAAAAATTAGGGAACTATTTAAACTGTAATAATTACTGAAGACTATATGAATGAGCATTGGAAATTGAAGAGATGCTTACCAGTATTTTTTCATCGCCTACAAATTATTGTATCATACAAAGTCTCTGAAAGCAAGAAGTCGTATTAGAAAAAAAAACATTTCAAATCAGCCACAGTTGATGACAATTCTTCATGTTCAACAGTGCGACAGGCAGACAAAACTGCTTACCTTTGTGTGTTGGAAATGCTCAAAAGATTTTTCAGTATAAATTAACACTAACTTTATCGTGGATTTACGCCATGGTTGAAATAACAATGCAGGGAAGTGTCGGAAAGCGGCGGATACGTGTATATACTTGTGTTTATGAACATATATTTTTGTTCGTATGAAATTATTTGTACAAACTTCTGTTTTTACTGCATATATGTGCCTGTATAAAAGTCAGTGCTTATTTTTATCGTTTGCATATATGTGTGAATTTATGTACAAAAGGACACAGACACAGACTGTTATAGTAGAACACACCTATTCTATAAATAATAGACTCTCCCACCTATAATAAGTACTCGTAGTAATAGTATTGAGGAGTCGGTCAGTCGGTGAGTCAGTCGATGATGGATGACAGTTAGTCGAATACTAAAGTATCAGCGACCACAACTAGATTACTCTGCGTTATACCTATTATATGAAGTTCCCAACGTTTTGTACGTCGAACCGATTTTAGGACAGACTTAGTACAAATACAAGCCTCCACTGTGAAATCACTCCACAACAATAATGTGGTGACGAGGGATTCGGATTTATACGGTGGAAGAGAGAAAAAAATTCGTTCGCCACGGTATTATTTGGCGACGAAGATTCGAATTTATACGCTGGAAGAAAAAAGTTCGCTCGCCATAACATTATTTGGCGACGAAGATTCGAATTCATACGCTGGAAGAAAAAAAAAATCGTTCGCGACAACATTATTTGGCCACCAGGATTCAAACTCATACGGAGGAAGAAAAAAAGCGTTCGCCACAGTATTATTTGGCGACGAGGAATTCGGTTTCATACGATGGAAGAAAAAATGTTCGCTCGCCACAACATTATTTGGTGACGAAAGTCGTTCTCATACGGAGGAAAAAGAAATAATTTGCTCGTCACAATAATTTCGGCGATAAAATCTCGGATTCAAAAAAAAAAAAAAAATGGAAAAGTTTTTCGCACACCGAGACGTCAACTTAGTGACGAAAAAATCTGTCGTATTGTCAACTGTGAAATTTTTTTTCTCGATAATACAGTTTGCTCAAATAAGTCATGAATGGCAAATTCGTATGACCCCCCCCCCCTCTACAGTATTTAGGCATTGTGTAAGCTTTTGCGAAGGTGGAGGAATGCAAAAATATATTCCAGAAATTTTTTAAGTTCCAGTCGGAACAACAGCTGACAATATTAGAGCAACAAGAGAAAACTACAGGAGAAAACTTTTTATAGACTAATGCAATTTTAACAAAAAATGGAACGGATGCATAGGGAGTTTCAAAACAAAAAAACATGTCAACAAAATGATTCTTTTCCAGACAATACAATATGGAATTCAACTGAAATATTCACGTACAGTCCAGATGAAGAGATAACTTTTGAAGAGTATTATAAAAAATATACAGACGTGTATAACGAGGACTTCCACTCGTGGTCTGATGGAAAAAAGATTAGGCTTCCTTTAAGCAAGTTAGGAACTGCTGAGCATAACAAATTGGTAAACTACATTTTACCGTAAAAAAACTAGCAAGTTGACATTTACCGAAGCGGTAAATATATTAAATGAATTATTTAGTAAAAAGACATCTTTGTTTCACAAGAGGTGGAAATCTTTGAATCTGATGAAAGATGACGAACAAGACTATATAACGTACGCAGCCAATGTTGAACAAGCATTGTGAAGAATTCAACCTGGCAGAGTTAAGCGGTGACAATTTTAAGTGCTTAGTGTTTGTTCAGGGGCTGTTATCGGAAAGAGACGAAGAGTTGAGAAAATTAGTACTGTCAAAATTGGAAAACGAACCAAGTCTTACGATACAGAAGTTGACACAAGACTGCACAAGATATGTTAGCGTAAAGAAAGATTAAAAAAAGATAGAACAGCCTGGCGTTTCGCATGCAAGGAAAATACGCTAAAAAAAAGAAAGTCAGTCTACCAAAAAGAATTCTAAAATTATCAAGTAAAAAGTGAAATACCAGAGAAAAATAAACAAAAAATCCCTAAGCCATGCTTTGCTTGCGGTGAACTACACTGGTACAGATATTGCAATTTTAGGAATCAAAAATATTTCAACTGTAAAAGAGTTGGTCATAAAAGCTCGTACTGCAGGTCAAAAAATAAAGACAATAAAATAAGAAAATTAAAGTCCAACGAGGTGAACGATGGAATAATCAGAAAATGTGTTACCGTCGAAATAAGTAATAAAAAAAAAGAAAAATGCAACTCGACACTGGTTCCGACCTATTTATACTAAATTTGCATAAGTGGAAGAAGTTGGGGAAACCAACTTTAATGAAGACAAATAAAATGGCAAGGTCAGTGAAGGGAGAAAAAATACAATTTATTGAAGAATTTGTTACAAACGTCACGTTAAATAAAAAAAAACACCGAAAAGCTAAACTATTTGTCATGGAAAATACCACGAACTTGGTACGAATTGGATAACAGAATTCGAATTATGGAATCTACCGATAAATTCTTTCTGTTACAACGTAGAAAGTTTAAACTACGAAGCCCAAAAATTAGTAAATAAACTTAAGGAAACATTTCCTACTGTTTTTTCTCCACGTTTGGGAACGTGTACCAGATGGAGGCAAAATTAGAGCTAAAAGAAAACGCTCAGTGTGTATTCAAAAAGAAAAGGAATGTGCTGTTTGCTTCAATTGAACAGATATATAAAGAATTGGACAGATTAGAGAAAACCGATGTATTTAAAAAAGTTGAGTGGGTAACACCGACGATATATTTGGATAACGAGCTCCAGAAAATAAAGATGAAGCTGACATCGAGAAATACTGGGAAGCGAGTTACCCGTAGCCAAGGTCATGCAGTATTATTAAATGATTTAAGTCAACTGAAGTCACCACAGAAAAAGTTAATAAAGGGAAGCTAGAGGCTGAACAAATAGAACCACAAGAAGAACCTACAGAAACTGTGACTCTATCCTTAAGAAGCTTAAAGCGGAATTTGTTTCCGGTAACACTATGGAGGTACCAAAAATATAGAAAAGCGGATTGGCAATATGATGTACTTGGTGAAAGGCGAAAAATTCACGTGCAGTATGCAGATCAGACATGGTTGACAGCGGTCCCGCGGAAGAAACACCGATGGAGGTGATTTTTGATAGGTTTGATCTAACAACGCCTGCAAGGATTTTACCTGATGTACGCCGATCCAGGAGAAAAAGAAAGGCAACTGATCATTTAAAAGTGGATCCAAAACGTAGGAGATACGCTACGATGTTGCTAAAAAAATGAAGTTGTTTTTTCTTCATAATTCCTGTAAAAATAAATAAGTAAAACTGTTTACTCCTACGGAGTAAAGTTTTAGGGGGATGTTATAGTAGAACACACCTATTCTATAGTTAATAGACTCACCCACCTAAAATAAGTAGGAGTAGTAATAGTAACGAGGGGTCGGTCAGTGGATGAGTCAGTCGATGTCGGACGACAGTTAGTCGAATACGAAAGTATCAGCGACCACAACTAGATTACTCTGGGTTATACCCGTTATATCAAGTTTCTAACGTCGACCCGATTTTAGGACCGACAAGACTCCACTGTGAAATCACTCCACAACACACACACACACACACATACATACATATATATATATATATATTTGTGTGTGTGTGTCATTGAATACGACAGAAAAGGCGCTTTGATTTATTTTTATACAATTTCTCATGTGACAAATTATTATCGAGATAACTTTTTTTCTAATATTTCAAAAACCTTCCAATCAATTCACAGAAAAGTTTCACACAATGTTGGCAACACTGACCAGCACAATTTCTGAAATGTTCGTACTTATCTGCGTAATATAAACAAACTGGCGCTATATTTGTTATCAGCACGGTGATTTGAGCGTGCCAAATTATTAGAAAGGTTTAGTGAAATTCCCAGAATTGAGCAAACAAAACGTTTATTAATGTTGCACGTGAATGTTTATGATCAAAAGAAGCTAATAAATAAGATAATCAAACAAATAATTACAGATACAAACAAAGGCACAGTTTTAAACAAATTAATAGGGAATGTGCTTTCCCTGTTTTGAAATTACTTGAAGAAGTCGACGATCCATACAATTTGTTAATTGTAGGATGTCATCTGCTGTAATATGCTGCGAGATATGTCAAGAATTGCTTCCCAATATTCAGCGTCTCTCCTGAATTGTCATTCGTTGATGTACAGTCTTCGCTTCATGATCCTTCAAGGCTTTTCGATTGGGTTCAAATCCGGAGAATTTGCTGGCCACTTCATTTTTCGAGGTCCATCGACGCCTAACTGTTTCAAATATTCAGTAGTCTTGTGAGCAGCATGTGAGGGAGCATTATCTTGCAGAAAAACAATGGCCATTCTGAAGGCAACTCTTAGCCTTTTCATCCACGGTTCAAGATGCTTCTTCATAAACACTATGTATGCATCAGCAGTCATTTTGACGCCATCTGGTACCCTCCATGGGTCCACTAATGTTTTTCCAATAATACCACCCCAGATCATTATGCCTCCAATGCCTTGTTGGCGTCTCAAACGATGATGGCGATTCTGTTCGTTCATTACCCAGCCTTTGCACCATCTATCTGGCCCATCAAGTGTTGCTCGAGTTTCGTCTATGAACAAAACTTTAAAGAAGTCAATCTTCATATTGTCCTCGGCACATTTTCAATCGATTTTGAATGTGATTTCTTGTCAGCGGAGGCTTCGATACAGGTTTGACTGTTGTTGCTATTTCCCAAAGATACCGATACCGAATACTTTTAGACACAGTAGGATCCCCAATGTGACTGAAAAGCTCTTGACTGGTAAGTCCAGGGTTCTTCGTGGCCTCTCGTTTAAGTCGTGACATGAGACGACGTGAAATAACCCTCGGCTTGCCTTTATCTGCCCTTTTGCGTACTTGTGTAGGGTCGACGGTGAACTTTTTTACTGTTTGATGACACCTCCCTATCATTTTAGAAATTTCTAGGGTAGATTTACCTTTTGAGAGTTCTGAGATGATAGTTTTCTTTTCAGCATCACTGCTTTTTCGGCCCATGTTTTCACAAAATTCTTACACTTTTATAATAATTTGGCACGCTCAAATCCCCGTGCTGATAACAAATATAGCGCCAGTTTGTTTACATTGCGCAGATCAGTGCGAAAATTTTAGGGATTACGCAGGTGAGTGTTGCCAACCTTGTGTGTAAATCTTTTGAGAATTGATTGGACGGTTTTTGAAATATTAGAAAAAAAGTTATCTTAATAATTTGCTACGCAGTATATAT
>OZ010605.1:22058171-22088171 GCA_963932145.1 Acanthosepion lycidas
AATGCAACTGCGGGTCTGAAAATGAGTAATGGCTCTAATTCACAATGTATCTTCAAGTCAAAACAAATATGATACTGATGATGATGATAATGGTGGTGAGACTGATGATGATGATGATGATGATGATGATTGTGATGTGGATGATGTTTTGAAAAAAAATACAAAATCTTATATATATATCATACGATTTGATAAATATGTAGGAGACTTTAGGTCAACTTTGTGTAATCTCCACTGAGCATCCAATTATGTTGCCCTATTTTAAGACTGGGGAAACTTTGGTGAATGTGTGTTTGAAATGCTATACTAGACAAAATAAACCAGAAAATAAACACGCACTAAATGAAAACTGTTTCTTCGTCTTATGTCAACTTTTTAAATATTTTACAGTCTTCGAAAAGTATCATTTTTTGGGGGAAGTGTATGAAAACTAGCTGAGAATGTCCATCTAAAAGAAAGACTAGAAAAAAAGCATTTCGGGACAATAAAGAACCTTGATTAACTGTTCCCTTAAGGCTTGCCAAATATAGATTTTATTGAGAGAGACTCATTTCGTAATGGACCATGAATTTAATAATAATAATTTTTTGCTTGGGAATGTTTGCATCAATTTTCTGATCATTCTTGGCATTTATATTGAGTGGGAGAATCAATAAAATAGGTCAATTAGTAATTATTTTATTGAAAGGATATTAATGTTTTGTATTAACATTATCATTTTGTACATTGTGATTTTTTTGGCCAGCAGGAAATGGTGGCTTTTACTGGAGTTAATTTGACAGAAAGTCTCCGCAAGGTTTTGTTACTTTCATCATTATTCTACCTGGATCTAATTATGCCATTGTGTAATTAGTTTTTATTTTTCTGTTTTTCATTTCTTCCATCAGTTTTTTTAGGACATTTGCTTGTGATCCTCTCATGCGGCTTACAGATGCCAACTTCATTATGAATGCTGTTTGTTTCCTGACAAAATTAAATAATCGTTCATTTTTTTTTCACTTTTAATTTTACTGTGTCTCCACAAATATCACCGCAGTGTTTGTAATATTTTTATTCCTATTTCTGCGACCCCAATTTAGACATGTCTGTTACGTTTTTCGCTCATCCTGTCACTACAATTGCAGGTTTTCACTTTCGAAATTAATCTCTGATGACCCTACATTGTGCAATTCTCATATGCCTTGAGAGAAGAACCGACAATATCTTCAATGGCCACTCTGTTCTTGCCTTTTCCCATAGCATTTATTGCTTTATTTCTTTTTATTTGTAGGTTATGAATCTTTTTTTCAGACTATTTTAGAATATTTGGCTATAATAATGAGTTCCTGATACAAGTATTGATATTTAATCCATAGATAATAATGGTTTGTTCAACAAGTCTTAATAATTGATATGTCCCGGAAAGGGATATATTTGAACGAAGTAGCTAAGTGGTTTTGACTACTATAACCTAGTATTAGGTTGGTACAAAAATAATGACGTAATAATGTCGTTTTTTGACGTATTTTTTACCGTCAAAAAACGACATTATTACGTCATTATTTTTGCACCAACCTAATAGAATAGGATAGCAGTAATCGACTAATACGCGTTGTAGTCGTAGGTAAAAAGTGTAGATCAATGATGTAGTCCAATGGGCGTCGTTATAGACTTAGCTCTCAGACTAAGACTCTGACAATGTCGTAACTACACGTCCGTCGGTATTTATGACGGACACCAGCCAATCATATTCCAGTGAGGGGAAAACAGGTGTTCACATATTCCATTATATCAATAATTAACCCATAGCTGGAGAGAGGTGGATTCATACCTTTCCCCAGGGTATTTGCGCGTAAGTGAATAAAACGAACCCGAACGGAATTGGAATTCTGTTCAGCGTTTTCCAATTCTGAGACATTATTCATTTTACCGCCCAACGGTTAAATATATAAATCCAGTCTTACAACATGTTACAGATTACCAGTGGATATAGTCAACCGTATGAATTATGATGTTGATTTGATTTGCTACCATCCACAATAATCTGTTGGTAAGCTTGAGCCAGTTTACTAGAGTTCCTACAGATGAGTCCCAGATGGTTCGAAACTGATTTGCTTCAGACCCTCCCCTTGGTGGAGGTACTAACATTTTAATTTAGAATCGGATGGTAACATTGACCTTCAGTGTACAGGCAATATTTTTCGAATTAGAATCTGATATATACCAAAAGTGAGAAGGCTTGGCTATGGGTTCACTGTTGTCACAAGTTACGTCAAATATATAAAATGAATACTTCGAGGGAATGGCTTTAGGATCGACACCAATATAATATACAGTAAGGTTGAGATAGGCGGGTAACACCTTCAAACTCTGGCCACAGCAGGAACCTATACAAATATTACTGGGATATGTGAACTCAGTAAAACCTTCTATCCTGTTCGCAATGGAAGAAGAAAATAATAATCACCTCACCTTCCTGGAGATACTAATAACTCGCACAGGGAATAGGATCAAAATATCTGTGTATCACAAGCCAACCTTCACGAAACATCCGTGTATCACAAGCCAATCTTCACGAAACATCCGTGTATCACAAGCCAATCTTCACCGATTCAAATTCCAACCATGTAAACAGTGCGAAGAAAGGGTTTGGCCGATGCCTACAACACTGGTCAAAAATCAACATGAAAAAACCTGGAGATGCAAATGTTTGAAAGAATAATCGTATAGGCTAGGCAATGATGACATACTCAGTAGAACTAGCATAGTAGGAGCTTTTTATAAATAAAGAAATATGACAAAATTTTCAAAAGCAAAAGCTGTAACAAAAGGTTCTGTAAGGACGGTCTTGTATGACAAAGAACCCTCATCAGCAGGTAGAATAGGTTTAAGTCTCCAAATCGTCTATAAACAAAATTTCAGCAGATTAAAGAATTGGTTTGTGAATTTGGTGATTTAGTAATTATGAATTCCGTCACTGGGTCGGTTTGTGTGTATTTGGAATCACTGGCAACTAGGCTAGCAAGAACTTACCAATACTAAATAAAACAGCATTGGTACCCTATAGATTAAATGAAGGATTGAGGTAAAAAATCCCTGAAGGTTATCTAGATGGAGATACACCTGATGAAGGACGGTGGACACAAGTGTCGAAACTTTGTGATAACAACGACAAAGATGAGTTCAATATTTAGCATGTGAATAATGATATTACCTCATCGGAGCTGTTCAGGCAAAAAGGTTGATAGCTTTTTATAGGGATTGCTTCAAATATAAAAAAAAATTAAAGGAATGAATATCCTTTAAATTCACAGAAACTTGCTGGTCTGTGATGTTCTCTTTGGTTGATCAATCTAAAGAACGCCTGATCATAATGTGGCTTCTCCTAAGAATGGGGGACATAGTTTTGGACTCTGCCGAAAATAGCATTTTCTCGAGTGCTCAGGCCAATAGATGTAATACACAATGTTTGAAATTTTAAAAAATCCCCCAAAACAAGGCGTCTATTTCAAACATAATAAAAAATAGCGTTTGAAGTAATACGTTGTATATTTTGCGCCATATTAATCTTTCAAAGCGATTAGCACGTGGCCGAGAGGTTAGAACGTTCGCATTCTGACTATAAGACTCGGGTTCGAATCTCACCCTGGTTGATTTGTCAGGAAAGAGACTACTTGATTTTATCGGAATGGAGGGTTCGATCCTAGTGTGCTGCACATTTGGAAAGAGCCTGAAAACCATAACACGGGTTGACCCAAACCTTGTCAGTGAAATTGAGTAGACGGAACAGTGGATAGCTGTGCTAGCACGAAGTCACAAGTAATCGTGACCGAGGGTTTGTTCAAAATTGTTGATCATAAAACGCCCTTTCCAAGAAACTGTAGCTATGGTCTGGTCATCAGAGTTGCAGTATAAACCACAGGTGGTCTTTGTGGGGGTTTAATAAACACAAATATGCTTGAGCAAGCGCCTGCAATAGCAATTGACTAGCCGCCCTCGTACACGAGTGTCCTCGCATACGAGTGGCCATCAATACAATGTTACAAAACCTTTTAACACATAAGAATGTTAGAAAAATAGATAATAACAAGCTAAGAATCATGTGAGACAAGATATCTCATTCTGAACAATAGGTAAAAGTCAGACTTTTCTCCTGCCAAACTTTGGTTGTATTATCGTTGGAAGGAAAATTGAAAGTCATGAATTTCCTTGCCAAAAAATGCCAGTTTCGATTAAGTCAAACTTTTAGCAATGATATCTTCTAAGGAAATCAAAACCTTTCTCTGAGACTTATTAAAAATCCGGGAATGAAAACAAGCTCTCACTAACTAACTTAAATAAAGTCTAGTGTATTGGATGATATGGGATTCCTCGCTGTTGTTAGTTTAAATATTCACTTAGCGCCAGATAAAAGAAAATATATTTCTTTCGACCCCTAAATCGAAGACAACCTAACATGGTGTTACGTTGCATGCGACTCATTTTAACATTTTCATCTTTTTCAACAGCGTCAGTATGCCAGTATAAACACGGAAATTTTAATCTGATACAGGAAATTAAAATTTACTCTGTGCTCATGTAACTGCTCACAACTGACGTTCCATGAACAACGTGAAAGTGACTCAAGGAACATGGCTGAGATGGCACTTAAATCACATGCTCATGCATACTACATTCACATTATTTATCATATATATCCCGATGCCACGCTTTTACCAAAAGCCAAAGCTTCCTTCTCCATGCTTTCCAGCCAACTTTAATCTTTAAAAATTTTAAAGCAACGTCAATCGCTATCTACTGTCCGCGTTTCTCTTTCCGCGTTTCTCTTTCCGCTTATTAGCAAATTTTCTGTTCCTAATTCTTCCACACGATGTAACCCTTTGTACTTTAATGGCTTCATTTCCTTTCTTGGGATGGAATCGATTAAAAAACATATCGGTTGTTTCTTTATACGGCAACATTCACTATTCATTGACGGATAAGTGCAGACGTCAGTAGAAATTTATAAAATCTGTAGAATCAGACATGTACATTACATTAAAAATAGTTCAGAGCGAAACTTATCTCAAATCAATCAAAGCAGCCGAACAACCCATTAAAATCGGCTCCAGACGAGAAGTAACTAAAACGCTTTCTGATTGACTTATAAACAAAAAAATAATAATTTCGTACGTTCTCAACTACGTACGCACTATATCGGTTTAGTGCGTATCCTAAGCAGATAGAAAATTTACGCCGAATTTATTGGATCCTCTCACGTAACGTGAAGCATTAACGAATACGAAACATCATTCGACTTCGATAGTGAGTCTTACGAATTTCCTCAGTTCGACACAGAAATCCATGTCACATCTTTTACCAGACTAAGTTAAATTTCGACATCTTGCAAGTACACTCACTGAACAGAAAACATCAAGTGACACATTAATCAAAGGAAGATAACTTGATAAAAGGAACAGTAATTCGAGTACAATATTAAAAAATTCAACACGAAAAACAAACTGTTTAATTTTCCTACAAACACAAAAATACATTATCAAATTTACCCATTTCTATACAGACAATTTACAAATCTTAATCTTTCAAATATCTTCATAAACACTTCAATACCCACAAGAAGAAAAATTGTAGGAATTTAAACAACTCTCAACATACAATTTTGTACATTTCTATTGGTTGTATATAAAAATATTTATTGTTGAACCAAAGTATTGTTTGCTATCTCTTTTTGTTACATTTCTGAAGTTAAAATAATTAGCGATTTAACCGCATTACCATCAACCGTTTACAGATTGGTAAAAAGGTGTTGTTGGTGTTATTAACCCCACTACGGATCTCTCTATTAAAAAATGTTCAGGATGATAAGTTTCTCAAATACAGTAACTCTTATTGGTACAATATTACAAAATTCAACACCAAAAACAAACTATTTAATTTTCCTACAAAGACAAAAATACCTTATCAAACTTACTCATTTTTATACACACAATTTCTCAAATCTTTTTCATATATTAGGTTGGTGCAAAAATAATGTCGTTTTCTCACATATGTTACTATGTGAGAAAACGATATTATTTTTACACCAACCTAATAATATAAACACTTCAATTCGCACAAGTAAAAAAAAAAACAAACTTTGAAGCAATTTAAACAACTTTCAACATACAATTTTGTACATTTCTATTGGTTATATATAAAAATATTTATTGTTGAACCATAATATTGTTTCATATCGTTATTTCTCTTTTTGTTACATTTCTTAAGTTAAAATAATTAGCGCTTTAACCGCATTACCATCAACCGTTTACAGATTGGTAAAAAGGTCTTGTTGGTTTCATTAACCCAACTACAAATCTCTCTATTAAAAAAATGTTCAGGATGATAAATTTCTAAAATACAGTAACTCATATTGGCTTTACATTATAAATGGTGGTTCCCTTCCTAATCATTTTTTCGAAGTAATGTGGAACGTCAATATATTGAATATTTGCACTTCACATTACATGTGCTTTCCATGTTATTTGCTACTTCTTCATTTCTCTTTTAGTAACACGTATCATTCATTTTATTTCTAGCTGCTGTTGAAAGAACTCAGGAGGCCTAGTTTCTGGTAAAGTTACATGTCCAGGTGCTTCTAGTGGTGTTCAAATCTTTGATTGAGGAGGTGGCATGTTTTTTGTCACGAACTGAGAATTTCCACAACTCTACCAACCTAAACACATAAATATATACGTGTAATCCAAAACATACAGATAATTGTGACCCAGTAAATGTAAAGTATTGTTGTATGCCTCCAACACGGATTCGATGGACAGCACGAATGATAAAAACCTAATGCATTTATGCAAAGATTTTCGATTTCTTGACGATCAGTACTAAATTTGATGGCAATTTTATTGAATAAGCATTTTATGTTTATTTACGTTGAACATATGCACAAATTTCCTAGACATTATATTCAATTTTCTATTGAATATATTTATTACATTTTTGTACTATAATGTTTTCGATTTCCTTAGATTATTTCCTGTAAAATGAAACTAAGTATTTTTTTTTTAACATTCGATCATCATCTGATATTTTCTGTAATTCCTTATCGAGTAGATGTTTTCTGAATTTGATGTGTAAAATAGGGCAGGTTGAATTTCCTCCTTTGTAGAAAATTAACAATGCACTCAGTGTGCAAGTTGGAATTTGAGGTGATATGCACTGTTTGATTTATAGCTTAAACCAATTTTTGAGCGGTTAGTTTTAAAAACCGTCTGAAAAAAGGGCACAGAAATACCAAATTTCCGCAGGTTTCTACTAATAAACTGTCTTCAAAATGTTATTATTTGAAGAAAAAATCCAAATAAAGTTGATATCTTTTTTATTAGGTACATTGAATGGAAAATATATTAAAGCCAGAATTCTGATTATGGATCACCACAAGCAGAATATCCATTTTTTTTACTGTAATCTATAAGTAGAAATAGCGTAAAAAATTGTAAAAGTTTACAAAGAATGTTAAATAAGAATTTTTATACAATTTCTTAAACCATAATAAAAAGAAAAAAGAAAAAAAAGAGTGTATATAATACCATAATACTGCTGGGCACAAATTATAAGAAAAAATATCTTAAATTTGCATTTTTTATTGAGAGTCATACTAAAACTACTGCACTGCATGACATATTACATCATAATATAGCTAACATATTCGGCATAATTTCCCTTTGAAGTCAATGAAGGTCTTGTTTGATGGCACAATGATTTAGTAATAATATTTTTGTGCCAAGCATCATTTCTATATAAAATATGTAAAGATTTTGTAAACTAAAATTTTATAAGACTTTCACTGATCACCAGAATGAAATACCAGCGATAGGAGTTCTAACATAAACTTAATCAGTAAAGAATTGAAAAGTATTAGGTTGGTGCAAAAATAATGACGTAATAATGTCGTTTCTTGACGTTAAAAATACGTCAAAAAACAACATTATTACGTCATTATTTTTGCACTAACTTAATATTTTGTCCCATTATTTATTCCGTCAAGCCCCAACTTTCAAATTGAGTGCAACACCACGGACAGAACATTAAAGGAAATGCAAAACTCTATGTTTTGATAAGTACATTCATTTTTGGATGTTTAATTAAATACTGATTTTTCTACCACACTGATATCACTCACCGCTAGTGTTGGGTTGGAAGCCAGGCGAGAAAAAACTACGATTTGCCCTTCTTTTTCAGGAGGAAGCAGTATGACTCCAACCAGGCTACCATCCAGTATTGATAAATGCTATTCAGATGCTTTTCTGCCAAATGACGCCATATTCGGCACTCGGTATAATGATTATTCTGACTGTCCTCTAGTTAACTTCCTACCCAATAAAGATCAATATACTATGTGTTGTGACGCTTTTCATCGTTCACCTTGATTAAATCTGATATCGATTTGCTTCACAGTTACCATTCTAATGTTTCCTACGCGGGAATAAAATATATTTTCGCCTCAATGACTCTTGGATGTCCAAAGAACTTTAACACTTGTTGTTACTTCTTAAAAAGACCATGACTGGAAATTTCTCAGCTGAACACTATCAAATCACAAGGTAGATGCTTTCAAAATGTTATGACATTTAGCTTTTAGCTTTTGCCCACATCACGAAAATCTTCATTTCTGCCAAAGCGTTTCCATATGAATAAATGCGTAATGGTTTGACAGTAAACAGTCGAAAGCACATATAATAACATGTTCCATGTAATTGAACGTACTTTAACCAAAGTGTAATTGACATTTATGTGAAGACAGTAAATGTGATTCCTCCAGGATTCAGAAATTTGAGTGTGGCATTATCGAAGAGTTTTTTCTTTCTTGGGCGTTAATGAACCATGAAACATTTATCGCCTCGATAAAGTCTGTGAAACTATCATGGAACCGTAGAACAAGAACAAATTTGCATGATCCTTGCGTGAAGTTTCCTAATATTTCAGTCTTTCTTTAACAAAGAAACCGGAACACTCAACCCAACGTTACTTCCGTCTATTATTTTCATTGTTAAATATTTTCTGCGTGTAAAATATAGATGTCAGAAAATAAGAAGGATTTGTAAATTAAAATCACTATGGAATTATATATAACGAAATAAATTTATTACATTTTTTCGAACTCTTATAGTTTAAACATTAATATACGAGTATTAGGAGTCACGGTGGAGTAATGGATAGTGGCTTGGATTTTGGAATCGGAGAGTCGAGTTCGAATTCCAGTCAAATCAATTACATTCACTTACGTTCTAATACTCTTGGGAAATATATGAATCTTCTTCTCCCCGCCATCTATGGGTAAACAGCAGACCGGGTTCTATAACCTTGGATAGCAACTGATGTACCGCAGGACAGACCGCGTTTTATAGCTATGGATGCCAATTAGTCTATTGCACGAAAAAATCCGCCTCGTCAGTCATGTATCGAAAGATACCTGATCGCCTAAGCGTGTATCCCGAATAGCGCATAATTGATTGATACCAGTAAAATTTAATTCATTTATGAACAAACTCATATAGTAGGACTGCAACGAAATAGATTACACCGGTTCACTTTTTTTTAACCAAAAGGTGTTGAGCAATGGACACGTGTTTCTGGGCTTTTTCTCACGATAAGCTTAAATTCAGGTCCATTTTGTCACTTCACATCACGTTTTATCAGCACAAATAATTTCTATTTAGCTTAAAATAGGCCAAAATACCTAACGTACAGGATATTACCACGGCTGTAGTGACGTAGTTAAAACATTTCTTTTCATGTTAAATTGATTTATCATTATAGACAAAGTATCCAAATAACTTTCAAAATTGAATTCTAAGCTATTTCATTTCATATAATCAGACCTGAAAATGGTTTATTTTATGAGAGATATCTCCCTGGAAAGTGTTCTTAGCTTTTGAAAACTTTGTGATTTGTGTTTCTTTTCTACTTTTCACAGCGGAGCTCTTTAGAAATCATTCAAGAACAGCGTTTTTAGTTTTTATAAGTAGTTTTCACTTTAAGCCTGTAACCGTCATTAGATTCTATCTTATCTCTTGAATTTACGCAGGTCTGATATTGTCATGCAGTCTCTGTATAACATGCATAGGAACATCGATAAATGAGTGGTGTTATGGTGTTAGGCATGTGTATTTGAAACTAGAAAAATTAGAATTTCATTTATCAACGCTTAAAAATAGCCGCAAAACATCAGATAGACATAGCCAACTAGGCATTTTGCAGATGGGATGTTAACATGATGGCTGATTTTTGCTACAGTATCAAAAGAGATCAACCTTTTCAAAAGTACTGTAGAGTTTCCATGAAGAGAAGATTTATATCATTGAATGAACAAAAATGAATGGATATATCATTCCTTTGTATCTTTGTATGTTTTGACTGAAAAATTGATGACCCATATTTTCCTTAATTTAACTTTGCGTAAGAGCTTTCTGAAGTTAAAATGCTGAAAATTCATTCTTTAAGTTATTGGGATTCATTTTCGTTTCTAAGGTATTCTAACCTAAAAACGTTTAGGGTTGGTTCGACTTGTCCCTGGTATATCACTGTTAAATGATTGGTTTGGTTTGGTTTGTTTTTTTTTATGACATATCAACATCAATGGGTTATTTAAAGCCGACAAGATTTTTATTGCTCGTAATAACTTTTCAAAAATTTATTGCTGATAAAAATCTTCAAAAAAAAAAAGAAAAAAAAAGAAAATGGTATTAAAACAGATATTTATAATTTCATAGTGTTTTGACCACTTTTAGATAGTAAATTATTTGCCCAAATCTGGGACCCAGACATGTTCTACCACATCGGGTCAGTGTGGACCTAGGAACAACAGCAATTAAGAGGTGATTATACGCTCCTCAAAATCTTCTAACCAAAGTCCTTGCTGTCGGATGCAGTTCATCGTCTTACCCAGGACGCGGAAGTAGATAAGCGTCAAAGCCTGGCCTATTTTAAAAAAATAAAAATTATCTGTACATAGAAAACGTGATCGGATGGGAAAATGGACTTGATTTTCGGATTCAGTCTGACAAAATAGCCCAGAAACACTGACAATTGCCCAACAAAATTTGTAAAGAAAAAAATATCGACCGGTGTTATTCTTATGTTGTTATTTTTATGTCAGGGTCTATTGTCATGTAGTATTCTAATAGATGTTAAATATTACATTAATAACAGTGGCAGTCTGACAAAATAACCTTAGCCATGAGAGTCTATACAAAGTGCATGGGCCTCATTAAAATGCAACATGAAAATAACGTTTCACTAATTGATACATATTGACATCGGTTGAATAATTACAGAAGTTATGAGTACAGATAAAAATTAGTAAGGTCTTTCGGTAATAGTTTAAGAAATTTTCTGAAATCATTTCACCAAGCAAGGTGATAAAAGACACGTGTTTGCAAGCGGTTAAATAGACTGAAAGAAACGCCGAGGACAATAAAAGAACAGGATTGAAGGAGACAGATGATTGAATTTGCAATTATTTTTTTTACTATCGTGATTGACAGGACACCAAGAAACCGGGATATAGTTCCATAACGGGAAAGCGCAAGTGAAGAAACTATTAGCATAGAACTTACGGTTACAACCAGTAATTTCAATGATGAAATTGTGAGACGTAACTTCTAATTTAGTACTGCGTTTCAATTCGCGAAGGCAGCGTACCAAAGTTGAAAGCTCATCGGAACAATTACTGTGAAAATATTTATAGAATAGTCAAAGTGAAGGTACGTTACAGCAGTGAGAAATTGACTGAAGCCAAGATGCCATTCAGAACATATAACAGTGCATATTCGACTTTGGATTTTGTCAATAATCTGTAGATATATAGCGGAAGCAGTAGGCTAGGTTTGGCGGCAATATTGCAGGAATGGAAGAACGTTAGACGCACAGATGTACAAAAGAGATCCCGGTGAGAAACATTGCCAAGCAAAAAATAGTAAAACAAAGTTCCGAGCCGTAGACTTAAACACTGATTCAGTACAATAGTTTCACTTCAGGGCAGTGGCAAATGCAAGGTTCTCCTATTCCATACGCAATAAATACGGCGCCTCAAGAGGAAGCAGAGAGTTCAGTCCGAAGTCGGGCAACCGTCAGACCGGCTGATCGGTTGAACTCTCTGCCTTCGGGCGGAGTCTCTTTCGGGGAGGTAAACCGACCCTGAAACCGTGTATACGGGTTCAAAGGGCATATTTTTGGCCGAGCCCACGGGCTCGGAGATCCCACGTTAAACAGGCCTTGTGCCACATGATTCCCTCGTGGGTGGGGACTAAATAACGTTCAGTCCGAAGTCGGGCGACCGGCTGACCGGCTGATCGGTTGAACTCTCTGCCTTCGGGCGGGGAGGAATCCGAATGTGCCTACACCGAAGGGTGGAGTCTCTTTCGGGGAGGCAAACCGACCCTGAGCCCGTTTATACGGGTTCAAAGGGAATATTTTTAGCCGAGCCCACGGGCTCGGAGATCCCACGTTAAACCTGCCTTGTGCCACATGATGCTCTCGTAGGGGGGTGACTAAATAATTCTCAGTCTGAAGTGGGGCAACCGGGTGTCCGGCTGATCGGTTGAACTCTCTGCCTTCGGGCGGGGAGGAATCCGAACAAGGCTACGCCGAAGGGCGGAGTCTCTTTCGGGGAGGTAAATCGACCCTGAACCCGTGTATACGGGTTCAAAGGGCATATTTTTGGTCAAGCCCTCGGGCTCGGAGATCCTACCGGCTCGGAGATCTCACGGACTCAGAGATCACACATTAAACCTGCCTTGTGCCTCATGATGCCCTCGTGGGGGTGTGACTAAATACTGTTCAGTCTGACGTCTAGGGTGAAGTCCGTAAGCAGTCTGTCTGTCAGTCAGAGCGAGCGAGTCATTCTGTCGAGTCAGAAGGAGACCGAAACAGAGTCGCGTTCAGACAATTACTACTAATCCTGATTGTTCGTACTAACACTATCTTTTTCTCTGTATATATTCATGTGTGTAATACATCTTTATTATTCCATATCTGTATTCGAGTTCTTCTTATTGGTTCTACCTTGGACTATCACCGTGGTACAACGAACCGGACCATAACAATTATTAATGGAGCAGTTTTGTTTTGGAGACTTTAAACTTAACATCCCATTTCTTACCCCAGTTAACAACGGATTAAAGCTTATTTTTTGTGATCAGTAGACAATTGCATTTGATAGAATCGATAAGGCTGTCTATTAAGATGTGTCATGATCATACATACCGTGTAGGGATATGATCACACCGGGAAGGTCGTTGCTGAAAATAAAGAACAAGTATTTTTAAGAATAGAGCCTTAGGGACGACAACATAGATGCTAAATATATAGTGGAGTGATCGTTGAAACCAACTTTTGTATGTGGTTTGATAAAAAAAAACTTTGAATCCAATCAAATAAACGCCTAGGGAGACCATGACGTAACCCATCAACATGTGTACAAAACCAACATAACAAACCGTGGCAGAAGCCATAGAGATATTTTAAAAAGCAGCCCGAGCATCACCATTCAATTTTAATACTTGAGACACTCTTTCAGTAATAACATTTAACATATCTCTAGTTGAGTTGGTAGTTTTTGATAGTGGGTTTACAAAGTTTTAAAAACGATCTAATCAATTTCTATTCCTACCACAAACAAAAAATAAAATCAGGATTGTTCATATGATCTACTGCAGAGCCCTTAGGATATGAAGTCCGGAGTACCTAAGTGAAAATGAAAAATCTACTGAGAATACATTTAAACTTCTCACTATCCACACCATTTCATATGGAACGCAAGTAAACGAGCTTATATAATCCACACATTTACAAAGTCACACACAACCAAGAGCACTTCTAACAATAACACAAAATTTATAATTCTACCCTCTAACAAATTTTCTACTAAACTTGTAAATAAATTCGTTATGGTTAATACTAGAATCTTTCCACTTCGTCCAAGAAAATCAGACATAATTAGGAAGAAAAATAAACCCAGTACCAATTCAAATCCCGGTACTTAAAAAATATTTTTTTTACAATGTAAAAGAATTAATCTTGGACAGATATCACGAAATCTAAAAGTCTGAATTTACGTATACGAGATTTCCGTTTAGACAACCATTCAAACACTTACGTAATAGACAGGAACAAAATTGGCCATTACTATTGACTAATGACACCATAATTAAAAAGAACATAATTCTTCACGAAGAAAGTACTACGCGGGGACAACTAAAACCAATATTTACAACTATAAACACACGTCAAAAACATTATATTACATCAATCTTTAATGAAACCAGTATTAATGCATCTAACGCCACGAATGTTTCTATAACAATACCTACGTAAAAACGTTAACAAAACAATATGCTAAACAGTACTAAATATAATATTTACTACACACAAACATACATGCAAACACACGAATATACATTATGATCTGAATCCTGCATAGACAAAGTAGAATTTTTATACTCTTAGATGGATAAAGCTATATTTACAGTTTTTCAGATATTTTAATTTCTTGAAAATTTGGATGGACGCGTCGTTCCTTATTGAATTTTGAACGCGACACATTATACTAACGTTGGTTTCAAACGTCGACTGCACGTGAAACCTGATTAGTCAATGAAAGTCAAACACAAAAGTAAGAATACCAGAATCCTTCTCTTCCTTTTATCTATATTACATTTACTGTTGACTCTTTAATAAATGTGAAACACGTTCATTCAAAGAATATATATACATACAAATATATATATATATATATATATATATATATATATATATATATATATATATATATATATATGTGTGTGTGTGTGTATGTGGGGGTTTTTGCGCGCGTGTGTGTGTGCAAGTATGTAGAAAAGTTCTTTAGTATTTTTGTCTTTTAATTTTTTTAAAGTTTTTGAAACATGTGAACTCTTATGTAGCGAAGGAATCATAAATCATATTTTTTAAAAATAACAATATATATATATATATATATATATATATATATATATATATAGATATAGATAGATAGATAGATAGATAACTAGACTCGTTTCGAAAAACCCTCGAATTTTTGGTTTGTAAATAATCAAATCAATCTCGAGGGAAAAAAGGTTTTAAAAAAAGAAAGAGCTACAAACATGAACTACTGTCGAACAAATCGCACAGATGCAGGTCTGAAGCCCAAAGAAAAAAACCCGATACGAGTAGAGAACTAACTATCAAAAGAGCTCAATACAATCGTAGAGCAGACCTAGATACACCTAGTGAGCCAGACAAACCTACCTAGGTTTCACCTAAACGGATCGTCAGGGAAAGTATATATTAGGTGCAAAAATATATATTAGGTTGGTGCAAAAATAATGACGTAATAATGTCATACTTTCCCTGACGATCCGTTTAGGTGAAACCTAGGTAGGTTTGTCTAGCTCACTAGGTGTATCTATATATATATATATGTGTGTGTGTGTGTGTGTATTAAACAAGTTAATGGTCACAGTTGACTAAGACCAGTAATATTAAAAGAAGTACTCAATACGCATATAAAGAGATAAGAATTTAACATTTTACGTATAGAAAATAAGGACATCAGCTTATTCACTTTTCGGTATCTCCAGACTATACCGAAAGTTAGAAATCAAGTTAGCGAAATCGGTTCCTTTCCTAATTTTACATAAATATAATGGACTCTCCCGTCGGTTAAGATGTATGAGTATCTGACTAATTAAACAAGTGATTCAGTTATGAAATTTTGTGCGATAATCTTAAGTTAAAATCTAGTAATTTACATAGGAGGCCACATATGGAGTAAGAATGAGGATCGTGGGATGAGAGCACTGTTAGATTGGCTGACATTTTAGATCCCGCTCTAACTTATTGAAGATGATTCATACTAGCAGTTTGAAAACTTCTGAGTGTACTAAAATACGTTGATCTCCTATCTACCCGCTCAAATATATATATATATATATATATATATATATATATATATATATATATATATATAAGAAAGAGGTTATAGCTGTTCCAGCGAGAGACTTGTGAAAGTATTCTTCTGTGTAAGGGGTAATAAAACAATTAGGATGGCTGAGATAAGTGAGAAATGGAAGAGATCTTTGTTATCACCTTTTTATGACCGGTGTAACGTCTTAAATCTATCTCCATTGTTGTTAATGGTGTGTTTTTGCTAGTATGCGTATACATATTCCTTTTCCATACATATATATTGTTTAATTATTTGATATTAGTATATATATATATATATATATATATATATATATATATATATATATATTAGGTTGGTGCAAAAATAATGATGTAATAATGTCGTTTTTTGACGTTACGTCAAAAACGATATTATTACGTCATTATTACGTCATTATTTTTGCGCCAACCTAATATATATATATATATATATTCGTATGTTGTGTATATTCGTATGTTGTGTATGTATGTTATGTATGTTGTATATATTCGTATGTTGTGTATATATATATTCGTATGTTGTGTAGTTTTGGTGTATGTACCTCTAGTTAGTCTACTGTGTTTGTTTTTGCCAGTATGTGCATATATATTCGTTCTCCATAAATATTTGTTGACAACGAAAACTATATACAGCCCTAGCTACTGCAATGTAAACGAAAATGGCACCAACGTATGTCACCCTAACATTTACTTACCTAAAGATAAACATGTATAAAACGAGAGATGAAATATATGGGGAAATATAAAATCCCACGTCACTAATTCTTGGAAGGGATGCTTAGATGATTGCTTCATATTCTAGAAATCCTAATGGGGCGATATGAATCAATTCCACACTCTACTCCAAAACTTATACCCGAAGATTACATTCACGCAAGAATATAATTTGAACGAATTGCTATTCTTAGATATACTCATTAGAAATAGAAACAGCAGCATAATCGCAAACATCTACTAGGAACATACAAACACCTAACAATATCTCCACTACAAAACTATGACTCAAAAAGCTGTTTAAAATCCATCCGCAATTTCCTAGTACGTCGGGTCTGCACTATATTGGCCGATAAAAACCTCCGAAAAACCGCATAGAAGAACTACATAAAACTCTTTCAAAATTTAAACAAAAAATAAAACCCTTCTCATTTAAAACTTTTTAAAATACAACTTTAGAGTTTCGAGTCTGCACGTTCGAAAAATTTGTAACTTAATAATAATACACTTAAAAAAATCATCTTTTGACCTGTATTACATTTATTTTCGTCTAGGAATTTACCTACATTTGCCTGAAAAGGAAAAATAATATTCACACCTGATGATGATAATAAAAATTATCGAAAGGTACTATAAAATCTACGGAACATACAGAACATTGTAACCGTTTTACAATTTATGAAAGGATCGCGTCATTCAACGTGTGTGGTTAGTAAGTTAAAGCTTTATTAAATCTGTTAGTGAATTGAATTCGCCATTAATTACATTAACTTTACTGATTTATTATATGTATGACTATTTCTTTGTCATATTAATTATACTGCATCATTTAATATAGATGTATAATTATATACATGCGGATATATGTTGATGCAGCATGTTATCAAATTTATTAGTAAGATATTTTTTTGACTATTATTTTTGCCTATCGTTCGATCATCCCTAAGTGACCAACATATCCAATGCCAAGCTTAAATTATGATATCCATATTCACAAGCCTTTGTATTATCCGCATGACATTATTTTGAATGCAATGCGTTCTTCAAAGCAAAAGATATAAATACCACTTAACGCCATACACGAATGAAGCATCATGGGAATACAGCAATTTTTAACAATAACGTCAATTTCGCTAAACTGCACAATGTAGAGTGTCCGCATTGTTAATGGATGCACTCGGTTTTTTTTTATTTCATTTCTTCCAGAAGAAGTCCCGAATGTTAAAACCGAGTCTAGAATTGAGGAATCTTTATCGCCAGTCGAATTACAGTGCTGTGCGACTCTTTTAGTTTGCTATCATCTAAATCGGATCAAAGAGTGTTTACTACAATATAGTTCAATATTTGCCAACATTTTAAAAGCATTCCATTAATTTCCACGGCCTAAATCCTGGTTTGAATTATGTTTTTACTATTCTTTTTCTTGCAATAAATGGACATATATGAAATTTTACCAATCGCTATTAGGTTGGTGCAAAAATAATGACGTAATAATGTCGTTTTTTGATATATTTTTAACGTCAAAAAACGACATTATTACGTCATTATTTTTGCACCAACCTAATATTTCAAGAACTAGAAAAAGAACAACATCAATAGCAAAAATAATATTAATCATAATAATGATAAAGATAATATTAATAATCAAAATAATAATAATAATAATGATAATAACAATAAAAATAATGTTAATAATAATACTGATAATGATAATAACAATAAAAATAATGATAATAATAATACTGATAATGATAATGATAATAAAAATAATAATAATGATAATGATAAAAATGATAATAATAATAATATTAATCATAACAATGATAAGGATAATAATATTAATAATAATAATGATGATAATAATAATAATGATAATGATAATATAAATAACAATAATGATAATGATAAATAACAATAATAATATTAATCATAATAATGATGAGGATAATAATTATAATAATAATAATAATAATTATAATAATAATAATAATTATAATAATAATTATAATAATAATAATGAGGTAACATGTTGTTAGTCAGTCCCGTTGATCTCTGCCAAACATCTGATGTCATCCTATAATTGCATGAATGATAATAATTTCAGATCCTACTGAAGAATCCGTCTAAATAGCATTCCCATAAACAGATTTGATCATTATATGCGTTTTTCTTCCGACTAGTAAGCCCAACTTGGTTATTATATAGTAAAGGACAATACATCGATTGAAGCTGCAAAATACATAAAAAAGAAAGCAAAAAAAAAGAATGCAGCCGACCAGATACAGAAACAATGGCAAGATAAACTGCTTCATGGCCCAAACTCAGCCCATACCAAAGAAGCTGATGTAGACAAGCCCCGTACCCAAGTGCGGCTGGGTAGTACAGGGTAAAAAGCTGAAACGGAAGTTTATCCTTGCTGCACAAGATCAGTGCTTGTTAATCCGAAATTATCAAGCACTCATACTAAAATATAGTGTTAGCCCAAAATGCAGGTTCTGTGATAATTACCCAGAAACAATCTATTATATGGTATCAGGTTGTACGGTATTGGCACCCACTGAATAAAAAAACCCGGCATGACAGGTTTGGCCAATATCTGCACTGGGAAGTCTGTAACTTCTACGGTAAAGAAACTGAAAGAATGTAGTATGAACACCACCCGGATCCGGTTACGGAGATAGGACCTGTTAAAATTTTATGGGACTACACAATACACACAGATAGAACAATCAAATCTAACCACCCAGACATTGTTATTAGAGATCGCACTCAAAAAAAGGTGTCCTCTTATTGATATGGCAGTCTCTGCATTATCTTTGAAGATCTTTAAAAAGGTATCAAAATACAACGACCTTGACATCGAAATCTCAAAAATGTGGCACATGGGAACATCAACAATTCCTGATGTAGTTGGAAACCTAGGATTGGTTGGAAAATATTTTAGTAGACTAATTGAAGGAATCCTTTGAAGCCCATGCCTTAAAGAAATACAAAACATTGTTCTCATGTGTACAGACCTCGCCTTACTTAGGGCTTTATCTATGTAATACATATATATATATATATATATATATATATATATATATATATATATATATATATATATTGAGGTGGGAACCGTCACGATGCCATTTTTAACCTTAGGTGCTTGGGCGGGACCCGGAAACAAATGAGTACAAATCAGAAATCAAATCAAATAAAATAATAATAATAATGAGGGAACATTTTGTCAGTCTATTTCGTTTCTGCCAAACATCTGACGTCAACCTATTATTGCATGAATGATAATAATTTCAGATCATGCTGAAGCATCCGTCTAGAAAACATTCCAATAAAAAAGATTTGATCATTATATGGGTTTTTCTTCCGACCAGTAAGCTCAAATTGGTTATTTTATTCACAACGCTTCGGCCGTTGTATACTTTGAGCTCCTTTAGGTATCATTCGGAATGCTGTAATTTTTATTCAGCCAAAGTGAGTATATTTTTCTACTGTCATCTTCAAAGGATATCTCATATCAGAAGTATTAAGATTGATTTAATTTTGATTGCTTTTTCATCCCTTCTAGTAAACCATGACTTTCCAACAAAACCCGACATAACAGAGTGAGATTAATTCACAGTTGACAGGAGATTATAATGACTTGCCCAACGGTGTAATCCATATGGCCATGTTACTTGGATAATCCAGTCATGTAAATTTGGAGCCTGAATACAGAAGTCGATATCTTGGTGGTGTTCATTTTGTCCGTCTTTGAGATTCGAACGCTCAAGATGAGTGTGTACAGAACAACGTTCAATAAAATATAATAATTTTGATTACGCTAATTAATTAAAATATATGGCAGCAACAAAGGATGAATAAAAATAAAGAAATACAAGCATTTTAACATGCATAAAACCGTTTTTAACTCATTGCGGTCGATTCTATCGAATGTCCATTGTTCAATGCAACGCATAGACACGATTTAAAAGGACCTTATCTGTTAATATTCTTATTTCGCAGATAGTAACGGTTTATTCTTTATTTTGATAGCCTTTATTGAAAAGCTGTAACTAAAGAAACTGACAGCTTGACAAACGATAGTGAAGCATTTAGAACACGGAATAATAATACCCCACGTTGGCCAAAACTGAGTAGTTGCAATTGTGAAGATGGAACTCTTCGAAACTCGTCTATGGCTGTGATTTTACGAAAGATAAAATTGAAGTATTTATTTAACTGCTAATCTCGCCAGAATGTTTACAATATGTGAGTTGGTGAGTCTGTTAATCTAATATTTGCGGTGAATGGCCGTTGACACCCAAGAGTTCAGCCGCCCTTCAACAACTCTTGATGTCTGTGCTGCTTTGGGTTCCACTTGCCCTCATCACCAAATATTTACTCCAAGATTCAGATTTTGAAATCTAAGTTCTTGTAGATCGGTTGGCAGCGAAGAATATAGGACCCTGTCTGTATTACTTTGTTATATATAATTTATGCAATTAATGGACTATTAATCCAATATTATTTCTTTACCTTACCGATAAAAAAAAAACTGAATATATATTAGGTTGGTGCAAAAATAATTTCGTTTTCTAACATATGTTACTATGTGAGAAAACGAAATTATTTTTGCACCAACCTAATATATATATATATATATATATATATATATATATATATATATATATTATAATTATTATTTTTTAAAAGTATGATTCCTTCGCTACATAAGGAGAATAATATGTGGACAAAAATTGTCTCTTAGGCCCCTTATCGAAATGGTCACCCCAGCCGTTTCCATAGCAATTAATTTGGCGAATGAACATGCTTATAAAGATGCGTAAATTTCAAGATTGGTTATTCCTAAATTTTTGCTTGAGGATTGAACAGGGCTTGATACTTTAATTCAATTTAATTCTAATAATTATATTGAGGTTTTCGGCTCTCGTTTTTGAAATATGAGAACTATTATGTAGCGAAGGAATCATATTTTTTTAAAAAAATAATTATAATTTAAGTTCTACTTCTGTATGGTGCACAGTTCTTTTAAAAATAAAAACAAAAATACTAAAGAACTCCGCATTATTTAACTAATAAATTATAATATTATTTTTTCTATATGTCTGCACGCACAAACACAGACACACAGACGCACACACACACACACATATATATATATATATATATATATATATATATATATATATATAAATAAATTGATAGCATCACAAGGCTATTTTATACTTTGGTATATATATCTATTAAGAAAGAGAGATTGCAAGAGATATGTGTCCTACTCTCAGAGGTTGAAAGGAATATTTTACCTGTGTGAGCTGCACGGGGAAACTTTATAACATCATGAAATGTCCAAAGTCATAAAACGAAATCAATATTTGTTTAATGAATATATTCTACCGGTGATGGCCTATGGAATTGAGATATGTAATGCCTCGTAATAGCACTACAATGATCCAACGTAAAAAAAAAAAAACGAATCATGCTCAGCATCAGTTTTCGTCACAGGGAGAGCAACACTTGAATTCAACAACAGACTGGAATGAAGGCCATACCCGCGACCATCAAAAAGAGAAAATATGGGCTGGCTATTTCCCTCGTCCCGGAGTCAATAGGTAGACTATGATAGTGACAGAATGGTTACAAAAACAGTACAAAATAACAAAATTAATTAATTCAAGATGGCAAGTGTCTGACTCGTTACCTCGAACCCACATGTCCCACTATAGGTCACTGATATGAGGTGGTAGATATCTACCAGGGAGGAGTACAACAGTAGCAGAGACAAGGCCCGGATTTGGATTTCGTGTATATATTTTTGAAAGCACTATACATTTATATCATTTCTAGTCTTTATAAGATCAATTTGTTTCGACTGATCCATTTGACCTATATACACCAAAGGCGAATAGCACTTTCACTCATAGTCTGAACGTCATCCTCAACAAATTAATCCGATGGTGTAAATGATGGTAGATTTCTGCCAGGGAGGCTTTTATACAGCAGGAGTGAGAAGGCCTGGCTTTTGGACCCCGTGTAAATATTTTTGGAAGAATTATACATATACCCCAATTCCTGTATTTATAGCATCAATTTGTTTCGACTGATCTATTTGACCCATAGAGGCCAAAGGCGAATAGCACTTTCACTCATAGCCTGAACATCATCCTCAACAAAATAATCCGATGATGTAAATGATTTTCTTTCTATTCTTACATTTATATTTGTTTTGATTTAATCAAATCCATCAGCTATTCCTAAAACTCCATCTTAGATAATGTTCAAGCATTTGCATTGTTTAAATTCTGACATATCCAAACATACTGCCTGTTAGCCTGAGGAGTTTGGATGAGAGATAGAAAATGACTGAAAACCGCAGATTACTTGAAGAATTCCGGTTACAAGTAGGATCCACATGCGCTAAAGAGGGGAAATGAAGACATTTTAAAAGAAAATTTATGCCATGGTTTAGAGCAGAAAGGTGAGAATAGGTTATCTTTTTTGACATCATGTCCTCACAATAATAACAACTGCAGCAACATTGAATAAACTAAAAAAGATTCGGTTGATCACTCAAGAAAAACCCGTGTAACATGAGAATATGGCTGTTTTCTTTTCCTTTCACAAATATATTCTGCATCATAATTTCAAGAATTCTTCTTGTGGGCTTTATTTTCCTTAAAATCGGTTTTATATTTCGGTAACTGATTCATCTATCATACAATATATATATATATATATATATATATATATATATATATATATATATATATATATATGTAACTTGGACATATATATATATATATGTATGTATATATATATATATATTTATATATATATATATATATATATATATATATATATATGTAACTTGGACATATATATGTATATATATATATATATATATATATATGTATGTATATATATATATATATATATATTTATATATATATATATATATATATATATATATATGTAACTTGGACATATATATGTATATATATATATATATATATATATACGTATCAAAATTTATACCATAAATATAGCACACCTTAAGAATATATTTCTTCATACATATGTATATATATATATATATATATATATATATATATATATATATATATATATATATATATATATAATCTAATTGTTACATACCATAATTAATATATATATATATATATATATATATATATATATATATATATATATATATATATATAGATAGATATATCTGGGACATGTGTACGTTTATACGACTACACATATGCACGACAAAGATAGGCTGGGAATTTTTAAATTCAAAGATGATTTTCCATATCTTTCGGGTATATAATCTAGTCGAATTCTTAATAATAGATCTGCTAATAATGGTGAAACATTCTAAGAAACTGGATGCAAATTTTCACTGGATGATCTAGCGATTCGAAAACATTCTCATTTCAATGAATTACTTTCTCTGTTAAGTGGAGCAGCAATTTCATATGATGATTGTGATCTGTCTCTTTACAATGAGCAACTAATGCATTTACGCGCCGGTCTTCTTCATATGAGATACGTTGAATTATGAACCGAACCCTTTATTTAGTCTACTGGGGTAGATTGTTTAAAGTCTCTGTGGCATGCCATTTCTGGATATATCAGTTTCAGTTAATCCGCTTTAAACCAGTTCTAAATCAAATCTTCAAGTTTGTTTTTTGTTTCAAATGCTATAGCCAGAAATCGAACTCACAACACTGAACCATGTTTCATTATGGAATATGGGATAAAAGCGTTGGTTGAATTGCAACGTGCCGGAGAGAACAATGGCCGAAACGTCGTGAATATAGCAATAAAGGTGAAGACAGCAAACCGAATGATATATATATATATATATATATATATATATATATATATATATATATATATATATATATATATATATATATATATATATATTAGGTTGGTGCACAAATAATGTCTTTTTCTCACATATGTTACTATGTGAGAAAACGACATTATTTTTGCATATCTTGCAATTCAATCCACTTTTCATGCTTACTATCCTTGCATTTTTTTTCTTAAATCTCGTTTTGTGAAATTCTTAAAGTAGGTTGTTTTTTCTCTTCGATTCACGTTTACAAGTTTTCTCAGTTTTAAATTTTGCATTTCTGCCATTTAATAAATCGAATGCATTGTCTTATTTAGAGGTTTTTATTTTCCTAAGGTCCCTCGACAATTTTGTATTTTATAAATAAATGTTACATTTCATAAATAAATCTTATATTTCTTTAATAAATATGCAAACGTATGACAAACTTCTGCACGTGGAAATAAACATACAATGAACCAGGAGATGCCAAATAACTAGACATAACAAAAGTCCTTTGTAAAAGGTGTAGTAATATATAAAACATTTTCTTTTCTAGCCCAGGTTTTTTAAACTGTACGTTTCCGACTTTATATATATATATATATATATATATATATATATATATATATATATATATATATATATATATATGTATGTATGTATGTATGCATGCATAGTCTGTTTTCATTGGATTTGTGTATTTTGCTCGTCACAAACCGTGAGGACAGTGCGACTCCAGTTCTCTCTCACAGAGATATCACTAAAAAACTTAGCACTGAAGGTGTGCAGGTGTAATTTAAATTAGAATCAGCTGCTTATCAAAAAACGAGCACATCCTTGTCATTAAAAGACATTTTTCTTCCAAATATTATTTGCTTTAGCTGACTGCTGCATTATGTAGTTTGAAATGAATAGAGAAAATCATGTAGATATAAGTGTTTTTCATTGAGCCAGTCGCTTATATATTACTTGGTGCTGTGTTGCATCTAATGCTAAGATAGTAAAATTACAAATCTGTCTTGAAATGCATACATACATGCATACACACACACCCACACACACACATATATATATATATATATATATATATATATATATATATATATATATATATCTGTGTGTGTAAGTATGTGTGACTATGTGTGAAGAATTTCTAAAGCATTCTAGATTGAATGATGATTTTATATATATATATATATATATATATGTATATATATATATATATATATATATACATATATACAAGTAGGCAAACAATCCAAGTGGATGCTAATAAAATAAAAATACTTATCGATATTTATTATAACAAAGCATGTGTAAACAAATAAATTCCATATAAGAGAAATTCAAAAATAACACATATTTTTTTTGATTTCTTTTATTGTTAACTCACACACACACACACACACACACATATATATATATATATATATATATATATATATATATATATATATATATATATATATATACTAAGTTATATTTTAAAAGGTCAATAATATAGTTTTGTTAAACGATATCTCGAGGCATTTTAGAGTCTTGTTAGATCTAGACTCACATCGTAATCCATAACAACCTGATCACAATTTATATAATATATATTTAATACACACACATACACATACACGCACGCACGCATATATATATATATATATATATATATATATATATATATATATATATATATAATTCTGTTGTAAGTACCAATTGTTATTGTTGTATATGGAATTGATTAATTCGTGAAAATCAACATTAAGCGGTTCAGCTTGACGTCAATCATTGAATGATGAGCTTACGCAAACCTCTGAAGCCACCCCATGCCAAGTTATTAAAACTTGTATCATAACGGAATCATCACCAATCTTCGCGTGTCATGTTAAAACCGTGGTTCAAGACCTGATGTTATCTGCACACAGATTAACACTACCTTCGCCCACAAATATTCGAAGAAATCTTTCATCGGATTTCGCGACATCTTGCCAGTTCTCCAAGATTCAGTTGATTCTGTGATTAGCTTTTACCTTATGAGAAAACAATCGGAATTCATTGAACAGTCAGCGTTGGTAATCGTTATCTTTTTCATGGAATTGTTTTCAGGAAAGTATGGTTCTCAAATCCGCTAACACTTATCGATCTTTCTAGTATTTATCGGTGTTCATATCTAACCTTCATTCAAATATTGAAATAACATCTTCCAGCAGTCATTCTCTTGACTTCCTCTTCTGGACGGTCTCCTTATGAAGATAAATGCTGCCATAATCTTTACCCTTAGTTCCTATTTGATGTTACAAGTAGATTTTTTGTCACAACTGTTCCCCAAACATAATAATCAAGAGGGTTTCAGGAATTGTCTGTTAGCCATAACTGCGTACTCCTGTTTCTGTGGCATAGTGAAGAGTCCTGTTGTCAGGCATAATGTCTTCCATGTAGACCCCTGTGTTGCGTCTGAGGCCGTCAACCATAAATTCGGGAGTTTGTTTTTTTTTTGTTTTTTTATCGGAACTATCAGTGTGAGTTTTCGAGAGGCCCCTACCTTTGTAACGAGCATTGACTCACCCAACTCTTTTCGAATCCTGGGCACTGTTCTCAGATTGACAACTAAACATTCTGAAATGTTCGTATCGGTGCTCGTCGGTGTGAATGCCAAGCAGTAAAGCATGCAGTTTAGAAATTTCCGGCGTACTGAATTGCGTCCTGGCGCTTTCCTTCTCACAGACGATGCCCGACTGACCCTGCTATATTGTGCATTCGTCACAATCATAAACAAAGGAACACGCATGCGCGAAATTAAAAAGATGAAAGGACGACAATTTACCCACCGCACCCTCTTAATATATGATTGTGTCATACATTGTTTACGTTTGCAGGTTAGTTAAAACCAGAAAATATTTTTAAATAGTAACATTTGTTTCTTTAGATAATAATGGTTTATTGATAGAATTCTTACTTTTAAACTATAGACGGGGAGATAATAGTTATAATAAACTTTATTTGCTTGTAATTAAATAAAACGAGCGTAATCGAAATTGGAATACGAATCTCCGATGATCATTTCCTGTTTATTATCCATTACACCACGAGCCCATCTAAGCTTACAGCACATGTTATACTTATGGGGTCACTTAGATACTGACCAGACTCGACGTTGCTTAACTTTGGTCATCGCACGGGAACTGGTGCTTCAACGTGATGTGACTGTAAAACTCATATCAATATATCGTAAAAATTTAAACATCTTTTAATGGTAATTCTAATGATAAAAGCATTGGCTTGCATAATAAAGAATGGAATTATGAATGGAAAGAGCATCTTGGAAAGCCTGTGTGGGCAGATCATATATGTTTACAATGTAAAAGCCTTTGAAACGTATTTTATTGGTAAATGAAACAATTAGTTGTTTCCCGATAGGTGCAATTATTGAATGAGACAATGATTAATAACAAATTATCAAATTAATTTCCATTATGAGCAAAACATTTTTGTCTCAGATATCCAATTATGACAACAGCTTTGCGATAAATATCTTTGTTGACATCGATATCCGGAATGTCATTAATTATTAACAGTTTCAATGTAACGCTGTTGAAAGGAGTGTGAAAAAAATAACTGCCCTTCAGGTTTTTAATAGATATAATACTGGAGGGACAGTTTCTCTGTGTCGCTTTGGACATACACAGAAAAGACTTCATTTTGGCAGTAGATAATAAATGCAAAGCTCTTTCTTCCATTCTTTCTTTCATTTGCTCTCTTTCTCTCTCCTATATATATATATATATATATATATATATATATATATATATATATATATATATATACTTAACTATCAATATTGATAGTAACATATTAAAATTAGAAATATTTGTTTTGATATTTAAACACTTAAGTCATCACCTAACGTTAAATATTAACTGTGAAATTAAAGAAAAAATTAAATAGATATAAATATAAATATGTGTAATTATTTGCAAATGTATGTGTAAGTATTTATATATGAATATGTATAGATATCTGTGTATTTCGATACATATGTATGTGCCTGTGTGTAATTGTACATGTAAATGAACGTATGTATATGTAAAATTTACATAGGTGTATATGTGGGATATATATATATATATATATATATATATATATATATATATATATATATATATATATATATAAGAAAATATTACTCCATCTTAATTTGAAACCTAAACTTTAAGTAAGGAATATTACCCTACTAGAAATAGTTGCAAATTACATTTATGAATTAGATTCAAACTGATAAAGATGTTACCTTAACAGTCATTTACAATATTAAAAGATTACTGTCAGTAAACTGTTATATTAAAAAAATACATTTTAATGTGTTCTCTATGAACGTGTTAATAAATACAGTATTTAACTTGTGTCTGCGTGTATTTAGACAGCATATTAAATACATAAATTATTTGTAAAGGAGTTAAATATTTAAATTTCTAGCAAGCATCAAATTAATTTCTTCGTGTTTTTTTTTGAACATTTAAATTACTATCATACATTAAAATCTATTTTTTACATGAATATAGATACCCTCTTCTTCCTACGTAAAACATAATGACAGTTTCTTTCTCTTTACTTCCACTTTCTTTCTTTTTTCTTTTTTCTTTTTCTCACTTCTCCCTTTCCATTTCAATATATCAGTTCTGTTAATCGATTAAATAGGTCATGGTCTGGTCCCTCATCCCACAATACTAAGTATGATTGAAAGAAATATTAAAATAAACCCTCTCAAAACTCGACCATGTCTCTCACACCACTCATCGCTACCCTCTCTGTGAAATTACATAAACATAATACTACCCGTCAAAAGTGTGTATATTTATTTCATCTTTCGTTTCATTTTTGGAACTGTTATCTGATGATCCAGCGTCATTTAAAAGGGCTCTGGTGAAATAAATTATTATAATGTAACCTTAAAGTGGTCTGTTTTTTTCAAATTATTAGCCCTGGATTTACATTGAGCTCCCAGGATTTCATCCTTCTTGGGTCTACCCATACAGATTATCAAGTTTTTCATAACCGATATATATATATATATATATATATATATATATATATATATATATATATATATATATCAGTTATATATATATCAGTCTCTCGTAGAGACCTTTGTTTTTTATTAAAGATATATTTATTGGAAGATAGTTTACTAATCCTAGTACTAGGATATTATTGGGGTGGTTTGAGTCTACATTAATGTAGTTCGGCATTTCATGGTCTTTATGATAAGGTTTGAAACATAAGTGTGATATCTAAATAATCCACGATTTTCTATTGGTTGGATGAGATCTCTATCTTGAACCCCAGAAATAATTTTCTTCTCCAGTTTCATAGTTAGGGGAGCATTGCTATTAGGGATATAAACCAGTCCATCGTCTCTATATAGACCTATCTGCTTTGTATCTATGATTCTACTAAGTATTTCA
>OZ010605.1:22093171-22135671 GCA_963932145.1 Acanthosepion lycidas
AATTTGGCGTGACATTTTGAAACATTTATTTTCAAATTGTACGTCATTATTTTTCATAACTGATTAATATCAGTAACGTATACCACATAGAAATGATTAGAAAAAGGTTTGCCATTGGTGTAGTTGATTTGTTAAAAAAACTGAACAACTTTTTGTCTGTTGTTTTTTTTATTCTTTTTTTAATTGGAATCAAGCAAGGTAGTAATACCACTAAAACAGAAGAGGTTACAGGATGAAGAAGAATTAGAATCAGAAACATTAATGATGAGAAGAAGGGAGTAATCTGGTGAAAAATAGATAGGGATCGAAATTGCATTTATTTTCTTTTTCATATTAATGCATGGAGCGAAAGTGAGTCCCACAAGCGAAAATTGAGAGAAAAGAACTGTTAGCGTAGAATTTACGGCTACATCTTGCCAGATCAACTGTAAATTGACAAGATGTCGACGCCAGTTCAGAGCCGCGCTTAAAGTTAAAAACTCTAAGTACTATATCGAAGAGCTCGTTAGAATAATTACCATGAAATTAGTTATGGAGAAGACACAGACAGGTAAACCTACGGCGTTAGGAAAGTGGACAATTACGAGCAGCCAGATCAGGAACAGTAATACTGCAGATTGTTCTTTGGGCTTTATCAAGGAGCTCAAGGTAAATAGCAGTGGCACTGGACCATATTTGGCAGCAATATTCTAAACGTGGATATATGGTAGACTTATAGATATGGAAGATAGTTTCTGGAGACATAAATTTTCTTTTCTCGACATAGTGAATCCATTTTCTTAGCAGCTGACCTAGCAATAGATTCAATAGCGTCTTTCCACTTCACACCAGCAAAGAACATGAGCCTGAAAAGATACTTTCTTGGAGGATAGCAACAGCAATGCTGATGGAAGACAGCAAGGGGTATCTCAGATGATTAACTGAGAGAAATTTAGTTATTTACGCATTAAAATTAACAAAGAAAGTTAGCTATGGACGATGTCGTTTTGGACTTTGGCTGCAATTTTGCCTTTGTTAGACTAATAAGCCTTACTATCGAGTAAATTTTTGTGTTGCCAGCGTATATACCAAGTTCAGAGCTGATGTTACAAGCAAGTCCATTAATTAAGATTAAAAATAGAATAGTACCCAGGATGAAACCCTGGTGGATACCAGTGCTAGTACGATTTTTCCAGAAATCATGAAAAGGGTTATATGCATATCAGTCAACATCAACTGAGTTACGTAGATTTTGAGGAGAATATACGGGCAAAACATTCAGCTTTATCAGCAGAGGAAAAGACGAAAGAATCTAGACGAATGGCCGTTACGGATAAATCTCATTTCACGATTTGATATGAGAGACTGTATCAGTTCAAAAAAGTATCAGGAGATTTTGTAAATTGTCAACTTGTGGAGAAGACCTGAATACCAGACCTCGTCAAAGGCGTTCGAGATGTTCAATATAACAGCCCGGGATTCAACGTTTTTATCTAAAGCATGATAAACTCTTTCCGAAAATATCGTCACCGCAACAACAGTTGACCTAGAGAAACGAAAGCCTCTAGTATTTTTACCAGAAAGGCTAATAGACCGATAGTTGGGATGCTTAGATAGATCAGCAGAGTTTTTAAGAACTGTAACAGATGATGTCTTCCAACAGACAGGAAAGCAGGAAGCAGCAAGACATTTATTATAAAGTTTAGAGAGAACGGGAGCTAGTTCCGGTGCAAAGGTATTAATGGCTATTACAGGCATGCTATCAGGTACACATGCATTTTGGAGACCTAGGTTAGAGATGATAGCAGAAATCCTGAAAGGGGTTATATGTACAGTCAACATCGACTCAGTTATGCAGAGTTTGAGGGAAAACTACGGGCAAAGCATTCAGCTTCATCAGCAGAGGATCATAAAACCTAATATTGATTGAAGCGGCAAAGAATGGAGACATTGCACTGACAATGCTTTATTACAGACCCACCAA
The DNA here is from genome assembly GCA_963932145.1 of Acanthosepion lycidas. Classification (NCBI taxonomy): domain Eukaryota; kingdom Metazoa; phylum Mollusca; class Cephalopoda; order Sepiida; family Sepiidae; genus Acanthosepion; species Acanthosepion lycidas. Next base: position 22,095,135 of record OZ010605.1, read on the forward strand.
TAATCGCAACCCTTTTGGTAATTCTGGCCATTCTGTTGTAGCTATTGATATTTCGTTTCATTCCTCTATTAAACAGGAACTCCTTATCCACAAGACATCTTTACATTACAAGCATGCTGATTGGGACACTCCGTGATTTTAACCTTGACGGTCCTTGGATTCACAATGAGGTTTCTTTGCCCAAAGGCCTTATGGACAATTTCATGCCTTCTGGGAAATACCAAGTAAAAGTTCAGTCACATAGTTCACATCATCATGCTCGGCCGCTATAGCACACAGGAACCACTATTTTCAGCAATACCAGCGTGACAGCTCTCATCACAACAGGTGCCTATTCGTTGCTGCTCGTAATAAATGTGACCAAGTCCTAGAAGTAGCAAAGTCCCTGTTTGCCGAGAGAATGAATCACCGCATAGCCCCTAACAACTTGGAAGGGTAGAGGTAGATAATATTTAAAAAACAATGTCCTTTTCTGTTACCGCGGTTTCTACCAATGAAATTTCCTCAGGTAGTGAGGAAAGCTTTATTGATAGAAACTGCGGGACAAGAAATGGTTAGTGTTTGCAATATTTTTAAAATTATATATATATATATATATATATATGTGTGTGTGTGTGTGAAATAAACTTTCAGAGCCTGTTCCTTGCAGTAAATGCGGGAAAAGAAGGATCATAAACACAATTTATGAAAAGTATATATAAGTAAGTCAAACCGCAAATTCTATCTAAATAATGCCACACTTATTAAAAGTGAGAGTAACTTACTTATACGGAAAGCATTCTTGAAATTGCCGTTATCAAATTTTAACTGAATATAAATCTGCTCCCCGGATTTCTTTGAAATATGAATTTCCCTACCGGATATAGTCTCTTCCCAAGCCAACATAAATAGCGGTATAAATAAAATTAAATTTCAAACATATTATATAAAATAAACACTACATGGACTGATTTTTCAAACGAAAATAATACAAACAATAATTATATTATAAATTAATCAACAACAACACTAACAACAGTTACTCATATTAGTTTATTAGAAATTACATCATTTACCCTCTAGCGAAATTTATCTTGACTTTTATTTAGCGCATACATATTTTTAAGAGTTCGTAAATTTAAAAAAAGTCTGAAAAACTAACGCCATTATGTTTCCTTAAAAATAAATCTTTACATATGTCAATCAGAGGACGAAATGTGTCGACTAAGATAAGTTTTTCTTTTGTCTTTTTTCGTATATACGTCTGTATGTAGATGATATAACTTTTAAGATAGGCTACACGTATGAGAGAAAATTCCGCAATACCAGGGATAAAGCGAACGCAAATATAACCGTTGTGAACACACGTATCGATCCTCAGCTCATTATAGCTTTAATATGGCTTCTAAGTATGAAACAGACTCTTGTCAGTCATACCTGTGTCCACACTGCTTATGTCTATATGTATATTCGTGATTGTGTATCTGTTATACGGAGTTTCATTTTCTTGTATCAGTTGCTAGCCACATATGCTTCGGAGTTTAACTTATTCCGAGACAAGTTTAGAAGTTAATATCCAGGAGGATGGAAAACTTTATACAAAAGAATTCACTTCAGTACATAATCTGCGATATTTCCGTTATAAAACCCGTCATAGATATAATGTTTAAGAAGCATATCTTCATGAGAAACATTCAAGTAAATGATCATTTTCGTCTAGGAGCCAAAATCAACACCAGTACTTGCCCAATCCGACAGCTTAAATGAACGGAGTCTCATTAAGAAAACAAAGAGTTTAATTAATACACGTGATACTCAAAATGTATACACAGGTGTTAATGGCAGATTTCGGAGTGTTTGAAGTGATTGAGAGAGAGAGAAAGAGAGAGAAAGAGAGAGAGAATGAAAGAGAGAGATAGATTGTTTTTGATAGTCTATTTGAGACAGCAGGTAAAGGGTCAGACTTTATCTTGTGCTAATCGTTCTTCACTCATTCTTTTCTTTTCAATTATGGCCTCACGTATCGAGTGTAGACAAAGTCAAATGTTAATTTGGATGGGGGAGTGCAAGATAAGTAAATGGGAAATACAATATTTCTTTTGGCAAAAAAAGCAAAAGATCTTAACACACGCACACAAACAAACTCTCTCTCTCTCTCTCTCACACACTACCATATATATATATATATATATATATATATATATATATATATATATATATATATATGAAGAAATATAGTCTTAAGATGTGCTATATTGATGGTATAAAGTGCTCAATATCAGAGATAGAGCGTGTGTAAATATAAAAGTGAAAATAGAAGTCAACACTTAGAGGCGACAGTCTGTTTCATGCTAGATGCAATCCTCAGGCCTAAGGATTGCATTTGGTATTAAACAGACTGTCGCCTCTAAGTGTTGACTTCTATGTACACTTTATATATATATATATATATATATATATATATATATATATATATATATATATATATATATGTGTGTGTGTGTGTGTGAGTGTGTGTGTCAATCACAGGCAGTACTGTTTCGCAGCTCCTCAGTGCGACTAAACAACCGAATCCCTCAAGCCCGGTCGAAACCCAAACGATTTGGTGTCAGTAAGAGGTTTCTACAACTCAGAGACAACTTCACTCGAAAGAACGAGTCAGCCAAATCAAGCGTTTTTTTTTTTAAAGTAAACAAACGCCAAGCAGCCATAATGCCCTATTCATTTTAGTGAAGAGCTTTGATATGAAAAAAAGGCAGAAAGAAAACTTATCTTATCTTATCCCTCAGGGGACGAAACACATCAGGTAAGATAACTTTCCCTTTTGCCTTTTTTCCTATTGTCCTTTTACAGATATACTCCATTTGAAAATTTTACACACACACACATATATATATATATAAGGTTGGTGAAAAAATAATGTCGTTTTCTCACATAGTAACATATGTGAGAAAACGACATTATTTTCGCACCAAACTAATATATATATATATATAAATATATATTTATACATATATATATATATATATATATATATATATATATATATGTGTGTGTGTGTGTGTGTGTGTGTGTGTGTATGTGTCTGTGTGTACCAAGTAACTCAGTCATGTCATACTGGTATGTGAAAGAGTTCTATCTGCCTTATTCATATGGAGACCGAATATACTGCTTCCCCTTCACAGTCTCCTTGTATAATAAAAAAAATAGACCTGTAAAATAATGGAGGAGAGTGGCATATATTGCTTTAAAAGAGAAAACTGGTGTAACATTTGTTTCTTTTGAGATTACAATGCTATGATGGAGAGTTTCGGTGTGAAAATCTGAAATACACATGCACATATATAAATATATTCAATTTTATTAACTATAGGAAACATACGCGTAGTCATTCTTTAAGTCATGTATTTTAGAGCTCACATTGACAACACGTAAATCCACACATATCCGCGCTAAAAGACAATACGAAAATAACTTAAAGAAACATATCCTCATTTTGATAAAAGTCAACTGTGCGCTAGACAACAACACGAAAATAACTTAAATAAACTTACCTCACCTTGATAAGACTCAACTCAACTCAACGCTCGTTCAATACATGAAAATAATTTAAAAAAATTACCTCACCTTGATAACATACAACTCAACGCTCGAACACTACATAAAAATAATTTAAAGAAACTTACCTCACATTGATAACACTCAACTCAGCGCTCGAAAACTACATGAAAATAACTTAAAGAAATTTACCTCACCTTGATAACACTCAACTCAACGCTCGAACTCTAAGGAAAATAACTTAAAGAAATTTACCTCATTTGATAACACTCAACTCAACGCCCGAACATTACATGAAAATAACTTAAAGAAATTTACCTCACTTCATAACACTCAACTCAACTCAACGCTCGAACATTACATGAAAATAACATAAAGAAATTTACCTCGCCATGATAACAGTCAACTCAACGCTCGAACACTACATGAAAATAACTTAAAGAAATTTACCTCACCTTGATAACACTCAACTCAGCGCTCGAACGCTACAAGAAAATAACTTAAAGAAAGCTCGAACACTAAGCTCGAACACTACATGAAAATAACTTAAAAAATTACCTCATCTTGATAACACTCAACGCAACACTCGAAGACTACATGAAAATAAATTAAGGAAACTTACCTCACCTTGATAACTCTCAAGTCAACGCTCGAACTCTAAGGAAAATAAGTTAAATAAATTTACTTCACTTTGATAACACTCAACTCAACGCTTGAACATTACATGAAAATAACTTAAAGAAATTTACATCAGTTTTATAACACTCAACTCAACGCTCGAAAACTACATGAAAATAACTTAAAGAGATTTACCTCACCTTGATAACACTTAACTCGGCGCTCGAACACTACATGAAAATAACTTAAAGTAACTTACCTCACCTTGCTAACACTTAACTCAACGCTCGAACACTACATGAAAATAACTTAAAGAAATTTACCTCACCTTGATAACACTCAACTCAGCGTTCGAACACTACATGAAAATAACTTAAAGAAATTTACCTCACTTTGATAACACTCAAGTCAACGTTCGAACTCTACAGGAAAATAAGTTAAATAAATTTAGCTCAGTTTGATAACACTCAACTCAACGCTCGAACATTACATGAAAATAACTTAAAGAATTTCACCTCGCCTTGATAACACTCAACTCAACCCTCGAACACTGCATGAGAATAACTTAAAGAAACTTACCTCACCTTGATAACACTCAACTCAACGCTCAACCAGTTCATGAAAATGGCTTAATGAAACTTACTTCACCTTGATAAAAATCAACTCAACGCTCTAACACTACATGAAAATAACTTAAAGAAACGTACCTCACCTTGATAACACTCAACTGAACGCTCGAACACTACATGAAAATAACTTAAAGGAACTTACCTCACCTTGATAACACTCAACTCAGCGCTCGAAAACTACAAAAAAATAACGTAAAGAAATTTACCTCACTTTGATAACACTCAAGTCAACGCTCGAACTCTACAGGAAAAGAACTTAAATAAATTTACCTCAGTTTGTTAACACTCAACTCAACGCTCGAACAGTACATGAAAATGACTTAATGAAACTTACTTCACCTTGATAAAAATCAACTCAACGCTCGAACACTACATGAAAATAACTGAAAGAAACTTTCCTCACCTTGATAACACTCAACTCAGCGTTAGAAAACAACATGAATATAATTTAAAGAAACTTGCAGAATGAAGATCGGAAATAGTCTTCTTTACCAATCGCAAAAAAACGAGTTATTTTCCAGAAAGGACTGTGTTAGCTAGTATATATTTAAAGAGTGTTAGGTCTAACGCATTTATTTTTGTATCTGCTTTCACCCCTTTTTTCTATTATCATTCTCATTCTTATTACTATTTTTATTTTTTATTTTATTTTCCAGCACCCTCATTGACAATGATTTTCCAAAATAAATATATATTCTTTTTTATTATTTCTTTTCACATCTGTTTTGATTATTCTCATTTGATTATTCTCATTTGATTATTCATTTCATATTTATTTTATTTTCCCTCTGTTCCCTGTTAAAAAAAATGCTCGATACAGAAGTAGAGCTTAAAATTATAATTATTTTTCAAAAAAATATTAGTTTGGTGCAAAAATAATGTCGTTTTCTCACATATTTTATTATGTGAGGAAACGACATTATTTTTACATCAACCTAATATGATTCCACCGCCACACAGAAATTACTGATTCCAAACTGAATTACAAGGCCTAAAGTTTAATTCTAAAATTAAACTTAAAATTTAATGCTTAATTTCATACTTAAGCGACGCTTAGATTAACTAAGCGAAGAAATGTTTTACTCATAGTTTGGAAATGGAGGTGTAATCTTGGGTTTCGCTTTCATAACCAAGGTGTTTCTACTTTGATGAAAGTAGGAATGCTTATTATATGTCAAATTCTTGAAGACGTTTAAGATTGGGATGGTTTTTTTTTTTTGTTGTTGGGGAAACAAGCAGTCACAGTACTGAAAGGCGGGGACAGATTTGATGTCCGTCTCTGTCAACACAAATCTTTATTATATAGCAATCTTTCAAACTGTCTTCAGGTCACGACTGCCTTCTGCAAACTTGCCCTCTGTGACAAGCAGTGTTTAGCATTGTGCGTTCAAAGAGCTGTAACAACCATCTCTTCATATCCGAAATAACAAAAGTTGGAATTTCAGTTTATCAGATGTAGCGTAATGATTGGCTAATATTACAACAACCTAAGAAGAGTCATAAGTGTCTCACCTAAAAATGACACAAAACTTATGGAATGCCAGTCGTGAATATATATATATATATATATATATATATATATATATATATATATATATATATATATATATGCAAACGAGAGAAAGACTAAATGAATTAAAAATCCACAGTTCGAAGCATTTAATTAAAAAAAATGGTCAATACAAAGAAGTGCAAAATATTATTATTATTATATTTTTATTTTAAGAGATTATAATAAAACATTTTTACTTTTTATTTACTTTGTGTAGAGATTTAAAATATTTTTATTATAATCTCTTTTTACTATATATATATATATATATATATATATATATATATAAATGAAATTAAAACATTTTTAGATATTCTTTTTATAGATATTAGTATCGTGCAAAAATTATGTCGTTTTTTGACGTATTTTTAACGTCAAAAAACGACATTATTACGTCATTATTTTGCACCAACCTAATACAAATATTTAAGTAAATGCTCTGTTTCTCATACATAGTATTAATAACATTTACCGGCCTTTTATTTTATTAACTTTGATCGAGTTTTGATCATTGTGTAGAGAAGCCGGTTAACTTCCAATGTGTTTTTCATTTAAGAACTGCCTGTTTCTACTTTATCGATTGTTTTAACACCATATTTTAAATATTTACGTTTTATATGTCATGATTAAATTATGTAACTCATACAAAATCTTAGAATATCTATTTTTATAGATTCCATTTAAGATGTTGAACACTGTCTCCGATATATCGATCGTTATTTTTTTCATTTCGGATATATTATGTCTTAATGCATTAGCAATTTTTCTAATGCATGTGAACGGCAGTAGACAATTTCAACGACAATTAAATGCGAAATAATCATTAAAAATCCTTCAAAGAAAAAAATATTGTACTGTGACTACAGTCTTGATTTCCAAAAAGAGGGCGATGCCAAATTGTGCACAGGCGTTATCTTTCCTTATTTTTAGTAAAGTATTAATTTTTAATTATAATATTAACAACCTGCTTGGTAGCCAAGTAGTTATCGATTTTCCATTGAAGCAAGAATCGTTGTTCGAGTCTTTGTAAATATGAAGGGTTGCTGAAAATATGTCGGTCTGAACAAAAACAAATTCGAAAAACAAATTATTCGGTCAGATATTTGGAGATAAGTTTTGTTAATATATTTTCAGCTTCCGCGCTTAGAAATTCTTTTGAATGTTCATCTTCAAGATAATTTTGTCTTGTGTGCTTGGTCAGTCATTTATAAGTCATGCGTGATACACGCGAAGCGAGCATGTCTCTTTCGATACATGACTGATGACGCAAATCTTTTTTCCCTGTAGCTTGTTGCCATTTCTTTCTGCGGTAGACCAGTTGCCATCCAAGGCTATAGAGCCGGTCTATGCTGGAGGGATAAGATGAGAACCAATACTTTTTCCAAAGGACAGTTAATGTAATGGATTTGATAGGAATTTAAACTCGGCTCTCCGATTCCTCAATCTGCACTGCTAACCATTACTCCACCGTGAGCTTGGTACAAGGATTTTTTTTTTGTTCAGCAGTGGTCGCCTAGTCGACCTATAACTTATATGGCAATAAAAAATATCTGCAGAATACATATAGCATGTCAGAAATTTGTTTTGTGTGTAATGCAATTATACTATGCATAATTATACTATTTATACTTATATATAGTTATATATATAATTATGTAATTATACTTATATAATTATACAATGTAAAATTATACTATGCATACTATGTAATTATATGTAATTCTACTATGTATAACATGTATACTTATATAATTATACTTATATAATTATGAAATTATACTTATATCATTATATATATAATTATATATATATACTTATATAATTATATTATGTATAATTATATTATGTATACTTATATAATTATATATATATATGTGTGTATATATATAATTTTACTTAGATAATAATACTATGTATACTTATATAATTATATATATATATGATGATATATATATATATATATATATATATATATATATATATATATATATATATATATATATGATTATATAATTATACTTATATAATTATACTATGGATACTTATAGAATTATATATGTATAATTATATTTATAGAATTATACTATGTATACTTATATAAATATATTTATATATACATATAAATATGTATATATATATATATATATATATATATAAGTATACTTATATAATAATACTATGTATAATTATACTATGTATACTTATATAATTATATATATAATTATACTTATATAATAATACTAAGTATACTTATATAATTATATATATATAATTATATATATAATTATACTTAAATAATTATGCTATGTATAGTTACATAATCATATATATATATAATTATATATATATATATATATATATATATATATATATATAATTATACTTATATACTTATATAATTATACCATATATAATTATACTTATATAATTATACCTGCATAATTATACCATATATTTATACTTATATATATATATATATATATATATATATATATATATATATATATATATATATATACTTATACTATGTATACTATACAATTTAATGTAATTATACTATGTTATATATTTCACATTTGACACATATTGCATTTTGCTAACAGGAGTTACGGTTTTGTAGGAAACCAATGTCTCTCTAGACAACGAAGGAAGACTCCTTTTCCGAATATTCCGCTGATAGCTTCGGGTTTGGATAATTATATCGATTCGTTCACTCGTTGCCACCCACGGAATCTTTTCGCTTACATTAATCAACAGTGTAGCTTGACTGATTTCTTTGGTTGGCGATTATGCTACGTGAAATGGTTCACTAAAAGCTTCATAGAAAATCATAGCGTCAATCTCTGTCGATGACGATAATCGATAATGGATAAGGATAGTCTGGCAATGGTTATGCTGCTTACGTTGATCTTCAATCAATCTCTCGATTAATCCGTTTGTTCTTGACGTCAATTTCAGGTGTTAATTACTTCTATTTAACGGAATGTTTATGCAGAAACACTGGCAGATAATTCCCATGGGAGAGATAATGGTTCTGGCAGAGTGAAGAGGAATTCATACCACCATTTCTCCTTAAAGATAAGGCTGGTGCATTAACTTCAGCAGAGACCAAAACCTGACGTCCTTCAACACGAAACAGAATCTATATTTACCAACTTTCAACTAAACACTGACTTTTATAGATTTGGAACGCATTACCAGAAATCATAATGCTTAAGGATAGCAAACATAATCCAATCTGAGAACGACTGGGAGATCATAGCTTCGATCCTTATACTTGTAGCCTTGTATAAAACTAAGGTGATGAAATTAGATGATAAAATCTTTAATTCATTCTCATGAGCGCCTGAAACGAAGGGAATGTGTTTCAAAACTGTATCTTAACGTTTTAAGATACAGGATATTATTTCATTAAAATATTTTGTTCAAAATTTGTCATCTTTCAATAGATTTAAATTGGTAGTTACACTTTGGTGTAGCATTTAGTTCAGTTATATTATCAGTTCATCACTGCTTTTTAATATGGCCAGGTGGTTAGAACGTTCGCTTTCTCACCATGAGACCCGTGTTCGAATCTCACAACGGTTGATTTATGAGGCGGTACTCTTCCTGACGTTATCGTTCTGGAGATGGTGATTCCAGCGTGCAGCACCTTCGGATGACTATACCACGGGTTGATCCAAGTATTGTGAGTAAAATTGGGTATACGGAACCGTTGATAGCTGTTCTAGCACGAAGTCAAAACTCATCGTGACCGAGGGTTTGAGTTTGCTGGCTTTTTTCAGATTGTTGATTAATTTCTCTCCCAGAAAATATAAGTATGGTCTGCTCAGCATAGTTGCAGTATAAACCACAGATTGGCTCTGTGGGTGCTGAACACACACAAATGTGACTGATCGAGTGTCTGCAATAGGGATTGTCCAGCCGCCCTAATAGTCGTGTATCCTCGAATACAAGTAGCTAGCTATTATTATTATTTTTAATAATAATATAATATGTTCCCCTTTAATGATAATTTTATACTTTAATCATATTTATCGATTCCTTTTTATAAAGTAATAATATGTCAACATGATAGATTTCATAACGAACATCTAGTCTAAAATATATATGGCCGTTCTTTTTCATGGTAGATCGATTACTTGTCCCAGTGATCCCAAAAACTTACCTGTCTGGAGTTTCAACTCCTGTACGGCCACCCATGGCGGTAAGATCGAGGAGAAGCGAGCAGACTGAATGCGACCAAGCAGCAAAGACCCCAACGGCGGAAGAGTCAAAGACGGAAGAGGGGAGCGCCAGTTAGCCTGGCCTAACTAAGGCGTACCTTGACAGACCTAGTATCCGACTCCCCGATGCAACCAGGTTTGCCAAATCCCCTCGTCTAAATTCCCCTTTGAGCCACGAGGGAGGCGCTTCTGTCCAAGTGTGTTGCACAGAGATCTCCACCGAAATCAAATTCACGTGAATACTCACTTCAAACTCTCTTTTAGACTACTCTTCAGGAGTAGGCTGATCCTTCACAATCATCTCCACCACCAGTACCAGAGCAGAGAAAAGGAAATAAGGAGAGCGAATAAAGATACTCATGGTCCGTTGCGAGCGGGCGTTGTAAACTAGAAAAGGTTACTGAATGAGGAATAACCAAATCTGCGGTTGGTAATCTTTATAAAATCAACAAAATACAATACTCGCCAGCGACGTGAAGTAGGTAAACAACTGCTAGTGGTGGGCTACTTAGACAGCATATTACATCCACTTACAATAGAGTCCAACGTATTTATGAGGGTTTGAACATACCAATTAGTGTTCATACGCAGGGTATATTACGGTTAAAGTTATTTGTAAGATCTTCAATGTCAGAACATACTACTCTAAAGGATTGGATAAAATCCTAACATTTGCTACGGGTTACGGCTTTGGTATTTTGATATGAAAAATATTGACGTGAGCGCCTCAGTGAATATTAAAGGCTAAGTTATAGTTACGTAGCTAAACGTCCAAATCCTTTCAATCTGTCATCTGTTTAACCTTTGTCTAACATAGGAGTATTTTCCAAATCAATTGAAAGAACGTGAGAGAATTATCATCACCGTTGGAAATAGCAGCCCATCAGTCTCCTTGGTGTTATGTGCCATGCGTGATACACGCTTAGGTGATCATGTATCTTTCGATGCAGATTTTTCCTACAGTAAGTTGTCATTTCTTTCTACGGTAGAATAGTTAGCATCCAAGTCTATAGAACTCGGTCTGTCCTGCTATTTATCCACAGCTGGGTAGGAAAAGAAGAGGATTTATATCTTTCCCAATGTTATTAGCACGTAAGCGAATGTAATGGATCCGACTGGAATTCGAACTCAGCTCCGCGATTCCTCAATCCGAGCCGCTATCCATTATTCTACCGTGCCACAAAATCGCTAACAAATCACCATACTGTGATGAAAATATGTTTCAAACGCAATGGAAACATAGTTTCATCGTCTATATATATATATATATATATATATATATATATATATATATATATATATATATTGAACAATAAAAAAATTAAAATTTAAAATCTTTAGACACACTGGGTTGTAGATTAATATTCTTTCGTTTTTTTATTATTATTCCATTCAGATTCCTCGACTAGTTTCGACCAAAACGGCCATCATCGGGAGGAGAAATATTTCTTTTTGCTGGTAGCAGTGAACTACAGAAATGAATGTCTTGATGGAGAAAATGAAGTTTTGTCTGTAGTTTTCATTTGTTTTTTTTTGTTTTTTTTAATTTTTTTATCTTTTTAAAATGAATCTTTTAACATTCCTTGTGTTGGTCAAACAGTCTCTTTTAAGTTGTTATTTGAGATAAAAGCTGGATAGATACATGCTGCTATGAATTCTCTGGTCAGTTTGACAGTTTTATTGGACTTGGTGAGGGGATGTGTCTCTGTTTAGTGTTTGTGTGTGTGTCATTTTGTTCTTAGGGAGTGAGTGAGTATGATGTGTGTAAGCGTGTGTATTGCTGTGGGTGGGTGTTATCATTTGGCTCATTAGGGAGTGAGTGTCTATGATGTGTGTAAGTGTGTATATTCGTGTGGGTGAGTTTATAAGTGTGAGGCCTCCACACCTCCGTAAGCATGTCTGTCTTGTGTGGGTGAGAAATGTGGGTAGGTTTTGATTGGTTGAGCTATATATTGTTAAATTTATGGTTTAGCTCGGCTGGATATTTTGTTTTTAGACGTTGTATCCACTTATTTTCATGGGACTCTAAAATCTTTCTAATGTTATCTGCTCTGAACTTTTCTATTCTCTCAATTATAGCGAATTTGACATGGCTTTTGAAATCGTGTTTTTCTAGGCGGAAATGTTGTTCTACCAGTAATAATTTTTCATGTGGTGTCGACTTAATTCGTTTACGATAATTGTTAATTCTGTAGTGAAAGAGCCATTCAGATTTTCCTACATATTGTTTCTGGCATTGTGTGCATTCTAGGAGGTAAATTATGTTATGACTTCTACAGTTAGAATCGTGGTAGATTTTGAAAGTAGATTTAGTGATTGAGCTAGTGAATAAATTCGTGTTTTTAATATGATTGCAACATAAACTTCTTTTGTTGTTGCATGGTTGGGAAAATCCTGTTGTTTTTGTTCTTAGTTTATTACGGATTACCTTGTCCCCTGAAATGTGGTTCCTACCTATGATTTCTTTTAGGTTCTTAGGTCTACGATATGCAAGAAGGCCGGGTTCCTTAAACTGTTTTTTTAGGTCTGGTTTGAGATGTAGTATTTCCCGGCGACGTCTGATTATTTGGGATAGTGGAGGCAGAGTGGGATTGAAAGTGGTTACTAGAGGGATGCGGCTAGATTTATTTTTAATCTTGTACATTAGGGTGTCTTCTCTAGGTGTGGAAATTGCTTTATTTATTTGTTCCCTGATTACGTGTTGTTTATAGCCACGTGTTGTGAATTGATGCTCTAGATATATATATATATATATATATATATATATATATATGTATATATATATACAAATATACATATATGTATATATATATATATATACATATATTTGTATATATATATATATATATATATATATATGTATATATATATATACATATATATATACATACATATATGTATATATATATATATATATATATATATATATATATGTGTGTGTGTGTGCGTGTGTGTACGTGCGCGCTTGTGTGTGTATGTGCTTGTGTGTATATATGTGTATTATTGAGTACGCTGAAATGTCACTAAAATGCCTTTGGACATTTGAATATGCGTCAAGATATTAGGGAAAATGTTCGAAGTGTCTCAGAGTATCTTTTTAAAACCATGGTCGTGTATAAGTCCGTAAATAACTTCCATCTCTGTAACAGTGCGAAGAGAAGGTTCTGATTAATGTAAAAGACCTTCTGTACGAAGACTAAATAAAGTTTTAGCCATTTTTAATGGTTGTAAGATTCAAAATTCGATACATTTTGCTTACAATATCCCTGATTTGGAAACATTCTCTCGCTACACTTCTTTGAAGGAAGTTCATGATAACATGCCAAAGACGAATGACCTTCAAACGCGTTTATAAAGTTATTGAACGCTGTCTAGTTTACAAGATATGAACATCAGTGGAAATATAATAGAAAGAATAAACTAAATAGAGGATTTTCATAGGAAGTCGCAGCTTTATTCGGTGTTTAGCTTCTTTGTTGAATTATACATTGAACTCAAGTAATATACGCGGGCGCAGGCGAGGAAAAATAAGTATTTGGCGAGAGAACATGAGACAAATGGGCTGAAATTCGGGATTCTCTTATGAAAAATGTTAATTTTGACCTCATATAACTGGAGGGGAAGAGAAAGATTTGCTAAATATGATTTGGTGACAAAGTTTGTAAGCAGGTTAAAATATCTTAATAGAAAAAAAAATTATTGCTTGTCAAGTGATTAATTCTATGTCTCAATGTCGCTTTCTATTTTCTTGTCTTTTTCATTTATTCACTCTCGCTTCTCCTCTCTTCGTAGTTTTCCTGTTTATCACGGCCACCATTTTCTCGCGTATATCCTATTCTTGACAACTATTTGAAGCGCTTGTTATCACTCAGGTTTTCTCTCCTTCGTTCATATATCATTTTTACATGTGTAATTCCTTAAAATTATCTCTTCGCTTCGTCTACCGTTTTTTTTTTTCCTCTCCATCGGCGTTCCCCTAATCGCTCCCCACGTTTGTCTATATCGTCTTCTCACTATTCATTTGTATTTTTCACTACCTTTTTTTCCCTTCAAAGTTTCTTTGTCGACTTTTTTCCTTTTCTAAAACCATTCTTTCTTGTGTTTCTCTCACCCACATTCCCTTGTTTATTTCTTTTATTTTACTTACCTTTTCACTCTCTCCCCACCCTCTCTCTCTCTCTTTTGCCTAGAGATTGATCTCTTCTCTTTCCATCTGGACAACAACTTGTATCTCTCTCACTCTCTCTCTTTCGCCGTTCGCTTTTTCTTTCGCATCTCTCCGTTAACAGGTCCTTTATTGATTCTTATACATTTCCACAAACTTTCTGACACATTTCACTCCGGGGTTCCCTCCACTCTCTCTCTCTTTCTTTCTCCCACTCTCACCTTTCCCTACTCTCTTTTCTTTCATGTTATTCACCTCTTTCTCATCCTCTCGCTATTTTGCCTACAGTTTCCTCTTCTTCGTTCCATTCTCGCTAAACTCCCTGCGATCTATCACCCCTCCCCTCTTTATCTTGCACTAGCCATTAACTTCCAAACTGTTCAGCACTAGCACAAATAAGAAATCTACCCGACAATTCTTCGATTCTACTGACAGAAATGTTTTTGCTCGATGTTGATTCATCGTTGAACGTTGGCGCCGGAATTCTTACCAAATCCATTTTTCTTCCATCAGACCTTCATGTCTCCCGTAACACTTAATGCCATTGTCGGAACCTATGCAAAAGCTTTAACACACCGTTGATCTTATTATGTCACGAGATAAAATTATCCCGAAGACCGTTAAGATTTTTCTCAGTGCAATAAGTGCGTTTTAACCTCGTCTCCCCGAATGGCATCATCTTAGAAGATGATGTAATAAAACAACAAAGATGAAGAGGTTAGTCTATAAATGCTAAAATATATCTTTGGAGACGACGTAGCAAAAACAACAAAGTTGATAATGCAGGTCAGAAAGAAATATTTAAATATTAATACTACGATTTGTCAATGATTTTTAAACGCAATATTAACTGGGATTATCGGCTGAAAGTATAATCGAATACTTACAAGATCTCATTATTTACATTATTCAGACTATTGTCCTCATCTTTGTCGCCATATTTATCACAACGTTTCGGCCTTCTTCAGGTGGTTGGAATTTCGAACTGAACCCTTTATTTCGCTCACTGGGGTAGACTGTTCTAGTTCCACGTTTGATGGATGTCAGTTATCTACTGCTAATTTCCCTCTGAAAGTTCTCCACTGCCTTAACCGGGTATTGAACTCACACTCTTTGGGTCCTGTCACTGGATCTAACCAACGCCTTTATCCACTGTTCCATGTGTGGGTATGCATTTCTGGGTATTATAAACCTAATGTCTTCAGCAACCATTTTTACCAGTGTGACAATAGTCCGAATAATGTAAATAATGGATATCATATCTCATCTCAGAAATATACACAGACTCTAAGAAGATCTCATTTCGAAATTTAATGTAGTAGAAAGGAAAAAAGATTAAAATACTTGTTCAGGTGAATAGTTAAGTAGTATTATGACATTTCTTTCCGTTCGATCAAATTAAGATATTAGGTTGGTGCAAAAATAATGACGTAATAATGTCGTTTTTTGACGTATTTTTTAACGTCAAAAACGACAGTATTACGTAATGATTTTTGCACCAACCTAATATAATTCCTCTCGACAACAAATAGTGACACTTTATAAACCAAGTTCTATTACGTATAATTATTTCTAGAAATCATGTTTTCCGTTGCTCTGGCCTGATCTGTCCAGTGAATGATCTTTATTTATTTTTTTTAATTATTTTGCATTAAGCGCTGAACTGTCACAATCAGGAAGAAATATATGTCAAACTTCCTATGTTAAGTTAAACAGATTACAAAACTTTATGTAGATTTTCCTTGTTTGACACAAATATTCATTCTACAAATATAGAAACTTGACGGGATAAAAAAATAAAAATAAACTAAACGAATTTTTATACAAGATATTTGGCGCGACTGATCAGTATACACATCAGACAAAATGTTTTGTTCAACGCCGCATTTCTAAAAAAAAAAATAATAAAACGGGTTTTTGAGTAGAAAAAAAAAAAAAAAATAAAGATAAAATTTCAATAATTCTAGTGTATTTGTATTTATTTCTCAGTATTTCTCCAGGCTCAGCTTACTAGCAAAAAGTTCAAATTTGAATTTATATATTCACAATATATTTTGCTAAATTGTGAATACTGCGTATGGGAAAAATTATGTTTTGCTTTCACAATTAACTAACCAGCAGATCTTTTGAGATTACTAAAATCTTCAAGCAAGTTAACTCTTAATACGCATTAATGTTGTAAACATACATGTGTATCTGTCTGTGTTTTAAAGAATAAAGATTGTACCATTCTGATAATATTTTCATACATTTATTTATTTAATTCAGAAGTAATTTGCACAAAATGGCAAAATCAAAGCAGCTAAGTATTTATGTGTTGGCATTTATTGAAATATTATTCAAAGAAGGTTACTCTCAAAGACAATTTGGAAAGGAGATGAATATGTCTAGACATGCGGTAGAATGTTTGTTAAAAAGGCAGTTAGAAAGAAATTGCAGCGAATGAACGAGAGGACCAAAAGAGGCAACTGGTATTGAAGATAAAAACTTGATTATTGAGGGTAAAAGAAATCGAAGGAAAACTGTTCCTCTAGAGATGACAGCTGAACTTAATTCCTCTCGATAACAAACATTTCGACTTAGACTAACAGAGTTTGGGGTGTGCAGAGCCATCAAGAACAACATGTTATGGAAGATGAATAAGCAGAAAAAAAATATTATGGGCAGAAAAAGGCCTTAGAACTGCATACTGAGAGACTGGCAGAATGTATTATCGACAGACGAGTCCAAATTTGAATTATGTGTTGGTAAGAGGAGTCTGTATCGGTGACAAAAGCCTGGAGAAAAACTCAACGATGAATGGGTTGTCCCAACAGTTAAGCATGGCGGTGGTTCTGGTATAGTGTGGGGGAGTTTTGTGGGGGAGACATTTGGAGAAAGAACTTGAGATTTGATTCAGGTTAAGGGAATCATGAAAAAAAAAAAAACAAAAAAAAACAATATCATTCTGTTTTGCAAAGATATGCTATAACATCTGGTTTAAGGATAACTAGAAAAAATTATCTTTCAATAAGACAACAATCCAAACATTCTTTTAAATTATGTCAAAATTACTTCGTGTCAAAAAGGAACACGATTTTTGTAAATTATGTGTCAGTCACCTAAATCTCCTGACATCTCTTTCACTAAATTAGTATTGGATGGATTGAATTGAAGACATCTAAGAGAATAGCCAAAGAGTGAGAATCTTTTTTCAGCGCTTGAATTATACTTGGGAATGTCTGTATCTATTTTTTTCTGTTGCCCTCCCAGTTTTTGTGTAATTTTATTTAGCCAATTTGTTTTGCATTCTGTTTTACGCGTTTGGCGTAGATGATATTCACTTCGTTTTTTATTGGTAGGGTTTCAGCTATATTTCATGAAGACTGCAACTTCTTTAATGATGTAGTGGATTTCGTGCTCTACTATTTGTATGAGAGGCTCACTGGTTTTTGTGAAGTATGCCTCCAACCCGATTATTGTAGGTTTTAGAATTAGTTCAAGTTGGATTATATCTCGGCCTCCTAAAGCTCTTAGTACGTATAGTTCGGATGGAGCATTCTCATTTGAGTCACAGTCCAATCTTAATTTGTAAAGTAATAATTAAGGCAGGTGGTGGTTTTATTGTTAATAACAACATATGATTCTGTTGTATGATTTTTTGTAGTAAAGTACTATTTTTTTTTTGTCAAAATAAATGCAAATAAACCGTAGTTACTGAAATATTATCCTTTTATTTAAATATATATATATATAATAGTATCTCATCTTACGGTATTTTCCTTAAGAAATGTAGCGTGGCACAAAACATTCTGCCTCTACTGTATATGTTTGGAGAGACGTAAAATATCATTTTTTTAGTTATAAGAAATGATGTTTGTATCACTAGAAAAAGAAAACGGGCGATAATTCGAAGAATGGGTTAGGAATGGACTCGTATTTTGCATTTGTAATTTTAACTGGCTAAATCGCTGCTTTTGCGTCTTCACTTTTTAAGATTAACAAAGACGAACACGAAACTCTCTGAATGATTGATGCGTAATATGTTTGTTTTATAGTTACACATTGAATTCACTTTTTAGCAAGACAATTTTGTTGTGGGGTTTTGTTTCAAATTTGTATTCTACCTGAGGTGCAAGTAAATATTCTACAAAATCTGCCTCGCATTACAATTCTCAGAGGAAAAGAAGAGAGAGAAAAAAAGAATTTCTCTGTTTCCAGATGAATTACTGATGACGCCACTGTGTTATAATGTACAGTTTTCCTTCATTAGGGATTTTTATATAATTGTTCGGTTTTCTCCCAAATCATATCCCGTTGCTGTCTGGAAGTAAGTTTTTTTTTTAAGCACGCAAAGATTTAAAGAGAGTAAGAGCAAGATTAAATAGGCGTGATTTAGGATAGGATGAAGAGAAGGACGGGTAATAGATTAAGGCATCAGGATATGTCGATTGACATTGTATTTTAATATTTGGAGATTATAGCCATCAAAGAAGCAAGTAAGAGGAAAGGGGTTCCACAGACGGGAAGTTCGAGACATAATCTATTGGTGTAGAAGAAACGGCTAAATTTAACAGTTTCGACAGTGAAAGAGTGGGACTAACAAGCAAAAGTAGTAGCACATTTAAATTTATGAAGTTTGGGAATCTGCGAATGCACCTCGTCGGAGCAGTTACGGTGAAAATATTTGTAGAAAATACAGAGGGAAGCGGCAGCACGTATGTGAGAGAGCGACTGTAAACTAGATGCCAATCGTATTGCATATCCGTCTCTGGATCGAGGGCCTTGAGACAAACAGCGGGGGCCCTAGGCCATATATGGCAGCAGTTTTCGATGCAAGGGCGAATGGTTGATTTAGAGATTTGAAGGATGGACTCGAGCGAGAAGTGAAAAATTCTTCTGAAATTTTGAGTATTCTTACCCTATTTTGTTAAAACTAGTTTGAATTCTTTTACTTTGTTATTCTTCTTGTCTTTTAACATGCATCATCAGGGGATCTTCTGTGTGTCATTTCATAATTTTATTTTTTTTTTATATTTTTATATTTACAAATTCAAATCTGTATGGTGATTAATAGGTGGTGAGATAGAGAAATTCAGAATCTTTAGCCTGTTTACAATCGCACAAACAATTACAGCTGCTATCAGTTTTCAAGGATATTTTTGTGACTATCCCCAGTCATCCTATAACGATAGGTATAGCCATCACCTTCATCTTTCACTTAACTCGTAATGTTTTCATCATGTTACAGTTTTTTTTTTTCGTTGTTCACTTTCATTATATAAAATACGATGAGAGAAATTGATCTTATGACTTAGTTTGCGTGGTCGGCTCCGAAATTAAAATAACCGGAATAAATTTTATAACCATTACCTAATCGGAAAATAATTATTTTTGAAATAAAAACAAAAACGAAAAACAAACAAAAAAACAACTCTACACTACGAGAGTGAGCTGAAAAGTTCATAGTCTGACAACGAATGATGAATGCTACAGATGTGAAATCTTACATGTATTAATTTCAACTCATCTTATTAACAACTGTATTGTTTCTTTTTAGATAAACTGATATCTCACTGTTCAAATCGAACTATCCATCCTGTTGGTCCACCAAATCATCAAGAGTAGATATGACGTCATAATCACTGTGATACTGGTTCCCATCCAACTGTTTTTTCATGTTGGGGAACAGATTATAGTCAAGAGAATAGGGGTGGTGATTAACCAGGTCGACTTCACTATGACAAAGTAATAAAGCTAGAAGAAAAAGGAAAGAAAAAAAATGAGTGAAAAGGAATGAATATTGAGAAGAATTCTTTGACATAGTGGAAGAAACTTTATTTTGAGCGTGACACACACCTTACAAAACAATGTAGATAGATACTACGATATTAGTTATATCGACTTTTAATACTGTTATTATTATTACAGATTTTTTTTATCCGAAAGCTTTGGAATAAGATTCTGTTCGGAGTTCCTATCTTTTCAGATTTAATATAGTATAAGTAGTTAACTCGATTGTTATCCGTAGGGAACTCTTCAAGTATTTTCAAAATTTTCCTAGTTTTCAAACTAAAAAAAAAATAATAAAATAAAATAAACATTAAAAATACATCGCAAAACGTAACTATTCCTGAGACAAAATTAAATTAAAAAAAACCATGTCTATGAACACGGCAAAATTTCTCATTATTTTAATCAGCCTAAAATTCTTGCTCAAATTTTTTTATTATTTTCTTGGATGTCCGCTGTATAGACATTTCTTCTAGGTCCCAACCTGAGACTTTAATTCACAAATGGCTCCATTATATTTTCAACCAGTAATATATGTTAGGAAAAAACAAAAAAAGTACGATCACACATATTTACAAAGATAAATATCTTCGTAATGTGTAAGATTCACTTATGAAAACATATTTTTTCTAATTCTTTTAAAGCATGGGGCTATCAGGAAACGCTTCAATGAGTCTATGGCAGCCATTTAAAATAAGCCCTATTGTTCCAATTACATCTGTAATTATTGATGTCCTCGTGTGACACATTTTCGACTTCAACATCCTTGTATTTTGATAATTTTTCGAAGATTTTCAAAGATGCATTACAATCTGTAATTACTGCCAATTCGATAACAAAGAACATTGTGTTTTTTGTGGTTTTGTGGTTTTTCTCACGTTGTCTGGACGATTAGATTTGATTGCTCTTTATGTGTTTGTAAAGTTCCATAAAATTGTTACAGGACTAATCTTGATACTTTGGTCTTGGTGATGTTCATACCAGTTTCTTTCAGGTTTCTTCACGCAAAAGTCGCATATTATCCAGTGAAGATATTGACCTATTCTAATACTCTCATCGTCACTGTTGTTGTTGTTGTTGTTGTTGTTGTTGTTCTTCTTCTTCTTCTTCTTATTATTATTATTATTATTATTATTATTATTATTATTATTATTATTATTATTTTCCAGATTAACAATTATGATGCATTTCAATATTACTCAATGACATTGCCGACGTGACCTCTATCTTCTAGCATCCTATATTCTGGATAGGAGGCATTCCCTTGTTCAAATTTAAACTTAATTTCAATCAAAGGGTAAAAAACACATTTTCAGTGGATAGTTTGTGCAAGACCAGCTTGATATTTGATATGAATTTGATGCAATATCTGATAGAATGACTTGATGAGCAGATTCAACATTGATACCTCGCAACAAATATGTATTGTAAGACACTACATACTGATTGGTGATTTGTTGATCAACGTGACGTCCATAGTTTTGGCATTTTGATCCCGCCGAAGGGACCTACATTTTCTGGCTTTCTCTTTTACTATTTTGGATAGGAGCTATTTCTTTATTCAAATTTAAATTTAATTAAAATGATAGGGGTAACTATTTCAATGGTGGGTTTGTGTACCCCAGGGACATCCTTTGATCAAAATGAATATACTTAATTTAAATCAAAAGGAGAAAAAATTGATTGGTTGTTTTTGGTATCCCCCACCCCCGGAAACCCCATTTGATCAAAATGAAATATAATTATCCAAGAACCCCGGGTAATGTAGTTTCAGGCTATATATGGTTGTGGTGTTCTATCTCCAAAACGCTACAGAGGCTACAACATTATATATATAGTTTTTATTATTATTATTATTATTTCCTTTGATTTCTGGTGTATACTCATTTCATCCCGCGTTCCTCCCAGAGACCTAAGGTCAGAAATGGCATCATAACATTTTCCACTAAGCATTTCAAGAGTAAATAAAAACAAACAACACACCTTAGGTCAAATTTATCGTAAGGTCTGGACTTGTCAATACGATGTTATTTTTTTCTTTCTATAAAGTCCCTTATATGAGTCTATTGGAATCATTTCCTATCACTCCATGGGCTTCAACTACAACTGGAATTGTTGATGTCCTCTTGGGATACATTTTTGAGATTTCGATTTCAAGGTCTTTTTCTTGAAAGATACATTAGTATCTGCATAGACTGCATGTCAATAATAAGAAATATTTTGTTTTTGCGGTCTCTTAACACGGTGTCAGGGCGATTTACTTTGTTCCGTCTGTGTCTATTGTAAAGTTGCATAAAATTGTTAGAGGCCTTCTAATCAGGTTAGTATAGTGATCATACCAATTTCTTGCAGTTTCCTTTCTTTAAAAGTAGCAGTCATTCCAATGCAGATATTTGCCCAATCTATCATGCTGCGTTTTATATTCAGTGGCGGGCAAGACAGTGTTTCTGGATATTTATCAAAGAATCTGCATTTTGATCTTGCACAATTTTCCGTATGTGTGTTTGGTAATTTCTAGTTAGCGACCATTGGTTCTGTACAGTAAGAATAAAACCTTGCATTTCAGCTTTTAATCCTCCACTGCGTAGCCACTGTTTGGCACAAGAAAAATATTGATCTTGAAGAGGTTTATCCTGCCACCGTTTCTGTATCTGGTAGGTTGCATTTGCCTTTGCTTTAGTTTTTATGTTGTTGTTGTTTTTTTTTGCCGCTGCAGTGTGTGTATTATGTTTTGCTTTCATTTCTTCAGCCTCTTGAAATTCCATTTGGAACTTTTTGGCTTCCTTTATTACTGAATAAAGTTCATCGCCCAGTCTTCTGTTTCTTTGAAGGCCGATTTTTGTAGTTTTGTTAGTTGAACTAATCACCTGCCGCCTTCGGATCAGGACACATACAGACGAACAACATGAGCCTTTGGTATGATGCATTCTCGTTTTAGCGTCCATTCGCTTAATATCAGCTATAGTCCAATTAAGGATGTTGAAACTTTATTAGACAACATGCATTAAAGGTGTCTATGGCTGATATTCTGATTTTTGAATTCAACTCAATATTCATTGCCAGACGCGCACGTTTTTAGAGTTTCTTTACTTTCTTTCTCATTCATTTGATTATGCTGTATCCCATCTTCTTCGCTAATTCTTAGCTATCTATAGCCATCTTGATTAAGTGATTAAATACTTTGTTGTTTAGCTTATATCCATAGATATTATTGTTTAGTTCATGTGTAAGGGCAAATCAATAGACAGACAAAGCAGAAGTGGTGAAACAGATTCTCCTTGAAAGGTTCATCGTCGGATATTCAAGTGGTTTGAAATGGTAGTGTCTTTGATGTGATCTAGGTATAATGAGCTTTTCCTCATTCCGTTGTTATATTTAAGGGTACACTGTTATTATTAATAATAATATTGTGGTACACTATTATTATTATTATTATTGATAATAATAATAATAATAATAATAATAATAATAATAATAATATTGCGAATGGTATCATCTTGACAGAGAGTAATTTTAAGTGCCTATCTACCAAGTCCATTCCGGGAATAATAATAATAATAATAATAATAATAATAATAATAATAATTATTATTATTATTATTATTATTATTATTATTTTTAATTTTCTTTGATTTCTGGCGTTTACACATTTCTTTCATGACACTTTCCACTGACAAAAAAAAATGACATAGATAAATCCCTTCGTACAGTGGGAGCTGTACTTGTCAGAACAATTTGTTGTATCTTCTTGAGGCATGGACTTCCAGGAATCCCTTCAATTAGTCTACTGAAATCTTTTCCAACCAGTCCTAGGGCTCCAACTACAACAGAGATTATTGATGTTCCCATATGCCACATTTTCGAGATTTCTATTTCAAGCTTTTTGAATATCTTCAAAGATATATTGCAGTCAGCAGGGACTGCCATATCAATAAGGAGGCACCGTTTTTGTTTGTGGTCTTTAATAACAATATCTGGGCGGTTGGCCTTGATTGTTCTGGCAGTGTGTATTGTGTAATCCCATAGAATTGTAACAGGTCCTATCTCCGTAACCGGGTCTGGGTGGTGTTCTCTATCAGTTTCTTTCAGTTTCCTTCCCGTAGAAGTTGCAGATTTTCCAGTGCAGATATTGGCCCACTCTGTCATGTCGGGTTTTATATTCAGTGGGTGCCAACATCGTGCAACCTGATACAAGATGATCAATCGTTTCTGGATATTTATCACAGAATCTGCATTTTGGGCTGACACAATATTTTAGTATATGTGCTTGATAATTTCTAGTTAGCAAGCATTGGTCCTGCGCAGCAAGGATAAAACATTCACTTTCCGCTTTCAACCCTGCACTGCGTAGCCACTGATGGGTACGGGTTTTGTCTACATCAGCTTGTTTGGTACTTGTAGAGTATTGGCCATGAAGCGGTTTATCTTGCCATCGCTTCTGTATCTGGTCAGTTGCATTCATGCTGTCTTTTTTAAGTATTTTGCAGTTTCAGCCGGTGTATTGTGCTGTAGTTGCATCTCTACGCCCATTTGAAACTCCATAATTATTATTATTATTATTATTATTATTATTATTAATTTCATTATTATTATTATTATTATTATTATTATTATTATTATTATTATTATAGATAATCGTGAAAAATTCATACGTTTCCTATTTGACTTTTCTAATGAATCTTATATTTCTTAAGTTGATGATTGAACAAGTGCCGTATGAGTTTCACGACCATAAAATATCCGTGGTTATTTTCTTGTTGCACCGTTAAATATTTAATGTTAACAACTTTAACGACATATTGCAATAAGAATAATAAATATAAATACATTTTATGATTTAAAGAAGAAAGAAGGTACAAATATTAAAATTTGAAATTGAAAAGCTTCTTTTTTTTTATTTCACAGAAGCAAACGTTAAATACATGAGAGTGTTATTCCTCCCATCTCTCTTCCCTTTCTTTCTACCTTTCTCGTCTCTGATATGGATTTTCTTTATTTACTCACGATCATAAAGGGATCCTCCATTACCTATGGGGTACTGGAATTTCGTATAGTGGGTGCTAATTAACCAACAAAAGAAGGAACACACGGAATTTTAATACGATTTTATTATTTTCAGTTTTGTTGATTTGTTGTTTGATACAATATTGACTGATTTGTTTTTAAGGCATATCAACACATTGTAAGTTATTCAAAGCCAGAAAATATCTTTGGATTGTACTATTTTTTGAGATAATAATGATTAAGCGATACAAGTTTAAGCTGTGAAAGGAGAGATGGATTTATAACTTTCGAAAAGTTATTTGTACCAGCCGTACATCTAAGCTTCTGGCACCCTGTGTTCTCAAGCGGTCACTAATCTGATCAGTTTCCACGTTGCTTAACTTTTTCAACCTGATCTGGCTGTAAGCATGCTGTTTGATACAACCATCAGGCAAACACTTTAGAAGAAGGGAGCTTTTTCTGAACGCGTCATGGTGAACGTTTAAGTTAATTTTTTTAGTGTGTGAGAGGTACTCATCCGTACGGCTTTTTATTTCCCGGATAGCGAGGTTTTTCCTAGTATTTTCTAACATATACATACATACATACATACATACATATATATATATATATATATATATATATATATATATATATATATATATATATATATATATATATATTAGGTTTGTGCAAAAATAATGTCGTTTTCTCACATATGTTACTATGTGAGAAAACGACATTATTTTTGCACCAAGCTAACATACATACATACACACACACACACACACACATATATATATATATATATATATATATATATATTAGTATTCTTTTTAATTATTCATTACTCCTATTATTAATGGTATTAGATTTTTCTTCAAATATCACATTCTTACAAGTTATTATTTATTTATCTTAAATGCTTGTCTACATTTCACCTTAGATTTTCTATTTATCGCATCGCACACACCCGTTATTCTTTAAGGCCTTTAAATAATTAGCAATAATATATAAATAAATAACTAGCGCCCTATTAGGCGTTAAGTCTATGTCAATCTTGAAGTTTATTCGACATGGATGACGCTATCATCGATTATGTCAAGTTAATTTAGATGATAAGTAGAACAAAATTTACATAGATGAGTTCTTCAGGTGGTTGGGATGTCGAACTGAACCCTTTAATTCGCTCACTGGGGTAGACTGTTCTAGTCCCACGTGCCATGTCTAATGGATGTCAGTTATCTCCTGGTAATTCCCCTCTGAAAATTCTCCACTGCCTTAACCAGGTATTGAACTCACATCCTTTGTGTCCTGTCACTGGATCTAACTAACTTTATATCAGTGTCATGTGTGAGTTCAATACCTGGTTAAGGCAGTGGAGAATTTTCAGAAGGGAATTACCAGGAGATAACTGACATCCATTACACATGCCACGTGAAAGTACACCAGTGATCGAAATATAGGGTTCAGTTCCATATTCCAACCACCTGAAGAAGGTCGGAGCGTACAAACGTTGTTATTAACATGGAGACAATGATGTGGACAATAGTCCGAATAATGTAAATATTGTATATAATACCTCATCTCAGAAATGTAGACAGATGAGTTCTTGAGCAAGGCATATTGGACAATTACTTCATCTTCCGATTGAAAAATATAGGATAAATGCGATTTGTGATATTGGTGATTTAATCCTTGTCTTTACAACGGGTTTTGGATGAAAACAGCATTTTTTTGGTTTCTTTCCCAGAAATACAAGACACGAGTCTGCTATTTAGAAATAAGTAGTGGAGAATTCAAAACTTTTCCACAAGTTCATTAGTACGTAATCAGAAGAATACAAGAGAATGGTTTAGAAAAGAATTTGGTTTTGTCTGTTTTCTTTTACGGCATATCAACCGCAATGGATTATTGAATGCCGACAAAATTTCCTTTTTTTCAAAAATTTATAGCTGGTAATATTTTGTTTTTTTAAATATATACCTTGGTTTGTTTTGCTTTGTGCTAAATTAACTTCAACGGGTTATTTAATGCTGACAAGGTTTTTATTTCTGGTAATATTTTCTTTTTTCAAATATTTCTTGCTGATACTAATTTAAAAAAAAAAATTCTGGTATTAAAATCTATTTTTACCCTTTCATAGTGTTTTCTGTCAGGTTGTATGGTCAACTATTTGCACATAGCTGGGACCCTAGCAGGTGCTACCAACCCGTGTCAGGGTCAACCTGGGAACACCAGCAATTCCACGTTCCTCCATACCTCTTGATCAGAGGCCTTGCTGCTGGACGTAGTTTATCATCTTACCCAGGAGGTAGATACAGTTTATCGTCATACCCAGAACGCGTTAATAAAAGAAGGACTCGGGATTTGTTATCAATATACAATAAACGGGGAGGGGTGATTTTAATAAACATGGAATCGGGAAATCATTTAGAGGATGCCAAAGAGTGAAATTAATAAACAGGCTGATCTGAAGAATTTCGGTGGAGTTGGAAAATTTATTAGGTTGATTCAAAAATAATGACGTAATAATGTCGTTTTTGACGTTAAAAAATACGTCAAAAAAGGACATTATTACGTCATTATTTTTGCACCAACCTAATAGTAGAAGAATATAAATCTCCTGTATCTAAAAGGCACCAGTGAATAATTAAAATAAACTGCCTTTGCCAGGATTTGAACACGTTTAACCGATACTTTTTACCTGCCTATTAGCGTTGCGTCATTCAGCATATATAATTATTATTTGGGGCGGAGGCGAGGAGGCATTTCGTCGTGGTGTAATGGTTAGCAAACTGGTCTCGATAAACCAATTACGAGTGAATAGTGTGTTCTGTTCTCACTGGGTACCCCATTCTTTCGGCCTTGTGTCAAACTTAAACTACGCTTAGAAAATCGCCATAATTGCTATTTCTCTGTTCATATCGTACAGGGCGCGTGTGCTATTTGGGGACAAATAGTTTAAAGTTCACTATACACTCAAATGCTTTATAATATCATTTTTTTCAGATAATGCAGTCAGAGGAAGATGTTAACCCAAGAAAAGAAAAGACATGCAGTCATTGTTTCTTTAGCTGCAAGACATAATGATTTAAAAATCACTAACTTTTTACATGTTGCCAGATCATTTGTTTATAAGGTTCGGTTGGAGTTAGAGGGATGTGACAGCAATGTTTTCCGTGTAGCAAAAAGAACAAAAAACATTCACAGCGCTTTGATATCGTAAGAACACCAGAATTTATACGGAATGTTCAAAACATCATCAATGAGAACCCCAGAAGATCAATGAGGTCCATCACCAAAGAATTCAAGGTATCCGAGTGGACTATCAGAATTTTAGTACATCAGTACATTCGATATAATTCATATGTAATGAGGAAAGGCCAATTTGAATCGGCGAAGACACTAGAAAACCGTCTCACGTGTTCAAAACGGTTCCTGAACAAAGCGAAAAATCCCCACGAACATGGTATGCTTTGTTTTTTTCTCTGACGAAAAAAATTTGACCAAGTATCTAAGACAGACAGACAGGTGGCTATGTGCATCTCTTTCTTAAGTACCCAGGGTAATGCACACCAAATATCCAGCTACTGTGATGGTTTTAGGAGTTATGAGCAGTGAAGGTCATGTTATGACACTTTACATTTTCCCACAAGGCTTTAGGTTCAATGCTGCTGGATACATTAATGTTCTTAAAACGGTTGGTAAGCCCTGGATAAATAAAGTATGGAATGCCATATGTCTTTCAACAAGACTCTGAACCCTCTCACATGTGACCGCCAAAATGTGGCCCCCTAACTAGACAAATTTAAATCCTATGGACTATTAGTGTGGAGCGTCATTGAAAGAGAGACTAATCGACATTTTCATAATACCATAGATATACTGAAGGCCGGCCTTGTCGGGAGGATGTCCAAATGAATAGGGACCAATTACTTGCAGCTTGTGGGCGGTTTCGAGCCCGAATAGAAGTAGTTGTTGAAGGTGGTTTCATAGAATAATTAGATAAAGAAGTACCGAAGGATATTTGTATCAATTTGAATTAAATAGATGTATTGTTTGGTAAGATCTTGCTGTTTATTTAACATACTAAAAATGTCCTCAAATAGCATCCGCAAACTGTATTTTTCTTGATTCCATTCAAGTAAATGTAATTGTATTAGATTGATCTAAATTCTTTTTTGCTAGTTCCTTTTTAGTCATATTATTGCTTTTTACCAATATATATATATATATATATATATATATATATATATATATATATATATATATATATATATATAATTTAAAGCTTTGGGACCGATTTCATTATGCCTGCTTTTCATCATGCTGTTTACTTTAAAGTTGTAGAATGTATCGTCCTAGAATGGCACTTAAATTAAAAAGATCAAATTAACAGAAATTTCGCAAAAATCAATAGATACATGATGTAGGTTAAAGTTTAAAACAGCCGAAACCTTGTAAATATAATAACTAATATGAGCATATTCCGAATAATAAACTTTGTAATAAATAAAATATTATCTGTATTAATTATCATATTATTCTTACAGCATGACGTCTTTTGATATATATAAGAGATTGTTTATACACTATTTAATTCAAAGTTTTCCAGAAGAATTGGACTTGACCATTTATTAATACCATTGCAGCTGTCTTCATACTTTGTTTATATGAATGCGTTTTTGTCCATGTTTGATAAATTTATTTGCAGGCGTTTCATTCGAGAACTAAGATGAATGAAGGTCTGTCTATATTTCTGTGATGAGGCATTGTAATTACTTACACTATTTATATGATTCGGTCTGTTGTCCTCAACTTTATTACCATATTCACGACGTTATATAAGTTGGAATTTCAAACCGAACAGATTTATTTTATTAGATTAGTAGCAGATTATTGACAGTGTTTTTCTATGTATGTGGTATATACTCATTACGTATTTTAGGTAAAAGGATTTCCTGGTTGGTCCTTTCTTAATGTGTACCCTTCTAGTTAAATTTTAATCGTTTTCCTGTTCCTATGACTAAAAAAAAAATTGTAGTGCCTAGAGGGAGCATGCGAAACGGCTACCAAATCCAAGGAAGGCAGCAGACGCGCAAATTACACACTCCCGGCCCATTTGGTGCGGACGGCAAGCGACGGCCTTCGATCCGAGAGTCGGGTTGCTTGGGAACGCAGCCCAAATCGGGTGGTAAGCTCCATCCAAGGCTAAATACCGGGACGAGTCCGATAGTCGACAAGTACCGTGAGGGAAAGTTGAAAAGAACTTTTGAGAGAGAGTTCAAGAGAACGTGAAACCGCCCAGGGGTAAACGGATGGGACCGCTCACCGCGATCGCGGGGGGACTCAGTCCGGTCCTGCCGAACGTGGCCCAAACTCGATTTGGTTGTTTGTTCGGGCATTTTGCCCGGGCGGCGGCGCTCATCACAGGCCGGCGTTGGACGTAGTGTCTGGGGTCACCGGCGGGGAATCGCTGTCTGTTGGCTCTGCCTGCAAAATTGTCCCTCGACGCCCTCCGGATTCTGCTTTTGCGCTCGCGTCGCCGACGGGAGAGAAAGGCCGCGGGGAACGAGGAGAGCGCGGCGGTCGCCGCTGCAGCCGCTGTAGCGGCGATTCGCGTCGCTGCTGCCGCCGTGGCCGCCGCCGTGGCCGCCGCCGTGGCCGCCGCCGTGGCCGCCGCCGTGGCCGCCGCCGTGGCTCCTCCTCTCCATTCCTCGCGATCACCTCGCATCTCTTCTTCGCTCGGCATCATATGGAAAAAAAAGGTTGTATTTAAATGACACAGTTGCATTTGTAATATATATTTCCAGATAATTATATATTGAGAGTTTAGCAAACGCTTTCTGATATATTTTAATCAGAATATGTTGTAACAGAGAAAGAGTTACTGAATGAGGAATAACCCAAACGGAAGTTGGAACGGAAATGGTAATCTTTATAACATCAGCAAAATAAAATACTCTCCAGCGGCGTGAAGTAGGTAAACCATTGCTAATGGCGGACTACTTAGACTTATAACCCCCACTCACAATAGTATCCAACGTATTTATGAGGATTGGGAGATATCCATTAGTGTTCATAATTAAGGTATATAACATATATAATCATGTCGTTAAGATAGGAACTATATTTTTATAAAGGTTTTATGATAATATCGGTTCTGTTATGATAATATCTGTTTCTGTTCGGTCGCAATGCATAGTAAATCCCAAAAGAAATGAACGACTTTTAAAACTGTTCATATTATAATTATAATATGTGCCATAGTATAATATCAATCCTTCTACTTAATATACAGTCCAGCTCGGTTTTTATTAGGTTGGTGCAAACATATGTTACTATGTGAGAAAACGACATTATTTTTGCACCAACCCAATATTATTCTCAATTTCATTTAGTGCTACTGTAAAATAAAATAGTTTTGTCTTGTAAAATGATAGATTTAATCGCTTTCCTTCACGAAATATATGTCTGGTAAGATTTTTCTTCTCGGGAATTGGTCTGGAGTTGTTAGGATATAAAACTTTCTGTTTCTTGTCTCGATAGAGAGTTTCGCTAGCAAGAATATCTTCGTTTTTATCGATATTCGGATCTTGTTTGAGCACTAGATTCTTTTCTTCCATCGCGGTTTTGAAGTTGTGTGGAGTTTTATTTCATGCTTTGAAATTGATGGTTTTGTAACTTTGAATCTTATCTTCTATTTAATCTTGATCCTTCAGTTGAAGATCTTTTTTGAATTTCTCTGTTGAATGTAGCTTTTTATTTCATTCCTGCTGTCAATCATTGTAGCATCTCGTTTAGTGGATCGTAGTATGTTCGCATAAATTGTCCATTTACTTTTCTTTTCTCCTTCTCCTAAGTGTTGGTGAAGGTGAAACATCATGTCAACTCATCAACCATCAACGGATGGGCAGTCTCGTTTTTTTCGAGGAACACTACCGGTAGTTTATTTTCGACCTCAGGTTGAGTTCGCCATTTGAGTAGCGTGCCCTGGAGGAAAAGCATGATATCCGGTCCGTTATGAGGTT
Organism: Acanthosepion lycidas; assembly: GCA_963932145.1. Taxonomy (NCBI): domain Eukaryota; kingdom Metazoa; phylum Mollusca; class Cephalopoda; order Sepiida; family Sepiidae; genus Acanthosepion; species Acanthosepion lycidas. The sequence goes on from OZ010605.1 coordinate 22,127,651, forward strand.
TTACTTAGATTCATTAATAATAGATATTGCTATTCTAATAATTCTGGCAAATATGTTTTGTTCGTGATAACACTTAAAAATATAAAAATAGCATTTCTCATATGTTATAAACAAAAAATATAAGTGGCTCGTAAATGCAATACATATCCATTAAATATAATTCAATTTAACTTTTATAGTACATAAAGTTTCGATTTTTGTTTTCATCTCCGAGTAGAAAAAATAATTATCTAAGTCATTTATATTTAAAATTTATTTATATGTTTCTTCTTTCTCTTTTTCTTTTTCTTCTTCTTCTTCGTCTTCTTCATATATTATTATTATTATTATTATTATTATTATTATTATTATTATTATTATTATTATCATTATTATTATTATTATTATTATTTTATTTCCTTTGATTTCTGGAGTGTACACATTTCGTTACAGGTTCCGCCCTGAGACCTAAGGTTAGAAATTGAATCATGACATTTTCCACTGACCAATTAAAAAAAAAACATAAAAAAATAAAATAAAACGCACACATATTTTATAGAGATAAAGCCTTTTATAAAGTGTAGGCTGTACTCCTGAGAACAATTGTTTGTATTTCTTTAAGACATGGGCTTCCAGGAATCCCTTCAATTAGTCTACTGGAATCTTTTCCAACCAATCCGAGGGCTCCAACTACAACATGGATTGTTGATGTTCCCATGTGACATATTTTTTGAGATTTCAAGGTACTTGTATTTTAATATCTTTTTGAAGATCTTCAAAGGTACATTGCAGACTTCAGGGACTGCCATATCAATAAGGAGACATTTTCTGTGTGCGATCTCTAATACCAATGTCGGTGTGGTTAGGTTTGATTTTTCTTTATTATTATTATTATTATTATTATTATTATTATTATGAAAAATATGTTTGAGTTGCATTTGTTTTATAATTTAAGGCTGGGTGATAATTGATCATCTGGGACAAGCGTTGAGGTAATTTGCTTGTTTCCCTTTTCCTTAATAAAAATACATGTTTTGATAAAATAAGTTAAAGACGACAAGCTCTTCACAGGTTTGTGTTTTTTAAAGCTCTATTTTATATCCTGGAGAGATGGTGCACCCGTGATAATTTGATTTGATATTGAGTTCCTTTCTTTAGAAGACCCAAAGCTCCAATAGAATCAGTTTTAGTTTTTAAGTGTCACATTTTTTCCATTAATAGCTCTTTATATTTCCTTCGTCTTTTAAAAAGCTTCGCAGTGATGCTTTTATAAACTTTTGTATAATTATGTCAATCAGTATGCAAACATTTTCCTTTTTGTCTTTGATAAAAATGTCTGTTTGTATTGTTCAATCTGTGTAGATAAAGAATTCCCAGAAGATCTTAACATCTGCTCCGTCAGATACAGATTCAGGATTATTATTATTATTATTATTATTATTGACATGTTGTATAGACATCGGCTATCGTGTCCCAACCAGAGACTTAAGGTCAGAAATGGTTTCATGATATTTTCCAGTGTATACTTTTTGTAAAAAGAACATAAATCTGAGATCACCCACATTTTGCATAGATAATCCCTTTCGTAAGGTGTCAGCTCTACTTGTGAGTACATATTCTTGTATTTCTTTAAGCATTGGATTACCGGGAATCCCTTCAATGTGTCTATCGGAACGTTTCTAATCAATCCAAGGGTTCCCACTACAGCTAGAATTATGGATATGCTCATATGCCACATTTTTTGTAGATTCTCACTTCAAGATGCTTATATTTTGATAGTTTTTTGGAAGATCATCAAAGATACATTACAATCTGCAGGGAATGACATTTCAATAAGAATCTGTTTCTGTGATCTTTGATCACGATATCTGGGCTTTGATTATTCTGACTGCGCGTATTGTAAAGTCCCATAAAATTCTAACAGATCCTATCTATATAACTGGTTGATGTTCATACCAGTTTCTTGCAGTTTTCTTCCCATAAAGGTGCATATTTTCCAGTATAGATATCGGCCACAATATAATGCCTGGTTTTAATGCAAGGAATTAAACAAAAAGAAGTCTTAAACAAATCGCAGGATAATCGATGATTTAATCAATGCTACCATTTACATTTCCTTCTTGTAGATTTCTTCATATCACTTCCTGTCTGTTATAAACCATTCAAATATCACGACACGATTATTACATTCATATTAATCATGTTAAAAAATGTCTTGCCAGGTCACTCTTTATGTAAACTGTTTAGGCAGTCACCACTATTTTAATATTTCATTTCAGTTTATTAATTATAATTTTTGTGTGCTAGTTTAGTTTAGCAGATTCTTTTCGATTATAAAATAGGCCTGTTTCCGGAAAGTCTTGGAATTGTATATAAACGAATTTTCTTGTTCGTGTAGGTAAAGTAGTTACTAGAAAACGCTTCCATCTAGTCGGAACTCACCTGTATTCTTCGGCTTGGTGGTAAGGCAGTGATAAGACATTTTAATGTCGAAATTTCCATCGAAGTGAACAGAGGCAGGAAGAAGAATTAAATATTTTCTAAGATCATTCGTGCGAAGGGATCATAGACAGCTGCAAATTAAATTCGGACTCAGTTACCCAGATACATTTTACATTCTGATAGCTTTTATGCCATCTCCTTTACAAAGAACGTTGAGACAAGTATGCATCCCCACATATCCATATATGTGCATGCATCTGCCTGCGTTTGTGTGTGTGTGTGTGTTCAGAACTTTGTTCGGTCCAAAACCAGAATCGGATACCAAGTGGAAATTAGCCTCGAAAAAAGGTCATGGAAACAATGATTTTATAAACTAACTGGTTTATCATTGCTAGGCTGCGAATCTGCAGTTTATTATCTCCGAAGTGTATTCGAGTTTGCCACCTGTTTCCTCATCTTGTTCTCTGCAATCCTGCTCACGCGGTATAGTTGGAATTAAATCCTTACATTTTTTTTTATTTATTTAAAAAGAACAAACAGCAAAATAGATTAAGCATCGCTGCATTAGATTTTTTGAATGCAACGATGCATCAGGACGGAATTTCAATATGTGACATTTCACAGCCACCACTCAGAACACAGTTCTTTCACCTGATACCTTCACATTGGTTGGCAATGTTGAGTAAAGTGTTATCGTGAGGCTCAAAATGTCTTGAAACCCTTGGACATTGTGTTAGCATTCTTAAGAATTGAATGTTAGACTATAAATGGATTATAAGCAAAGAGAAACAGCTACACACAGCATGACATCTCAGAGGTACCCGCCTATTTCTTTCTCTTTTAAGCCATGTTTTGCTAAGATCACACGTGAGGTGGGATCATTTCTCCGTCTTGCACATTTATAAATCTACCATTCTCTCGTGCATTAAACATTGTTACCAGATCTAGTATCCTATATATATATATATATATATATATATATATATATATATATATATATATATATATATATATCGAGATTCTTGACCGAATCCAATGGTGGAAAAATTGATAACTGTTCGGATTAATGAAACGGAGAGCAGAATTCGAATTCCATTCGAATAAATTACATTCACTTAAGTGCTAATACCCTTGAATGAATCATCTTCTTCTCTCCCCAGTTATGGGTAAATAGCAGGGCAGACCAGGTTCTATAGCCTCCCATATCAACTGGTCTACCGCAAAAAAGAAATGCCAACCTACTGCATGAATTTAAGCCTGTTACTAGATTGGCATCTAGGTCTCAAAATTTTACTGTTGAACTAGTTTACTACCCTGCCCCCTACAATCTTAAAAAATAAGAACTCGATTCGGCAGCTTCTGTTTTTTTTTCTTTACTTTCTCCTACTAAAGTATTCTCATTCTCTTTCAGTCCAACTAACTACTTACTTCTTAGTCATTATGGACTTACAGTGAAGTAATTGAAAGAGAAATCAATATGCATTGTTTTCAGTGCCTTTAAACGACTCCATGTTTTAAAAGAAAATCGTTTTACGACTATTAATTAATTTGATTGGTAAAACAAAGTATACTTTATGTGAAGAATAATTCTCATTATTTATTATCTGGCCGTCTTCTGTTATTCAAATATGTACCACATTTATGCCCGCCCTTGCGAGCATGCGCATACATACATACACACAAAACCAATCAACTACGCGCATACCGACACACACATACAAGCATGCATATATATATATATATATATATATATATATATATATATATATATATATATATATATATATGTATATATATTTCAATTAAAAGGTGCAATTATAACTTATAATTCATGAATCATTCATACAAAAAACAAATATAGAGGTTAGTGATTTAAATGGCGAGAATACATCGTCGCAAACACAGAAATAAGATACACCAACCCCGAACGTGTATATGAATGATATGATCCCTGTTTATAAATTCCAGTTGCATAAGGTCTTTTTAAATTTTTTTACAAGTTTCGTCTGTTGCTACAGACATCATCAGGTATGGAAGTAGATTTTGTTCTTGTTTTTACTTCTTGGTAATAAGAGGACAATGAAACAAAATCAAAAACCAAGAACAAAATCTACTTCCACGATGCGATGATGTATTCTCGCCATTTAAATCATTAACCTCTATGTTTGTTTTTTGTATGAATGATTCAGGAATTATATATATATATATATATATATATATATATATATATATATATATATATATATATATATATATGTATATGTATATCCAAATGTAATGAGAATGAAAATAATATATAAATTCTAACGTTCACAGAATTAATTCAAAAAAGATCTCATTACCGATAATAGAGAAATAAGTATTTATTATAAATTTTCCAGTCATTTTTCTAGTGAGTAATTTGGTATAATCGAGGCGTGTCCTATTAACGCAATATAGAATTAATTCAAAAGTGGGCTCAATAGATAGTAGAGCAATAATTATTTATTATGCTTGTTTCATATATGCTGTGCCTAAACACTTGACCGTTGGTGTCGAACAGAAATATTTCAGATCTAGCCATTACTTTTACATCTCAAGCATCCTTCACCAAACTGCTATCAACACCCACTATTCTTTCAATCCGTCACCTTTTGGCCTTTATGTACTTTTTTATTTTCTATTTTTGTTCAATCAAATGAAAAAAAGTAAGTGACGTTTCACATGCGGCTTGCTTACAAAAAGAATTTTTCATAACCATTTATCACCTGTCGAACTGTAACTTTTAGATGCACTGAAACGAAGTTGTATCTTTGTAGTGAGTAAAGTGTTTTTTATGTATGCGAAAAAAAATTATAATATATATATATATATATATATATATATATATATATATATATATATATATATATATATATAATGTTAATATCTATACTCGACGGGTGTAAAAAAAACGGATAGTACTATTTGCAAATAAAAATATATTAAAACAAATTGGTATATGTGGAAAAAATTTGGAAAAAAAAAGAAAAGCCTAACATCAGGTTGGCGTAAAAATAATGACGTAATAATTTCGTTTTTTGAACGTCAAAAAACGACATTATTACGTCATTATTTTTGCACCAACCTAATACATCTGAGTAGGCCGAAAAAATCGCCCAGTGTCGTAATGTATAGTCCCCCACCCCCGAAAAAAACAATCGCGTAAAATAACAAAAATAATGTAGAGCAGAGTATATCTATCTATGTATTTATATCTCTCTCTCTCTCTCTCTATCTATATATATATATATATATATATATATATATATATATATATATATATATATATATATATATATATATATATTTCAGAGATTATCTATCTTAAATATTTACACAATTTATATCGTTCAGCTTTATGTCCTAATCGTTATTGCTATATGCACGGTATATTTATCCGTTGTACCCTCTGGCCATCTTCCGATGACATCAGTTTGAATTTCGAACCTGGGTTAGATTTATTTAATTCCGCATGCACTTTCCACCTTTATTTGCTTGGCGGGATATCTCACTTTCAGATAATTCTCTTTAAATCTTTAGTTGATTTACTAAATGGAATTAACTGAAATTGAGGTAGCAAAAAATATAGGCATAATATGTGGAATTAGAACAGTCAACCCAGCTGGTGGAAATAAAGGTTTTGGTGAGAAATTCCTTGATAAAGGCCGGAGACTACAATGGCCGAAACGTCATGAATATGGCAATAAAGATACGGACAACATTGCGAACGATATCAATAGAATCGAAGATAGCGGGAAGAAAATGTAACATATTCTACAAAGAATTTCTTTTATTTCAAATAAATTTTGTTGCAATCCTCAAGGGATAATTTACCTTTATTTCCAGCGGGGGTTATGATAAATTTCACACCTATCCATTGCGTTGATAAAGAAATAATAATTACACCTCAAAACGATTAATTTCCGTTGTTATGTAAATTTATATCTAATGATTTGATACAGCCATTTCATTTTTTCTCACATTACAAAATAACCGATAATGTCGAGAACTCCCCAGGACTGCAAATAGTGGTCGAATTATAATTTTGAGGGAATAAATGACAATTCTTTATTGTTCGTTTATAATTTTGATCGTGAACTTTATAGTCGGTAAATTCTAAAGAAATATTTTTTATTATTTACTAATTAGCATTTTCTTCAGCAGATGAGCAATCAATGTTTTGCTTTGAATTGGACTGGAATCCGAAGTTTTAAAACGATTAGACATGATACGATTTAAAAAAAAAAACAAACAAAAAAACAAACACATCTTCCGAAAACCTTTTATTAATACGCAAGTTCAGATTTATATTTTATATTCGTTTGTTATCTGGGTAACATTTGTTTAGTTTGGCGTTTTAATACCTTTGTGCAAGTTTAGCAATAGTCAACATTGGCGAATATGAAAGTGCAGACTACATCATGATATTTACTATAACGCCCTTTTGATGATCCTTAACATTAAAAAAAACACCTGGTCTTTGAACTTAATATACATTTCTGTATTTATCTTGTGCTAACACGTATACCGTATAGAGCTGCATATTTAATTGCATGTTTAATAACATGCATATGTTTTAATCACTATAGTAACGGCTGGGCAAAACAATCTTATACATAAAATACAGTGTATATTTGTGTTTGTGAGTGTATGTGTCTAAGCAACTCCTCCGATCCCATAGGTCCGATTTCAATGAATGATAGCTCATTCAAAAGCTCTAAAAAAGTTAAGCATAGGGAACGATTTTCATTGGGGTCAGATTCAAGGTTGCCAGACTATGCGATGTTAAAAATATATATTAATATATTATACTACACATTGCCGTTGTTTTCATGGTTGAAGGGAAGTAATTCCTTTTGTATCCAAAATTGGAACTAGTTCAAAATTGTAAGCTACCTAAAATTTTAAATTTAAATTTAAATCCTGTAGAGTACTCTTGGCTTGGCCATTATCACAATAGCTAAGGAGGAGTAAATGCGATAGGCATAAATAAACTACGGGAAAACTCAAAATTTATTGCTGCATGTAAGTATTGAATTAATTCTTAAGCTTGCCTTTTAAAAGTTCAATGATAATTCTTCTGCTGTCACTTAATTTAAAGACGATTTGATGTACGCATATTTCAGTACAAACAATTATTTTATTTCATGGGTGAGAGAACAGGGATAAAATTAATATATATGGGAAAACAGAATTTAGAATTAGTTATACATTCAACATTTGAAAAGTTAGGGAAACATAAAAGATAAATAAATAAAACCTATATTATGGAATCTGTATGAATACATGCGAAATTGGAGCAGAATTTTTTAACAAATTCTAATAATTCTTTATAGTAATTTACTCATAAAGAGTTCAATATCTGTATTATATATTATCTACTTTTAAGCAATATCATTCTTCAGGTTTAATTAATTTGCATATTAATTTTTAAAGAAGTTTATTTCTTTAATTAACTATCCTTAATGACTGTTCTTTTATTCGAAAATTGTTTCGATTTTCATATAAAAAATAATTCTGTTTTGGAATATCGTCTTATATAGTGCAGAGAAGTGTTTGAAATTTGCATTTTACTTGGC
>OZ010605.1:22140671-22273171 GCA_963932145.1 Acanthosepion lycidas
GGATATGTCATACCATTAGTTTATTCCCATCGGAAGACAAGAAAAGAATTGGTCTGTCTCAAGGGGATCGGATTTAAGACAAAACTATTTTGGCTGATGCGAGACGTGATGCTTGGAGAAATGCTTTTATTCAGTCGAGCGACAAAAGGACCAAGAGTTCTTGTAACCTCTTGAGTTTTCATCTATTTTCTTTGCTTTTCCTTAGAAGGAGGATATTTTCCCAAATTATATACATACATACACACACACACATACACACACACACATATATATGTGTGTGTGTGTGTAAATGTGGAGCACAATGTGTCTAGTAATGAAGTCATCTGACGCTATATAGTTATTTAAATTTGTTCTAAAATTCTTATGTCGAAATAATTTTCATGAATGCAAAACTAGAAAATGGCGTCGTAGTTCTGCATTAAAGAGGAAATGACGGCTTTGGGAATTGAATCGAAAACAGAAAATGGCAGGAAGCAACGTCTTCATAGATAGCGTTAAAGGAAAATTTCAACATCCAATACTATCAACAGATAATGCTATATCTCTTTCTTTCTATATACTGAATGTCAGCCAGGCAAGAAGACAGGTTTTATAAAGGGTACTAACAAGTAATAGATCAAATATAGAAAATAAAAATAAAAACATAATAAAACTAACTGTTGTGTATTTGGTGGCTATGCAAATGCATTTGTCTCAGGAGAATATTCGCCCGTCTTTATCTGACGTGAGCTGGGTATTCCTGAAAAGTTGGATCAACGATACCATTTTCTCTCTTTCCAGCAACGAACACGTAAACGGATATTTGCTGACGAAAATTATATCTCAAAATAGTCAAATGAATTACAAAAAAATGCTTAAGTGGATTAACAGAGAAATTCTGAAGATTGATATAAAAATAGAGAAGTAAAACAAAAGTATGGTTCAAATGAAATAAAATATTCTAAATTAAACGGAATGAAGATCTGGATGATGTTCAGGAACACATCTACTACGGACAGGTAATATTAGAAATAGTATGAAATCAAAATACTGCTTCGTTTAATTTGATTTACTAAAAGTAGAGGCTACACGAACAATACGTTGCTAATAGACTTAAAACGCAGATTTTAGAATGATTTAACGTTATTATTTATTAAATAAAGGCTGAAAATTCATAAAATGGCTTTATAAAAGGGAACTTTTTTTATTCATTACATAATTACAACAGAAGATAATAAAGTTATCAATAAAAACTATTACTACCGATAGCTAGAAAAGGTCGCATTCGAATCCACAATTATTACTACTAAATATCCTATAGAACAATTTCAACATTGCATTTACTTTCTACCCAATGCCATTAAGTAAAAATACAATACACCTTACCAGCCAGAATGAACGACTGACAAACATATATAAGTAGTCGAGCAAAAACAAAACACACAAGGACTGAAGATTGCGTTCAAGCATGAAAGATACATGATTAGTGTTAACATCAGATTTCCAGTTTTTCTATTAAATTTACACGCGCTCTAAGTCTGATATTGAAGGCTGATGTTTACGTATGATACCAGATGTTAAGGAACTTTGAATCTGGTCAGTACTTTGATGGCTGTCCGCTTCGGAATACCATGTAATGCAAGCTTGGATGTGCAGACGGTGTAAGAGATAATGGCTCGTAATTTTAAATCGGAAAGCCAAGTTCTAATTTTTGTTGTGTTTGTTATATTCCCATAGAGCAAATACATTTGTGGAAGTCATGAATCCACCTCTTCTCTCCTCAGCTAAGGGTTAATTAGTGAGGTCTGTACCCCTAAAATATTTCCTGGCACTTTTGCTCATAAATAGACCATACCTTATATATATATATATATATATATATATATATATATATATATATATATATATATATATATATATATATTATTTATTTGAAAGTTAAACATATATATTTTATAAAATCACTACAAGCATAAACATTTTGTTATAAAATTTCTGGCACCTTATCAAGTGATGGTTTTCAATGTAAATTGAAGGGTTTTGAAAGGTTCAAATCGACCAAACACCCCTCGATAGAGGAAACGCTGTTTTGGAATTTATTCCGTATAAACCAATCCTATCCTATATATATATATATATATATATATATATATATATATATATATATATATATATATATATATATATATGTATATATATATATATATATATATATATATATATATATATATATATATATATATATATGTGTGTGTGTGTGTGTGTGTAAAATTATGGTGATATGGTATCCATATAATATGATATATCGCGATTCGGTCATATTTCTGGGTTTGTGTTATGGTAATTTACTCACGCATACATGGAATCTACCAGCTTTAAATAGGAGCAGGTACTGCCTTTCTGGAGAGATGGAAGTTTCCAGCAGTCAGTTCTGACAGTCGGACCACATATTCTTGCTGTAGCAATCTCGTTTGAATGGGTTTGTATTATTGTTTCTGTTAATATATTTGTTTAACTCAATTCAGCACATGTGTCTTTATTTCTGGCCCTAACAAAGCTACAGTAGGTTGCTAAGTTAATGTCGATATATCAACGTTCTTTGCACCACTTATTTTACAGTTAAGAATATATTTAAAAATTAACATTCAATTTAAAAAATATTACGTATATATACATATACAAATATATTGAATTGTGTTTTGTTTTGTTTTTTATCTGTAAACACTCAGATATATAGAATCAGATGCATCGATTTCACGTTGGTGTCTTTGATAAACCAACATTTAAATCTAAAAATAGAAAAGGCAGGGAGGAATGTACAAAAGAATTAAGCGTATTTCTTTTGTCAAGTCGTTTACTTTGCAATTAAATATATTGAAAAAAATCAATTCAGTTCCATTTCTCTCATCGTTTTATCAGTTTTCCATAATGTATAAGCGAGTTATCTGGATAATCATTAAACGATCAGATTAAAAACAATATTTTCTGGACTTCTAGAAGAAATAAATGACACTATTGCATTTTCATAAATACCCATAATAACGAATTGTACACACACACACACACATATGTGTAGATGCAGACAGTAGCGGCCATCATATAAGAAACGGAAACAACAAAGACATAAATATATGTATTACTTAAAAATTAATGCATGATTAGCAATGGATTTTTTACCGAATAAAGATTAGGGTGTAATCCATAAATATTAAAAAAAAGTTACAAAAATTTGCATAATAGTTTTTTTTTTTAAATATAGATTAAATGGAACACATGAAATAAGCCACTGGACAAAAGTTAAGGAACGATGTTAATAATTTGCATAAACTTTTAATTTACATTGTTAACAAACTCGATGGAGCTTTTCAACAATAAGTTCATTTATCATTAGGACTTTATTTTTAAGCAATATGGCAAATTCTACACGCAAAACGCTCTTTTGAATAAAAAAAAAACTCATTATCGCTATCAAGAAAAAAAAAGTCAGTTTCAGAAATTTCTGATATTGTTCCTAGGTCTAAAAGTGTCTTTCATCGTGTAATTAGCATGTATAAAACTGATAAAACGTTAGATGCAAAACCAAAAACCGACAGACCTCCAAAAACATCGCAAAGAGAATATCGAAGAATTGTTAGAATATCTACAAAAAACCGTTTTGAAACTGCTATATCAATTGCCCGTAAAGTTAATGAAGAGACAGAAAATAAGATCTCGAGGAAAACGGTTGCTCGCAGGTTAAAAAATGCAGGATTGCATGCCCGTATTCCAGGTTCGAAGACTCTAATTTCAAAGCAAAGCCAAAGGGCACTCATGGAGTATGCGAGAGTATGTTGTTTGGACTGACGCACAATGAGATACAGTTCATTTCAGTGACGAGTCCAAGTTTACCATATTTGGTTTTGAGGGCAAAAATTACGTACGCCGTAGAACAGGTGAAAGAGTGTTTTCTCAATGTGTCAAGAAAACCGTTAAATTTTGGTGGCGGCAGTGTGATGAATGATTTCATTTGCAGGAGTTTGCCCTATCATCCACGTATATGGCAATGTCAATGCTGAGATTTATAAAAGGTTTCTTCAGTAGCATGTAGTACGAAGGTTACACCATAATCTTTATGAATCTTCTATTTTCATGCATGGCAATGCACCTTGCCACAAGACTCAGAAGGTTATGGCTTTATTTGAAGAAGAAGGAATCGCCCTAATGAAGTGGCCAGCCTAGAGACTCGACGGGAATGCAATATAAAACGTTTGGAAGATAATTGGAGAAAGGGCTCAGAAAAGACACCAGAAAAACCAGGATAATCTATGGTAGTTATTGAAAGACGAATGGGAGGGAATTACTGCTGATTTTTCACGAAATTAATTAGATCATGTGGTCGACAATGCACAGAAGTCGTTGAAAATAAGGGGATGTTTACCAAATATTAAATTTTGTTGATAATTTATTGTTCACAATCAAGTATTAACAAGATCCTTCCTTAACTGCTGTTAAGTAAAAAAAAAAAAAAAACTATTATGAAAATTTTTGTAATTTTGTATAATGTTTATGCATTACACCCTAATCTTTATTCGGTAAAAATTTCATTGCTAATCATGGATTACTTTTTAAGGAATACACATATTTATGTCTTTGTTGTTTCCGTTCCTTATATTATGGCCGCTACTGTATATATTGCTTAGAGTCTGATGAAGTTATGTGGAAAAATTGTCTGTAAAATGTTTATGGCATAAAACCTCAATAATATATATATATATATATATATATATATATATATATATATATATATATATATATATATATATATATATATATATATAATATGTTTTTATGGCGGACTTATCTTTTCCGAAAAAAACAACGCCATATATATATATATATATATATATATATATATATATATATATATATATATATATATAGAGAGAGAGAGAGAGAGAGATAGATAGATAGATGTAGATTTATATATTAAGCAGAAGAGAGAAATAAAAAAGTTTCTGGTTGTAATTTGGATTATTTAAATATATATTATGCTTTATTATTTTCCATAAATATGCAAATTAATATGGAACAAATTTTCCGTAATTGTGGAAAATAAAGCATATATATATATATATATATATATATATATATATATATATATATATGAAAATCCACATTACAAATATATATATATATATATATATATATATATACATATATATATATATATATATATATATATATATATATATATATATATATATATATATATATATTATAAATAAAAATTCCATCACAACTAAAACTTAATCACAGAATTAAATTAAAATCCTTGGTACTTTTACATTTTAAAGCAAATTTTCGAATTTTCGGGTTTCAAAGTTCGCTTGGAAATGAAACAGTACTAGGGATATTAATCTTTAGAATTAGTAAATTTATAGTGTTTATGGTCAACAGAATTGTATTAAGCACTGTTTCTTTTGTAAATAAAATAATTAATAAGGACAGTGGATTACAATTCTTACTGTTCTTTCTCTTTATTTTAATATACACACACACACACACACACACATATATATATATATATATATATATATATATATATATATATATATATATATATATGTGTGTGTGTGTGTGTGTGTTTATGATTTTTCTCTAGTTGAGATGGACTGGATTTTCCATCTCATTTGATGCATATATATATATATATATATATATATATATATATATATATATATTGTATATATATATATATATATTAGTGGATGTATAGCAATTCATGATTACTATAGTATCGATTTACCTCACTGCTTGTGCCACTATATACAGTTTATAAACCTTACCATATCTCGTAAGTTACAAAGTTTTGCCTGTTCCACTCTTTGCAGTTTATATATCTTACCATGCTCCGTAAGATACACGATTCTGCTTGTTGCTTTGAAAATTTGAATAATATTTCCTTTTTTCAAAATTGGTCAATTTCCCTTCATCTACCTTAATTTTTTAATAAATTTTATGCGTCTTTTATTTGCCTTTTGTTTCATAAAATATATATAACTATTTAACTGCATGAAATATATGGCCTGGTATCACTGAAACATTTGACGTTAGCAGGTTAAATCCGTAGATTGTGTTATCTTTCAATTAAGAAAATTAGATTCCATGACAAAATGCGATAGACAACAGAGATCTAAATTACGCTGAGTAAACAATTGTTAAAAATAGTAGTAAGTATTGATACGTATCATTCATGGTAAAAAGATCTTCTACAGAAAAACAACGTTATTTTGATGTCTGGAAATCATTCATGTCTTTTTTTCTTATACTTAGCATCTATTTTCAATGCAGTCTTGTTAAAATATATGCATTAAGTGAATTTAGATACATTTTTATGTCCCATTAGTATAGCTTGACACATTTCTGCGAATAAATTTGAAACCATGTTCGAAAATGCCAAAAAAAGTTGATGACAAAATTAAAAAAAAAATGTATATACAGCAGAGTTTAAGGAAAGTCTTACAAGAAAAATAAACTGAGTAAATATAATTAAATGCAAAAGAAGGAATAATTTATAGTTGGATATATGTGAGACAATGCATAGAAGTGATTCTAAAAGATGTGAATAAAACAATGAAGGGAATCAAAATGAAAAAGTGATAAAAATATATGAAGAAGAACAGAGAATACAACAATCGATTTGAAGACCTGAAGAAAATAGAAAGAAAGGAGGAGGAGAGAGAAAAGTAAGTTAGATGATGAAGAAAACAAAATAAAAGCGACATGAAGGTAGTAGTTACAAGAAGAAGAAGAAGAAGAAGAAAAAGAAGAGCAACAACAACAACAACAGCAACAGCAACAACAACAACAACAGCAACAACAACAACAGCAGTAAGTCCCGGTGTTACGACAGTCCCGACCTACGGTGATTCGTGGTAACTATGTAATCTCCACTTACCGTCTTTCGACTTATGTCGTTTGCCTCGTATATAAGTTGGCGTAGTTTTAAACCATATCAGATTATTGCGCATTCACACTCTTTCGTTTGTGTTGTTTGCCCTTCATTATGAATGCCAAGCGTAATGTAACCTCCTCTGATGGAAAAAGGAAAAACGTCTCCATGGAATTCAATTCCATGGTTATGGCTTTCCTTTTTCTAACAGAGGAGGTTAGACTTTGCTAAACGCTCTCAAAAGGGAGAAACAGCAACGAACTTTCGCTGTCGCTTACAACAAATTAGTTACAGAAATACATTTAAAAAATTATTAAAAAATACATTATTTGTGAATAAAAATTATTACCAGCCATACATTAAAAAAACATAATACTAGCAATACATTTTTGAAAAAAAAATTATTACTAGCTATACATTTTTGAAAAAAAATTACTCGCTATACATTTTAGAAAAAAAATATTACCAGCAATAGATTTTTGAACTAAAAATATTACCAGAAATAGATCTTTTGAAGGAAAAAATATTACCAGCAATACAAATTTTATCGGCATTAAATGGCTCATTGAGGTTGATATGACGAAACCCCCCACCCCCCAAAGAGAAACAACATATATCTATTAGGTTGGTGCAAAAATAATTTCGTTTTCTCACATAGTAACATATGTTAAAAAACGAAATTATTTTTGCACCAACCTAATACTACACACACACGCGCGTGCGCACATACACACACTTCTAAATGTACATTATCATCTGAATCCCACAATTAACATTATTATGCACTTACATTAATATATGATCAATCGCTAAAAACGCTTTAAAAATACTTGGTTCCCTGTAACATACTAGAATATAACTGATTCTTTCCTCAACCACCTGTCTTTACTAGAACAAGATCAGGCGAAAATTGATTATTGATCTCACATTGGCCCGCAGCTTCCAAACCCTTTCCATACAGACTTGATATAATTCAAAAGCGATAACACATCCATGTTAGTGATTAATTATTTTCCAAAATACCACGACTTTACCCCAAATTTCAGAGCAGATCTTTACATGAGCTAAATTCCTTAGTTCCGCCAGTGGAGACATTTACAGCAAAAAAAAAAAATAATAAATAAATAAAAATACAAATAACACCATGTACGTACATAGGGTCGAAATCATTCATTTGGTATTCCATTTGTAAGGAAGAAGTTATACTTAGTCATTTTCTTTCCCAGAACTCTTACGTTGTGTATGACTAATGAGATGTTCGTTCCTACATCTAGGACAAACCGTTATCTCTCCTATATATCCTCTTAATAAAGAAATATTTGTTTATCACGCACGCAGTTACAACAATCACATTCAGTAACACTTTTCTTTGAGTAACATTGGGCCTACTATTCCGGCGAAAGTTTAAACATATTTATAAGCGTACATTAAAGATTTATAATCCTATATTCAAGAATAGGATTCAAACACCTTTTGAAATCAAAGTCAAATTACGACCCGCGAGCTGATTGGTTTTCTCAATTTGCACGCCAAATTTTATGAGGGAAAAAAATAACATTTATTAAAATTTTGGTTGTTTCGTTTCATTCCAAATTGTTCAGTCGTAGTCTCTCATATATAACCACATTACATAAACACATATTAAGGGGGAACTTCGACGTGATGTAATAGTTAGTAAGCTTATCTGCCTACAGCAATTATGATTGAATAGCGAGTTCCATCTTGACATAGGGCTACGTACGCCTTGTGCCACATTTAATCTACGCTTAGAAAATCACCATAAACAAATATTAAGTACACTGTTTCTTAAATTTTCTAATGTTTTTTGAAGTATAGTTACCACTTTCGCTGTTTTAAACCAGTGGTGATTTTCATTATCGATGGTCATACGTATAAACCTCTTTATCGTTAGATGAACAAAATTAGTATTTTGTCTAAATTCTATGGATTATACAACCGACAGATTAGGGTATCTCTAGTTTTGGATGGGAATGAGCCTACGAAAATAAGAACTTGAATTCAAATATGTTGTGAAGGTCCTGGAGAACAACATCTTCATCTTTTCAGCAACAATGACGACAATAAGCAGTTTGCAAACATTACATGAATTGCGGACTTTTGTCTTTAAAAAAGAGGTAACCTTCTCATCCCATTCTGAACAAACTAACTTTGTTAGATATTCACATTTGAAGATCGTTTTTGTGCCTGCTATAAATAAATATAGACGGAAATTTGAGAATAAATAAATAAATTGAAGGAGAGAGGGACGTGGAGAGAGAGGGAGAGAGGAGACGTGGATACATGGAAATGAAAGAAAAAAAAGTGACGAATCCCTGACATGAAATAATGGTGTGATGAATGAAGATGATTTTATATCAAAGATGTATCTTTCGGCTCTACACGATTTATCCTTTAGCACAAATCAATTAGAATAAATGAACTGAAAAGAGAGTTCCTCCTGAAGAGCTTAATCAAACTGCAAATCATTTTCATCCCTTAAATCATCATCAGCCTCAAAGCAGCATTCGTTTAAGGGAGACCTAACGTGTTTCATCTCACGTTCGTTTAAGTAATGAATGCTTTCTCTTTCAACACTCTTTCAAAAGCAAAAATAATCCAAACGACGCATGCAACATAGGATTTGCTATAAGGATCTTTTTGAAAAAGGCTTCGATAAAAATATCGGTCACATAGTGAATATGATTTTTTAATATATATATAATTGCTAACTTTTTTTTCGGGTGAAACCTGTTCTTTACTATTCAAGAATTAGTGTCTTCAAACGCACAAAAGCAATAAACTGATTAACAAATTTAAATCAGAAAAAAGCTTTTAGCACGTTCTAAGTTGTGAATGTATCAATTAGGAATATATATATATATATATATATATATATATATATATATATATATATATATATAAAGAAAGAACAGTAAGAAATATACAAAATAGTGCTCAATGTAAATTTACAGAGCATTAATATTATAAATTAATTGATTTAAAATATGTTTTTTCGCTATACAGTTCTAACCATGTTTCAAAAATGGAAGCTAAAAACTCTGAATTTAATTTAGTAATTAAATTAAAGACGTTAGTTCCATTTCATCCTCAAGCGAATTTTCGCTGGGTTTTAAAGACACAGCTAAAATCCTAATTTACGTTTCCAAGGTTACAGATAAATCCACTTCCAACAGACAAGGGGTGTCTGCGTGTTAATTATGTCTGTATTTTGATGTATCAGTTATTAGTTACGTTTTGGTAGTGGGTAGGGATGTATTTTCAATGAAATCTAACATCCGTTAAATGCATGTCGTCTGGATTTTTAAAAATTTTATTGTTAACGGCAAAAATTCTTACGGCATTTTTTTCCATTTGTATATTTAAAGGTTATTTGGGGGTTTGGTGGTTTTTAGGTTTCAATACGTTTTATTTAAGTACGATTTGAAATATTTTCACTTTTAATTTTTAATATACTATATTTCTTTTAAGAACAATTAAATGTCTTAGAATCCCTTGTAAATTATTAGGTTACAAATTTAAATATTTTTTTTTATATTCAAATATTATTTAAGTAAAATTTATGACAATGACTAAAAAAATAGCTACTTAATTTCACTGATTTAGTTAACTTTTTTATATAAACCTAGTAATATATTGTTTCTCATGTAAGTACAAATGACATTGGTCATTCAAAAGCTTACATCTTCTAGCATTACACATTAATTTCATTTTACTATAGGTGTTTTATTAGATTATTATAATTGTGTGTAGTGCTAAGAGGGAGATCTTTAGGTTACAAAACGTTTTATTTAATTACAATTAAAAAAAGTTTTGGTTAGAATTCATTTTATTTAACTACAATTTTAATTGCAACTTTAAAATATTTTCATTGTTAGTTTTAATAGACTATATTTCTTTTTAAAAGAAGTAAATGTATAAGAATTTCTTACAGTAAGTAAAATTATTTTTTTTTATTATCAAGTATATGTGTATTACGATTTTTAAAATTTTATATTTAAATATTATTTAAGTAAAATGTATGGCACTTACGGGAAAAATAGCTAATTCGTTTCTCTGATTTAGTAAACTTTAATTATTTATTTTCATTTTTTTAATTTTTTTTTTATAAACTTAGTAATATATAGTTTGACATGTATGTACAAAGGACAAGGGTCATTCAATGGCCTACATCTTCTAGCTTTTCGTCATAATTTCATTTTTCAGTAGGTGTTATATTGGATTCATTTAAGTGGTGGTAGTACTTTTTGAGAGGTGTTTAGGTTAGAATACGTTTTACTTAACTACAATTTTAAAAGATGTTTAGGTTAGAATTCGTTTTAACTACAATTTAAATACAACTTTAAAATATTTTCATTTAATAGACTGTTCTTTTTTTTTTAAGAAAAAACAAGTAAATGGAATAGAATTACTTACAGTGTATAAAATTATTTTTTCATGTTAAATATAAGTATGTATATTACCTGATCGCACTTTATAAAATTATTTTTATTTTTAAATATTATTTAAGGAAAGTTTTTGACAATGACGGCATAAAATAGCTATTTCATTTCTCTGATTCAGTAAATTTTTATTTTTATAAACTTAGTAAGATATAGTTTCTCATGTATGCACAAAGGGTATGGGTCATTTAATGACCTACATATTCTAGTTTTTCTTATTTTATTAACTTCCATTTTACTGTACGTGTTTTATTTGGTTCTTTTAGGTGCCAGAAGTATTTCGAGTGAGATGTTTCATTGTTATATTTATTTATCCTAAATGAACTTTGATGTTGGTTGAATCTGTTTTTGAACTCATGGCTAGTGCAACCTATATATGTTTTTATGTCTTCAGGACTTTCAATTGAAGGGATATTGCATTGGTATACTAAAGATTCATTGCGACATTTATTTTGTAGAGGACAATTATGAGGATTTTTAAAGTTACATAATATTTGTTTATTTTCATCAGTTTTTATTTTATTTTTCCATTGTCTAATATTTTTGGGTTTTGGTATAAGTGTTTATTTAAGATATTAGCATTATGTTTCTTAATAAGTTTTTCTAAGTTTTCCGTACAGCTGTAACTCAATTTTAGTGTGTTTTTATTGAAATTAGTACTTAGTTTACTTTCACTAGGAAATTGCTTGACTATTAATGCGGGGAATTTTTCTCCTAATTTGTTCTTTACCATTTGGTTGTAAGGGGGCGTATACCAAATTATTTTTTATATCTCTTTTTTCTATGCTTTCCATTTTCATTTTTTATATAAGTTAGTTTTGGGGTTTTATAGCCACTCTCTTTTAGAGCCTTATAATAGGAATTGATATGCTCATCGAAAATCTTGTCATTTGATGAATTTGCATTAATTCCTTTACTGATATATAACGGTATATGTTTAATTATAGATGTGGGGTGATTTGATTTAGGGTGTATATATAAAGGATTGGCGTTGTTTTTTTTTATAAGGTGTGCATGTATTTTTATTTAGATCTAATGTTATATCTAGGAAATTCACTTTTTTAATTTAGTGCTAACCGTAATTTTTAAGCCCATGCTTTTAAATTCTTTATATAATACCTTTCTAATTCTATCTATTTTGAAGTTAGTTGAGTTTCTAATAACCATAAGTCCATCGTCTCTTTACAAACCAATGTCAGTTATATTAATATAACGGTGCGCTGTAAGGTTGCATAATATAAAAAGACCAATGAGATCAGAAGACTCAGCTGAGACTAGTGATCCCATTGTGATGTCAAAGTGGTCATAAGAATACTTAAACCATTTCTCACCTTTATGTTTAAGTACAGATTTTTTCGCATATAGAATAATGTTCTTTTCTTCATCTGTAATATCCGTATATAGTGGGTGGCAAAGTCCAACGCATTCATAAATAGTTTTTTAGATATTGATTGGTAATAATTATCAATATCAAACTGCATTAGTGTACAATTGTTTTTTTCTTTTATGTTAGTAAACCAGTTTACAATTAAAATTGTAGTTAAATAAAATGAATTCTAACCTAAACTTATTTTAAATTGTAATTACATAAAACGTTCTCTGACCTAAAGACCTCCCTCTTAGTACTACACGCACTTAAAAGAATCCAATAAAACACCTACAGTAAAATTAAATTAATATGAAATGCTAGAAGACGTAAGCTTTTGAATGACCAATGTCCTTTGTACTTACATGAGAAACAATATATTACTAGGTATATATAAAAAATAAAAGTTAACTAAATCAGTGAAATTAAGTAGCTATTTTGCCGTCATTGTCATAAATTTTACTTAAATAATATTTAAATATAAAAAAAATTCTAACCTAATAATATGCATACTTATACTTGATGTGAAAATAATTCTACATACTGTAAGGGATTCTAAGACATTTAATTGTTCTTAAAAGGAATATAGTATATTAAAAATTAAAAATTAAAAGTGAAAATATTTCAAATCGTACTTAAATAAAACGTTTTCTAACCTACCCCACTCCCCCAAAAAAATCTTTAAATATACAAATAGAAAAAAATGCCGTAAGAATTTTTGCCGTTAACAATAAAATTTTAAAAAATCCAGACGACATGCATTTAAAGGATGTTAGATTTCATTGAAAAATACATCCTTACCTCCTACCAAAACGCAACTAATAACTGATACATCAAAATACAGATATAATGAACACGCAGACACCCCTTGTCTGGTGGAAGTGGATTTATCTGTAACCTTGGAAACGTAAATTATGATTTTACCTGTGTCTTTAAAACCCAGTAATTTTAAAAGTTACTCCAAAATTCGCTTGAGGCTGAAATGGAACTAATGTCTTTAATTTAATTACTAAATTAAATTCTTTTAGCTTCCACTTTTGAAACATGGTTAGAACTTTGTAGCAAAAAAACATGTTTTAAATCAATTAATTTATAATATATATATATATATATATATATATATATATATATATATGCATGTGATGTGTGTGTGTGCATACGTGTATACGTAACCCCTACACACACACACACACACACACACACACACACACATATATATATATATATATATATATATATATATATATGTATATATATATATATTAAATTTACTACTTTAAACTATGAATGAATGGTGCTGTCTTTTTACTGTTAAAATAGTAAACTTCAGTTTTGTTTGGTAACTTATTCCGTCGAACGAAAAAGTATGCTTTTCATCTCATCCTTTGCATGAGTTCCTCTGTTTTCTGTATTATTGTATCGAAATAATTCCTTTTGTTGGTATTAGGAATGTTCTTCAGAGAAATTATAAAATTTATTTTTTCCATATCTTTTTTTTCAGTTTTTATTAAAAATAAAGATTATAAGTGCTCAATTTTATACGGAACCAATATATATATATATATATATATATATATATATATATATATATAT
The DNA here is from genome assembly GCA_963932145.1 of Acanthosepion lycidas. NCBI lineage: Eukaryota > Metazoa > Mollusca > Cephalopoda > Sepiida > Sepiidae > Acanthosepion > Acanthosepion lycidas. Next base: position 22,155,001 of record OZ010605.1, read on the forward strand.
ATATATATATATATATATATATTAAAATAAAGAGAAAGAACAGTATGATTTATAATCGCGTGTTCTTCTTATTTATTTTTATTTTTAAAACAGTGCTCAATATATATGCTCTGGAAGAATTGTATTGAGCACATTTTTTAAGAATAAAAATTAATCAGAACACCAGATTATAAATCTTAATGTTCTTTTTCTTTATTTTAAGATATATATATATATATATATATATATATATATATATATATATATATATATATATATATATATATATATATATATATATATATGTGTGTGTGTGTGTTTGTGTGTGTGTTTGTCTGTCTGTCTGTGTGCGTGTGTATATATATATATATATATATATATATATACTAATCAATCCCTCTTTTATACAAATTTCATAAAAAACGAATAACAAATTTGCAGTTGAGTTATTCTTTTTGACAATGAGGTTAGCAGAGTTTTACATCTTTTTTATAGTAGATAATTCATTCTAATTTTTTTACAGTCGTCAAAAGCAAAAACATTAAATTATCTACCAAAATAAGAGTTAAAAATGCTAACCTCAATTGTCAACAAAAATAACTCACCAGCAAACTGCAGAACGTTGTCAGTCGCTTTTTTTAATATATCACCTTTTATATTGAGATGGCCCTAACATCCAACGGATTTACCACTCACTCGAATAAAAAAAGCACTCAGTACTAACACTTGTCTTCTAAACTATGATATCCAATGGCCGAAAGGATATAAAATAGCAGTGAAAACATACTTCTTTAATTCCTCTTCGCCAAGATATTTCCCTGCGAACTGAAACACATGAAACAAACACTATTCTACAATAATTTTCGAAAACTACATCATTGATAAGCAAATAAAATTATTCTCTCAAAATACACGACACCAGTAATGAAAATACAACACCAAGAACATATAATTTTTATAATATATTACAGGAAAATGGAAGACTGTAAACCTCGTCTTCACCAACCCCGCCAAATCTAAACTAGCAGTGACCAATAGAGTGTACCAATACCAATGCTTAATACAAGACTGTGTTACTTGATAAAAACCAATTACCTATAACGGACACACTACTACATCCTTAAATAGACGTCTTACATGCATAGTGCAATTATTAAACATTTATTAACCTATAATTCCCATGAACCTTTCAGGAAAATTCTAGTCGGTAGTACAAAAACTTATTTTCACATCACATATAAAAATACTATTACTATAAATTTTACTTCATTACTTTATAATTCTCCAAATTTTCAAATGTCCAATGTTCAACTGTCAAATGTTAAATTTTCAAATGTTAAAATTTCAAATATCAAATGTTCTAATTTCTATATTTCATTTTTCACTCTATTAATTATATCTCTGTTCCTTTTATCACTTACACCTCTTTATCCGTATCTATTTTAAAGGTTTTTCTTTTGTTTTTTATATATAACTTTGTATTTTTATATAACTTGATGTAGCATATCTTTAAATTTAAAATTGTATAGTATATTTTATCTTATTATATTTGTTAAATATATTTTTATTATTTAATATATTTTTTTAAAAATATATTCTTACTTAAATTTAATATAAATTATCTAAACATGATTTATATTTAATATTTTAAATATATCTAATTTTTTAGTATAATTTATTTTTGGAAGAGTATTCTTAAGTAGGAACCTAACATTATATATGTTAACTTTTTTTTTTTTTTTATAAAACTACCCTTTCCGCCCTCTTAGTTTCAAATGAAGAACTCATTATTCTTATAACCCCAATTTAATATCATAATGTTAATATCCAGGGTTAATTTTATAAAAACTATTCTTTTCCACCCTCCTCTAACCACCGTCTCGGGCATTTCGTTTGACTGAAACATTGGAATGGATAAACTCCATATCAATTTCTCGACGGCTCTCAAAATTAAATTTCTTATTCCGACACGAAGTCGTCAGTTGAAATAGATCTATCCCCACCACCATGTGAGGTATGTTTTACAATTTTTTTGTGTAATACTATATATATATATATATATATATATATATATTAGGTTGGTGCAAAAATGATGACGTAATAATGTCGTTTTTTGACGTATTTTGTAACGACAAAAACGACATTAGTACGTCATTATTTTTGCACCAATATATATATATTAGGGAGAGTGAGAGATAGAGACATAGATAGATAAATAGATACATAGATACATAGACATATATAAATAAATATATATATATATATATATATATATATATATATATATGTGTGTGTGTGTGTGTGTGTGTGTGCGTGTGTGTGTGTGTGTGTGTGTGTGTTGAGCGAGAAAGAGCTGTGCTGCCAAAATGTCTGAGACTAAATGAACAAAATATTTCAGTCAAATTATTTCTTGATGGGCAGTTTTAGAGATGTCGAAACTATCGGGAAGCCTTGACGAACATGACAGATCGATTAATCTTCTCAAATTAACAACAGTTATGAGTATCACTTCACATATTTTCTTCACGCACAAACATTTAATTGCCTTTTAAGCCGTTTTTGTCGAATAAAATTTTCTTTAGACTTTACCTTTTACAAAAAATGACTATTCTTTACCTGTAAAAAGACAAAGCAAAGGAAAACTGACGCCATGACACATATTCTCGCTAATATCGACTGTAATTCACATTCAAAGAAATGCGTTCTAATGATTAATTAAATCTACAATTTGTAATTGGTCAATCTACGCTAAATATTAAAATGCCAAATGTATGGTTAATTCATTTTAAATTCAAATACGTTTATGCAAATTATTCTAATGCATGACTTATTTTTAATTGCCTAATTTGAAAGAATTGCATAGTTCTAAAAACATCTATTTTATTCCTTTTTTGGAGTTTGATTTTTCAAATATTAATCCTTTATTTTTTAAAAATGGATAAATGTTTAGATTAAAATTCATCCACATTTAAAATTCCACCTAATCAATGTTTTTCACATAATCGCTGCAATTTATCATTTATTAAAGAAAATATTTACGATTAGCATTTACAAAATCCAATGCCGAATTTAATTTCTACGAATGAATTTTATTAAAAAATGTCTCAATGCTGTTTATATAGAATTTCTTTTTTCTCCGGAAAAGAACATTACGGCACGAATGCAAATTATGGGGGAGACAGTGAATATTTTATAAAATGGCACATATATGAATTTCCGAGTTTCGTAAGTGACTGAAATTATTAATTCAAGTAAAATCAGCATTTTTTTCACAAAATTACACATCACTTGTTTTTATTTTGAAACCGGTTCTTTATAATTAATAGTGTTTTTCATATCAAGGCGAAGTTCAGTACAGCCGATGAACTCCTCTTCATGCCCACGTCTCTATCCCCATTTATCTACACGCGCTCGTATAGAAACTGAATACACTTTCTTAACGTTATTATTCAATATAAGCTTAAAGAACGACTCAAGGTAAAATGCTACTGAGTAATATTGTTTTATGTAACACACAGAGAAAGACACACACACTCATATATATATATATATATATATATATATATATATATATATATATATATATATATATATATATATATATATATATATTATGATAAAAAGAAAGAACAGTAAGATATATATTCCGGTGTTCTTATTGATATTTCTATTTTTATTTTTACAAAACAGTGCTCAATATAAATTTACAGAGCATAACTAATATAAGTTAACTGATTTAAAATATGATTTCTTCGCTACACAGGAATTACCATGTTTCAAAAACCGAAGCTAAAAACTTCAAATTTAATTATATAATTAAATTAAAAGTATTAGTTCTGTTTCATCCTCAAGCGAATTTTGGAATAACTGAGTTTTCATAATACATACATGCATATATATATATATATATATATATATATATATATATATATATATATAAATATATATATATGAACATCAAATGGTAGTCTTTGATACAGACAAGGTTGTTCTCCGAACATCTGAATGCAACAGTACAACTTCTCTACGGGGGACTGAAGACAGGAAAGCGCTGACAACACAACCCGAGGTAGAATTTTAAATATAATCTGAAGGATAATCTGAATTCGTCATCAAAGACATTTGAAACGTCATCATAACAATTAGAAACAAGCCACAATACTTGGGTTGCAAGCCGTATACACACGTACTTTACTCTTGATGGTGATGCCTCTATCTGACTAACCTCTATCAAATGCAACACTTGAATTCAGAATGCGTGAAATAGTCTCAGTATACGGGGTACTTTCTTTTGCTATATTACATCCAAGGTATGAGAAAGTGCAAACAACGTTCAGAATCGTATTTTTCACAAGTATTCTTGGCAGATCCTCATCTGGAGCGAAAAGTCATACGGTGGTAGACAGGAGAGATATTAGCAATGAGGATCCAATCAACCCAATCAAATTGTCATATATGAATATTATCTATGATATCGAATGCTTGTTTCGAAAGACAACTTATGGGGCATGGACGCTGAAACAAGCTAGAAACAGTTAAAAATCACTTTTGGCATACCTAGTGCGATTAATTTGGCTTTTTAAATTGCGCACAACTCAGTTTGGGATTACTCATTATGCTATTCTTCAAATTCATAATTCTATGTATCTCTTTATTTCATAGCATTTGCACTAGACGAATTGCAAAATATTAGTGCTTCTGAATGGTCCGTCTATGCAATGCTATCTACGAAATATTCGTCAAATACCTCTAATATAGAATCTGATTATTGTAGTACCCGAATATATATGAAATAAGGAGGTTAATTTGACTTTTAGCTTAAAAACGTATGTTATTTTATAATTTGTAACATTTACAAAATATTTCATACCGAAATGTAAACTAGAAAATATTACATATTTTATTTCAGTTTCTAAGGAATAACTACATATCCTTTGTATGAAATGACGAGTTTCTCCTAGGTTTTCACATCTTATAAAAACCTTTGCCAAAATGAAACTATGTAAAAACCAACACGTAATGGTTTTCTTTTAAACGAAATTTGGAAACGCATATCCTTGTATTAGGTTGGTGCAAAAATAATATCGTTTTATCACATATGTTACTATGTGAGAAAACGACATTAATTTTGCACCAACCTTATGTATATGCGGTATTGTCTCTTACAATTTAGTAAGCCGAGGAAAAAGTAACATTTAAATATTTTTTATTTTTTTTTATTTCTTATTCTTACGAGATTTTTCTTTTTTTTGTTTTTCCTGTGAAGATATTTTCAGGATTATATTTAAAGTGACAAATGCTGGTTTCGAAATCTTCGTCAACGGAGAATTACTCTGTCTCAACAAACTATTATGAGGATTTGGTTAAGCAAGAATTTTTGCCTTTTTTTTTAATTTGTTTTTTTTTAATGTATCTCTGTATTTTACATTTTGTAGCAGATTGTCTCAAGTCATTTAAAACCTTTCTCTTTTTTTCTTCCTTTTCTATTTTTCACTAATTGGTTCTTTGTCTTTTTCTTTTTGTACATCTTTTCTTATCTTTCGCTTATTATTCTTCTCTTTCTTTCTTTCTTTCTTTCTTTCTTTCTTTCTTTTATTTCCTTTGTCTCTTTCTTTCTTTCTTTCTTTCTTTTATTTCCTTTGTCTCATTATTTCTTTTTGTTCCACCTTTTGCCATGATTTTCGAATTTCTTTCATTTTATATTCTTTTACTTTTCATATTTTACGATTCTTTCTGTCTCTTTTTTCTTTCTTTTTCTTTCTCTTTTTTCTCCCTTTTTCTTTCTCTTTTTCTTTAGTTCTTTCTTTTTTTCTTATTTTTCCTTCTTTTTTCTTTCTCTTTTTCTTTCTTGTTTCTTTCTCTTTTTGTTCTTTCTCTTTCTTCTTCTGTTTCATTTTTTCTCTTTTTCTTTTTTTTTTCGCCTTTCTCTTTCTATTTCTTTTTCTTTCTTTCTCTTTTTTGTTTCCTCTTTCTTTCTCTTTTTCTTTCGTTCATTCTCTTTCTTCTTCTTTTTCATTCTTTCTCTTTCTCTTTCGTTTTTTTCTGTTTCTCTTTTTACATTATTTCTCCATTTCTTCTCTCTATTTTTCCTTTCTTTCTCTTTTTTCTTTATTTCGCTTTTTCTTTCTTTCTTTCTTTCTTTCTATTCCTCTTTCTTTTTCATTTTCTTTCTTTTTCTTCCTTTCTCTTTCTGCCTTATTCTTTATTTCCTTCTGATATTTTTCATCTATCGTTTTTTGGCTTTTATATTATGTATTTTTATTTCTAATTTGATTATCTCGCTAAATGTGTCTATCTTTCGTTTTCCTCTTTTCTGTTTAATTATTCGTTTCTTTTATTTCTTTCGTTCTTTCTCTTCCTTTTCTTTCTGATGCTTACCGATCCTTTACAAAAGAGATTAGAATACACAATCCTAGGAAGATCTCACTGCGCCAATGTCCCAAGCAAGTATAGTCTATCTCTCTATTCAAAAATCAATTTTACATTCCAAATTTGTAAAAGGTGTTACTATTCCATCCACTAATGAGAATTTTCTCTCTAATATTTTCATTGATTTCATTCCTCACGCAATTCTTTTAATACAACTCTTCCTGCTTAAATTCAAACTGTATTAAACCCCTCCGTCTTGTTTCTATTTCTCCCTCCTCTTTTTTTCCTTGTTTTTCTTTCTACACCCACTCCCTCTATTATCTCTTATTTTTTATCCTTTATTTCATTTAAGGTTTTTTCTTCTTACTTTTCTCTCCATCTCTCTTTCTCTTAGCATGCAAATAATATTTTCTATTTCAAGATTTCTTTCTTGACCACGCCCTCTTTCTCTTTTCCCTTATTCTTTAAGTCTCTCTTTTTTACAATTTTGTGTGAATTTCCTTCTTTCCACTATTTATCACTTTCCAAAGCGAGGTGAAACGATCAAATGTTAATGCATCCAATGAGACCTGACAGGTTTCCAGGCGTTTCCACCTGTTTTCCTGCTTGCCATTTGCTTTAAGCAAAAGGAAATGGCAGGCCTGTTTTCATAGGTTTTGGTGGGGGGGGGCAGCGATTGTTAGGTGTAACGGACGTCTGTAGTTTTCAAATCGAAGTATATCGATCCATCATTTCCTGGTTCATTCACCACTTTCATGTCGAAACTTGTAAAGAGGACAACCGTAGTCAAGGGTATAATCGTCCGAAATGCTTAGATTTTGGATAAAGATAAAGCTTCAAACGGGTTTGCATTTCAAACCTGATATAAGTAGCTCTTTGAAACAGATATGATGTTTTGCTTTAGATATAATTTACTCATCAATATATCAAGGTAGATTTGAGAGCGTTGTAATGCTAAGATGGTCAGAACGAGGACTTAACAAGCTGAGTTCGAATCCCAGTCAGTTTCGTTATATTTGCTTTCTCAAAAATACTTTTCGAAAAGGGATAAATCCATCTTGTCTAACCAACTATCCGTCTTACCTTCTTGAGTTTGCATGTGAAATGTGGTTCCCAGATTTTGTCTTGATTCCGGAAGTTATCGCGAAATGTACCTTGTCGCCCTTACACATTTCATCAGATGTTGTGACAGAATATATTTTCGCTCTTGTCTTGACGAATTTGCAACAGACATAGCAAAATCGGACTTACGGTTGCTTACAAATTCTTGATATCATCTGTGATGAATTCATCTATCAATGATGCCTTGTCTGCACTTGTACAGCTAGAAGTAAAATGAACTGTTGAGTTTACATTCTCTGTATTTATAGTGCCATCTAGGTTGCGACAAAGTTCTAGAAAATCTTCTTCAGCAAATCAACGCTGAATGTGTTTGGAATGCAATAGAAAATAGGCGAGTTTCAAAACATCGATGTTTAAGTCATAAAAGCAAATTGTGAAGTACATAGTAGTCATTTCCTTTGCTTTCTCAACAAAAGCAATTAGGAAATAATTCTTACTGATCAAAGACACAAAAGTGAAAATAGTGTTACGCAGTAGAATGGGAAACTGGGCTATTCACCCTTTAATATCAAGTCAACCTATGAGAAGAAATATTTATATCTCCGTCTCTGGTAGATGTGACTCGTTAGTGTTGGATCCGATGGTCATCTCAGAAAAGAGAAAATCCCATCCTAGGCGGAAAGAAATTGGGCATGCAGCGAATTACTAATTGAACTATTCGATTACAAATACCTCATTAAGATCTTATATACACCCGAAACTCCAAAAATAATAATAATAATAATAATAATAATAATAATAATAATAATAATAATAATAAATATCACAAGGTAATCTATATTCAGGTTGTAGTAAGTAAAAATACCAACGGGCGATGTTTGGAATTCTAATAGCCGTAAGCATATTAGAAGAAACATTACTTAATAAACATCGATTAAGCTTGTTGGAGACTGGAGTGTAAAATCCTTAAAATATCATGTTGATGTTAGTGTCCGTTAAATCGTTTGAATAAGGAAAATGAAGGATTAAAAAGGATCTGGCGATTGCCGGTAATAAATAAATACGTACTTATTTAATCCGGCCCACATTTACTCACTTACTCGTATTCAAGGCATTAGCTTATTAACTATCTGCCAACAATCACGTATTGTTGTAGACAGTGTTTTATGCTGGGTTGATTGCTTTCTTTATCTAACGCTTTATATATATATATATATATATATATATATATATATATATATATATATATATATATATATATATATATATATATATATATATATATATCAACACCTGATAATACAATTAAAGCTAAAAAAAACATAAGTACTGATTGACGGTCGTCTTTTACGAAACTTGTATAAATATATGCTGCTCAAATACAAGATATATATATATATATATATATATATATATATATATATATATCGTGTATTTGAGCAGCAATTGTATAACGAAGGATTGCTGCTGAAATATACGATATATATATATATATATATATATATATATATATATATATTATAAATTAATTGATTTAAAATATAGTTATTTTCCCTGCACAGTTCTAACCATGTTTCAAAAATGGAAGCTAAAAGCCCCGAATTTAATTTTGTAATTAAATTAAAGACATTAGTTCAATTTCCTATATATATATCGTATATTTGAGCAGGAATCCTTCTTTTATACATGATTCGTAAAAGACAACTGTCAAGTCAGTGCTTAAAGTTTCTATTTATTTTTTTCTTGTATTTTCAGGTGTTTTCTTTTCTGGACACAATTTGTATAAAAACCGCCCTAACGTTCTGCACATAGGATCGATTTCGGCTATTCTTTTAGCCACTATCAAGAACTATTTTTTCCTCAAGGACACATGGCTCAGTGGATAAAGATGTAAGTTAGATCCAGTGACAGGTCCCAACAAGAGTGAGTTCAATACCCGGTTAATGCAGTGCAGAATATTCAGAGGAAAATTAACAGGAGATAACTGATAACTGACATCCATTCAAAACATGGCACGTGGAAATAGAACAGTCTACCCTAGTGAGTGAAATAAAGGGTCCAGTGCGACATTCAAACCACCTGATGAAGCCACAGCGTACAACGACCGAAACGTTGTAATAAATATGGCGACAAAGATGAGGACAATAGTCTGAATAATGTACATAATATACATATCTATAGACATATATAGAACTATTTTTACTTTTTTATTATTTTAGCTGAATGTGTGAGTATTTTTATGTATGTATCTATAGATATAAAAACTTTTCAATTTCCCAAATGAGGATCCGCAGATTGTGGACGTATTCCTAGATAATGTTATTGATTATCGGCTTTTTTATTTTATCATTAGTGTTTTCAATATATTTTACATTTTTAACATCAGGATATACTATTTATATTTTCTACTAGGATGTTTCTGTTATAATTTCTTATTGTAGGGTTATTGTTATAATACACTCATACTTGGTAGAAAAATTGTTAAAGCACTTTCTATAAGTAACGTTTAGGCTGTTGCCGTAACGCCTTTATAGTTAGTTTAACTGACTCAAATACGACTGATATCTACTCCAGTCTCCCCACTGAGATGAGTTGTGCCGAAAGGTGGGGTTATTGTGGGGAACACAAGCATTTCCCTCGGAACCACTAGTCAAAATTTATTCAGTTCTCGTGAAAGTAGGCTCGGGTATATTACCTTTCTGTTTTTTCAGCCAATTCGCTAACCGAAGACAGGCCACCAATTGAGTCATACTCTGACTAAAGACAGAGATCTTGTCTGCGGCGAGCCTGGCAGCGAACTGCCTGATTCCAATACGATTAGAATTGACCAGTCTCCACACTGAAACGATATGCGACATAAGGTCAATTTTACTGTGGGGAAACCAAACATTTCCATCCGGCCCATTTTGCGGTGGCTGGATAAATCATTTATCCAGCCACCGCAAAATCGGGCTCGGGTAAATTACGTCTGTTTTTCTCATCCGAGGCTTTTACCAGAGGCAGGGCAGTGACTGAGTAACCCTCTGTCCAAAAGACGAAGGTCATGTCACCATCTGACCGAAGATAAAGGTTTTGTCTTATCACGAGGATTGGAGTGACTTCACTACGACTTTACTTGTCTATTTGTATCATCTAGGTCATTTCCGAAGAGAAAGCACCGACTGAGTCACCCTCTTTGAAAAAGAGGTCTTGTTAGTGGCAAGCCAGACAGCGAACTTGGCCACTCCAAATTGTTTGAAATGAAAGAAAGGTGAAAGCTGACCCTGTCGAGATGAAAAACGAGGCCAAAAACAAAACCGGGAGTTTGGGAATCTCGACTTGGATCCTATCCAAAGTAGAAGCCGGGAACAGGCCGAGAACGCCACGTACTCTTATTAACTAGGTTCACAAAAAATGGTCTATCCTGACCAGGGTAGGGTTCCACAGGAACCATCCCGATGTGACTTAAGTGGACCTAAAAAAGAAAATCAAGGCTAACCTCGTTCACACGAACTAGACTGGCCTCTGTCACTCGCCTTTCGCTGAAATCTCACGAAATCAATCGCTTTTTATCAGTTCCGATCTTCCACTTGAGCTGATGCTCAAAAATTGGATTATATCCTGAAGATAATAACGGCCAACTCGCATGACTTCCAAAAGTAGGGTCATCCAAATCACCTCTCGGGCTGTTGTCAGTAGCGATAGAAACAGCATCTGCTTCACCTCAGAATACGGGGCGATACGAGCCGTCAACTCGCCGACAGGATTCAATAATTGGAAGGGGCCCGATGACAATGGTATCATTGGCAGTCTGCAAAATCCGTTAAGCCTCATATGAAGGCGTTTTCATTGAGAAATAACCTATTCCAAACAAGTCGCCCGGTACGCGAAAACTCAGAATTACTGAGGTAATTCGCCGCTGGCGCTGATGACCAAAAATAGCACCACTCATCCGCCGATAAGCCTCACTGGCCCGTAGCGGATCCACTAGTTCAAGATAGATCTTCCTAGGTTGAGAAAAGTCACTGAACAGAGGAACGACCCTCACCGTCACTCAAGGAGGAACACGATTGATCCCTGGGCCTACGATGACTCTCAACCCACGAGATGAGAGTAGTGATATCACGGAAAGGGAAGTTATCCCTCATAAACACCGCTAAAATGAAGTCCCCTGTCAATGCACGGTGAAGAGCCTGCCTCGAAGTGAGTCTATGACTCCTCAAATGTGACATTCCCAGCTCCCTCAGTATACGGACGTTGGGCAAATACTTCTTTATCGACGTAATACTTGCATCCCTCTCACAAAAATGGAATGGAACAAGAGCTTGATTGCCTTATACCAATCCTTACAGAGAGGAAGTACAGAGAAGCGGTAAAGGATAAGAAGAAAACGTATGTGGCGCACGCCCCAGCTCTACACTTCGGCGCCAAGTCTCGACCAACCTTTACATGTATTTCTGACCAATTTTTCTCCAGCTGGATGTGGAGGCCAAATCTCTCTCCGGGAATGTAAACAGGACCGTCCTTCTGAACAAAGCGCCATTACAGATACATAACCGCACGCTGGAAGACTTGTCACAGTTAATCTTGGCCCCCGTGATCTTTTCGTACCGTTTAAGTATCACCTGAGTGTCGCTGCGGGAAACAACGAAAGTAGATAGTGTACGCGGAAAAAACTGGCACGAGCCTCCCCAGTAATAGCGATTCCACGTAGGGCCGGACTGATATGCAAACGTTCCAAGGCCTTCCTAGATAGGGCTATCTCTAGGGTAACCCCCAGCATTACCACAGGAAAGGCTATCACTTACAGCCTTCAACTTGTTAACCTTATCTAGTGTGAGCTGTTTGCTAAACGCTGTATTGAAAGACTTAATCCTATCCTTAAGCCTCTCCCACCACCTATTCTCAGTAACCACCCCTACTAGTTCCCGCTTCACTATTGTAGTTAGCTCTTCCTGGAAGTCCAGTAAAGCAGATTGAACTTCCAGTAACCAGCCATTCAGACGAGTACAAACGAGACCGTGGTTCGAATAGCCTAACCTGTACAGCGTGGGGAGTCTACTAGATCTATGTCGGCCCTCCTGACTAACATTCTATCCTAGGTAGTTAGCCATCTGGGTAGATGTCTACTTCAGCGTCCACGCCCACCTGTCCTCATTTGGTTGATCGACCCGGTACCTATCGACAAAACCAAAATCACCGATCACATTAACAGAGCTACGATCGCCCAACCTCACGCTAGCTCCCCGTCCCCTGTCTTTGGATTCAGGACGGTATTGTAGTCCCCCATTAAGACTAGGGTCGTTGAATCCACCAGAAACGGCCCTAATAGCCGAAAAAGTGAGAAACGCTCTTTCGGGTCGTCGGACGCATAAACTGCAACGATCCGAAACGAACTAATTTTCACCGCAATATCGGCTACAATCAGCTAGCTCTCGGTATCGACGTGGGCAAGGTCCACCCTTGCATCCAGTGTACGCCTAACTAGCAAAGAAACACCGCTGGCCAATCGGTTCTCAGATGTTAAATAAACGACAAAGTCGTTAGACAGCACAAGCATCAACGGTGCAAATAAAGTGAGTTTTCTGGATCACGTCGACATCTACCCCGAATGATCACGAAGCAAGCGGACAGCCTTACTCTGATACTTGAAGCCATTGAAATTCAGGCTGGCTATCTTGATAGACATTTATAAATCAGAAAAAGAGAAAAAACAATCAACCTATTCACATACAAAGCGGAAATCTGCGAGGGAAAGACTCCGACGGATTGCCCTAGCCTCCCTGTGCCCAAATCTGACGTCATCCGTTAATACCACCAACGTCCATTGGATATGTTATTTTTATTGTCCTTTAAAGACATGGATGAAGAAATACTGGAACCCTCCTTTCACAAAATCTTAAAAGTTTTTTTTTTAATCTGATATACCCATTTCAGCCATACGTAATTTGGGAAAGACACCTTTTGCTTCATATAGGTGGGACCAAACATTTAAATCATTACGTCTGTCCCTGATACAAGCAATCACTCTCAGAGTCTTAGGAAAGTTGCGGAGATCCTCCACCGTCTTTCCGTCGACAAAGGCAACTTTGGAAAGGAACCCAAGGTGGCCTTCTTTTGTGTTGTAAGGTCCCACTCAGCTTCCCTTCTATCGGTTTTACAAGTGTCCTGGATAAATATTTTTTTCTTCTTTTTTCTGGACGGGTGGGGCGGGGTAAAATTTGCGGAGGTGTGAAGTGGAGGGGGACGGAGCCCTAGATTGTGAAGAGGAAAGTCTCGTTGACTTGAGAGTTGCATCCTGAATTTCCGCTGGTGACGCAGGAACAGATTGGGACCTGCGCTTGACCATTTCCTTCTCCTTCCTGCTTCGTCCAACCCACTTCCCTTTTTTGATGGGAATCTCGTCCTCTTCATCCTACCTTGTCCTCTTCAAAGAGGAGGATCGAAGTGAGGACATTTCTTCCGTATCCATATCAGAATCTGCTCCCCTATGCCTGTTTCTGCTGTTCTTTTTCTTGTAGTTGTTTTTAGCCTTGTTGGTAATTTTGTCATTGTGGGTCATGTTTCTGCTGATGTTTCTTCTACTGACGCTGATCTTTTTCTGTAGTTTCAGCTGTTTTTGTTGCTGGTCTTCTCGCTTTTGCTTTTTTGCTTCGGCTGCTGGTGTTTCTTTTGTGTAGGACTTTTTTTCAGGCTGATGCAGCGGATGATGCTGCGTGTCAGGCTCCGGCATCTCTTGGGGGTATTGTTTTGGCTGCTGGGAGGTGCTTGGCGACTTCACTTCCGTCTTTGCTACCGCCCTCAACACCATCGGTAGCCTTTCCTTACACTTTTGTTGTTTCCGGGCTGCTGCTTGTCTAGGCTGAGGTTCTGTATTTTTGCAGGGACAATCTTTGTACATGCCTAGTAGTAGGGACGATCTCCCTCGACTACGACAGGCATCATTCTCTCCCTACACATCGAAAACATTGGGGATCTCCGCAAAAATCTTCCTCGTCAACATAACCTGCAGGACGAAATCTCCAGTGGCAATTCCAGCCCTGCTTGTTGTTGCAGTCACCTCATCCACTAGACCGTATTGGGCTAAAAAGCCCCCAGCCTATCCTACTGATGTCCACCGGGACTCCATGGACGGTAATTCTTGTCATTTCCTACCCAGGTACTTCCTGTCAGCATTTTAGGCTCTTCTGTCGCCAATAAAATGTCGCATAGAGCATTCGACCTCCTAGCCAAAACCTTGGGCACTATTCTAAGGCTCTTCAAAGCTTTTTCTATTGTTTTACCAGCTGACCCCAATAAGTGGTCAGCAGGGATATGGGTCTTCTTCTAACGGCATATATTGCTTCTGGAATAGTATGTAGCTCGTTACATTTAATGAAGGGGTCATATTTCTCCCTGAGACGATTGTAATATTTTGCATCTTTTTGAGGCCTGTTTTCTCCTCAGGTCGTTTTTTAGGCGGTGACATATTTTGCGTTTGCACTGACGGTGATTCCAAATTTTCGGCCATTGTGGCTCAAAACCACCACGGTTAAACAAATAAAAGTTCACTTTATATACTAATGGCTTATACTCACAATGAAACAATAATTATACAGATAGAAATAATGTGACAAACAAAGTCGCGGACGGATGAAAAATAAAAAAAGAAAGATCAAACTTGGTTTACAAGAACGTGGGAAATAAAAACGGTTGAAAGTTGATAACAATAAGTACGCAAAAATGCCAAAGTATAAAAAATAAAAATAAAAACAAAAAATATAACCGAACAAAGTTGACAAACAACAATTTGACACGTAACAAAATAGAAAATAAAATGAAATAAATTTAGGAGTGGGGTTAAAACATAAAAAGGAAATACATTGAAGAAATTAAAATTTAGCTCACAAAAAGTGAACAAAAAGAAAACTAGTACAAAAAAAAATAAGAGAAAACTAATAAATGCAAAAGTTTAAAAAGTTTGAAACGTTAAACTTAACAGTTTGTAAAAAAAAAATCTCGACAGGCGAACTTATTCTGGACTAGAAAAAAAAACTCCAATGACCGGAAAGATATTCTACGTACTCAATAATCATTTCCAAAATCGCTTGTCCTGACGACTGGTATTTAGCAAACCTCCCAACAAGGCAGGATGAGGCACAAGGCCGGTTTTTACATGAGGCGTAGGCCCCGGTAAAAAAAAATTCCCCTTAGACCCCGCATACTCGGTGTCGGGTTTGTTTATTTCTCCAGACTAGATTTTGTCCTTCAGCATAGCCTTGTCTCGGTTCCTCTTTGCCCGAAGGCAGAGTTTTCAACAAGCCTGTCGCGAGCATTTCAGCGAAATGTCTTACTCCAAACAGGATTTGGTACAATGCCGGCTTTTACGTGGAGCGTTTCTGAACCCATAGATCGCTCATACACTGAATCGGGTTTGTCTACCTCCCGAGACGAAACTTTGCTTTTCAGCATAGCCTTGTCTGCGTTTTCTCGACATGGCTGTCGCGAGCCTGCATTTCTCTCTGCCCGGAGGCAGAGAGTTCGACATGCCTGTCGCGAGCCTGCGTTTCTCTCTGCCGAAGGCAGAGAGTTCGATATGCCTGTCGCGAGCCTGGCAGCGAACTGCCTGACTTCAAACGGCTTCTCAAATCGTCATATCACGGAACTGTCTATAGTATTGAACGAGTTCATAGAGTCCCCAGAAGTGTACTCTTTACTACACAACAGTTTCGTATGGTGTTTGTAAGTTCCTGTGTGTGTTCAAATGAGTCCTAATTGGGCCATGTTGAAACAGGAGTGAATCACCTAGATCGGTATGTTATGTATGCATGTATGGCCTAAGTTCATTAAGGACATGAAAACTCATAAATAATGATATTTTATCTGTAATTTAGATTTTGCAGGTGTGGTGTTATTTTTGATGGTACGGTTAGCTAGCTAACCACAGCTCAATTAGGACTCAATTAAAATATCTCTATAACTTCAGATACATAAATAAAACACAGACACACATTAAATTAGAAAAAAAAAATGAAAACGTTGTTGATGATGGGTAAAAGAATAATCGAAAGCGCTATATATATATAGACAAAAACATTTTATTCACTACAAAGATGCAACTTCGTTTCAGTGCATTTCTACAACACTTCGACGTGTTCACGACGTCACCTTTTTTTTCTTCTCGAACAAATGGAAAAAGTTAATGACGTTTCACACACGGCTTGCCTACAAGCAGGATTGTTCTTATTCATTTTCGATTCTCACCCGTCGAAGTGCAGTTGAAATGCACTGAAACCAATTGCATCTTTGTAGTGAGTGAAATGGTTTTGTCTATATGATAAAATTATAATAAATAAATAATTATCGCTCTACTATCGGTATCGAGCCCTCTTTTGGATTAATGCTGTGAACGTTGGAATTTATATATTACTTTTGTTCTCATCACACCGTATATATATATATATATATATATATATATATATATATATATATATATATATATATATATATATATATATGTGTGTGTGTGTGTGTGTGTGTGTGTGTATATCCTTAGAATATTTCTTTACAAACTTTATGAAGAAGCTTAAATCAACAGTCTCTACAATCACGATAAATCCACGAAATTGAATATTCAGAAGTAAGGAAGACAAACACTGATACAATACTATATTGCATTATTTCATTTATAAAATGGAAGTTACAATTCTGTGTATCATACTTCTTCTATAATATAACAAAAACAAACTCTGCGCTCTCATCAGCAGCTAACTACATATCCTCATCTGCAGATCCGTAGACTCATGAAACTGATAGATGCACGGATATCGTCCATTATATCCGTAATTTTTTATCCATAATTTTTAGGCTTAATAAAAAAGCTAATTTAAATTCTTTTAAATATAATTGCATTCGATTTTCACACAAAAACTGGAGTCATCTTTGAAAATACTGAAAAATTGAATTGCCATTGATCGATTATCGCTTGCAACACGAAATATAGAATAACATACGAAATTTGATGATGCGTAAAACCTGATAAAATCTGTCATGTTTGTCGTTCATTGTCTGAGTTACATCCACAGTGAGCGCCTAACAGTTATTACCCTGTGCCTTAAACTAAGCGTTGAAAATACAGGGTGTTTCAAAAAGAATACGCCAAAATCATTACTCTGTTTTTTCAGGTCTGTAGCATTGTAGTGGACTGAATAAGTAGTTATTTGATAGAGGAGTTATCAAAGTTTGATTGGGTGTCAGTTTCACCGCTGTCGTTAGTATAACTTCCGGTACAGCTGAATTGTGGGAAGATCAATCAAAATGGCGACTCCTCAGCAGAAGGCGTTTTGCTTGCTTGAGTTCGCGAAAACAAACGCCATTGTCACGGTGCAGCGTGCTTTCAGAACAGAATTCGGCATTGATCCGCCCCATCGTGAGAGCATTCGACGGTGGGTTAGACAGTTTAAAGAGAGTGGGTTCCTGTGCAAAGGAAAGAGTCCTGGAAGACCATTTGTTACAGAGGAGCAAGTGGAGAGGATTCATGATGCATTTGAGAGCAGCCCACGTAAGTCCGTATGTGGAGCAAGTCTTCAGCTTGCCATCCCTCATACCACTGTCTGGCGTGTGTTAAAGAGACGATTACACATGAAACCATACAAACTAAGCCTCGTCCAAGCACTTACTAATGATGACAAGGTGATGCGGAGGACATTCTGTGAGTCAATGCTGGAGATGGAGGAAAGTGATGAAACTCTCTTTTCACGTTTAGTTTTTGGTGACGAAGCGAATTTCAATTTGAGAGGCACAATCAATCGTCACAATGTGCGCATTTAGGGAACAGAGCACCCACATGAAACTGTTGAGCATGAAAGAGATTCCCCTAAAGTGAACGTCTTCTGTGCTGTGTCTCAAGACAAGGTCTATTGTCCCATTTCTTTGAAGGAAACACCGTTACAGGACAAACCTATCACGAAATGCTCCAAAACTTGCTATTCACTTTACTGCAAGCAGATTCGAATGACTTCATTTTTCAGCAAGATGGAGCACCACCCCATTGGCACCTCGGGGTTAGAGCTCATCTGAATGAAAACGTGACTCAGCGATGGATTGGGAGGAGAGGTGCTAAAGACCTTGCTCTCTGTGCTTGGCCTGCCAGATCCCCGCACCTCACTGTGTGTGACTTTTTCTTGTGGGGGTATGTTAAAGGCCAAGTTTATGTTCCAGCACTTCCAGCAAGTATCGATGACTTGAAAGATCGAATAACAGCTGCAATCAACACGGTGGACCGTGACATGCTGAGGCGCGTTTGGGAGGAATTCTCATATCGGCTTGATGTTGTCCGCGCTGCTGGTAGTGGCCACATTGAGCACTTATAAAACATCAAATGAAACTTGAATGTATATACAACACATGTGTTCATGGTAGAGGTTTGTAATTTTTTTCGTTTTTGACACATCACGTGATGATTTTGGCGTATTCTTTTTTAAACACCCTGTATATGCTACAGATGTCTTAGTATTTAACCGCTATGATGATTCCTACAGAAATAAGCTCGACCACCTTCGGATTTTATATTGTTAGTGGCTCAGACAAAAATAATACCCAGAAAAATACATACATATATATATATATATATATATATATATATATATATATATATATATATATATATATAAAATGTTTCTACTTATTTCCGTTCTTCATTCGTAAATAAAATAATTTTGATCATTGCTTATTTCTTAAAATCATATTTTCCCTTGTTTTTTTCGTCTTTCCATTGATATTATCGATTTGTCTGCTCGCGTTCGTCTGAGAACTTTGAACTATATTTTCTTTTCACTTAATATTCAAATAAATTTTTCCCGTATCAGCAAAAATTAATTCAAATCCTTACGCCCAATTTTGTATTTCATGAATGTATATCAATAGTTGATTTTGAACATCGTCTTCTCATTCTATATGCAGTGTCAATTCAGGAGTTTGGCGATCATTATTCTTCACAATATCCTCTCTTTTGTAGTTCTTAACTTTTATATTTTTGTTATATCTCATAAATACTGCCATCCATTCGCTCAAGCTCGCCAGGCAAATTGTGTGTTGCTTTCCTCTGCTTCAATATGTCATGTGAGTATCGAAATTTCCAAGCTGCTTTACTTATTATGTGCCCTAGAAACTTCAGCTATCGCTTCCTGATGTTAAGTAAAAGTTCAGAGGGATATGCAATGTGATGGGTCAGGATCTGGCATCTCGTATACAATCACTTTCTCACAGACGTTCCGTTGCTTCCCTCTGTCTTTTCAAAGGTATTTTCATGGTAACTGCTCTGATGAAATACTTTAGCTGATTCACAGAATGGATGAATTTAAGCGCGCTACTAGTTTGGCATCTCTGTCGAAACGGTTAAATGTAACCGTTTCTTCTACACAAACAGCTTCTTCTCTCACACCTCCTACCGGTGGAAATCCCTTTCTGTTAATTTCTTCCCTGATAGCTATAATCTTCCAATATTCAAGTGTAATGTCAACCGACATCTTCTGATGACTTAATCTTTTTTCCCGTCCTTCTTTTTATCTTTTCATAAAAGCACGCCTCTTTAACCTTGCGTGTAACCCCTTGCTTGCTAGATTCCCTACCATCAAGCTTGGGGTGAAATGCTTAAAAAAATATCCTTTTTTTTGCCATTGACTCAAGAATTTCTTCCTTGCGTACAGACTACGGCATTCTCATTATCCTTTTGTAGAAACACATTTTTGTTGGTTCTGTTACGGTTTTTTGGGTATATATGACTAGTGAGCCAATATAAATGACTTCCTTTATAGTCTACCAATAGAAGGTTAACCAATCAGAAGCCGCAGAAGATGGTATCCGTCGTGTATAAAGGCGGCCATTTTTGTTTACCCTATTCGAAGGACCATTGCGAATTTGTCAGGCGAAGATGACAGAAGGAAGTACTACGCTCTGCTACTTTGCCACGATATCCACTGCGAACCTGGACTACGCTTTCCTACTCTCTTCGAAATATTCACTGCTGACCTCTGGATTCTATACTCGAGTACGACCGTCATGAATTTGTAACAGGTTCAAGTCTTTTCTTCATCGGTGAGGAGAATTTCCTGCATTCAGCACCAGAGAGGAGATGCTACTGCATAATAATTCAGTAATCGTTACTTTGTTTTTAATGATGTCTTTTTCGTTTCTTAAAGTTTTTCACAGATTTTGGAAGTCATCATTCGAAATCCCAGTGCACCTTTGAACTATTGTCTCGTCCTCTCTTAATACGCTTCACACAGTATATATATATATATATATATATATATATATATATATATATATATATATATATAGTTGCATTCTTTTTTGTGTACAGTATCTCCAATCTTTAATTTTCATATTAGGTTTTCCTGTTTCTCACAACTATGAATTCAATCTTTTTTCAGTTTATGTTTAGGTTATTCTTTTCACTTTATTCTAAGTGAAATAAAGATCCTTTATCTCTACAGCAATCTTCAGATGTAGTGTGGATTCTTCTCGAATACATTTAATCACCAATGTTTCTTACGGCTTTCAAATAATTACCGTATTTGACGGAATATAAGTGTTATACTACCTATTCTATGGTAATGGACTTTTCCAGAGACAATAAGTAGCAGTGAAACGACTCTACAACAAAAAGACACACGGGTGTATAAGACGCAGCACAATTTTAGCAGGGCAAATCAAGAAAAATTTTGTAATTAGTAAAATTAGTAGTAAATCGTACAGCCTAGGCTATATTTATGTGGTATTATTTTGGTTAAACAAGCCATGATTAAAATTAAATGAAAAATATAAGGGAAAAAGAACACGAACCTATAAATATATTCTTATATCCTCTATACGATATATATATATATATATATATATATATATATATATAATTATATATAATTATATATATATATATGTATATAATTATATGTATATATATATATATTAGGTTTGTGCAAAAATAATATCGTTTTTTGACGTTAAAAAATACGTCAAAAAACGATATTATTTTTGCACCAACCTAATATAACGTGCGTCTTTTAAAACGTTTCATTGAAATAATTAGGATATAAAAATTCTGATTGTATTTATACCAATGCAAACAGAAGTTATCGCAAGAAAAATATTAATGAAAGAAATATATTTTACAAATATATAATTTGAATTTATTGCATATAATTTTAGTGAACAAAAGCACAAATATTAAACGTGATGAGTTTAATATAATGAATATTATCAAAGCCTTTAATCTGCCTTTTAAATAATGCCAATAGGTATATAAAAGGTATTCTAAAGTCTGAACTAATAGGAGCTACCTGGTAGCTAATTTCGACCGACTATTGTTAATTTTAAAACGGCATATGGCATAAAAAACGCAGGGGAATTTTAAAAGACTGCGTCTTATATGCTGTCAAGTACAGTAATTTGTTCAAACTAAAATTATGTCTTTGCTTTTTAAAAAACGATTTTCTATATTATTCACTTTAAAATGTAAACAGCATCTGTGAATAGTTTAAATGGACGTTACCAGTTCGGTATGTGTGCGTAGGCAGGTGATAAGAATGCTCGCTTCCCGAACATAGGATCATCAATTTGTCAAGAGTTCTTGATGTCAACGGCCTATTGTAGCGAACCCAGCGTGTGGCATCTTTCGAAATGGGCCTATAAAGCATACCATGATTTAACGCGTGCTTTGGGAACGAAATTGGGTGACAGGACAGTGCACCGGACGTCGATGGCTGGGTTAATGCGACATCAGAAGTCATTCTGACCGACGGTGTGAGCATACAGGCCTTTTTTAAACTGCATATCTCCCAAATTGATGCGCTCTTTCGTAGAAACTGTAACTAACTTCCGCTCAGCATAGTTGCAGTATAAACCACAGGTTTGCTCTGTGGGCGTTGAGGAAACCAAAATGAGCCTGAGCAGTTGTCTATAGTTAGGATTGGGTAGTCACGATAGTAGCCAGGTATACCCAGAATCGAGACAACGGCCATTATATTATTATTATTCGCAGAAATTGGAATCACCAAGCGAAATTGAAAATACTGATTCGTTCCCCTAACTATGGTCTAAATATCAGAGCAAACCTAGCTCTCTAGAATTCAGTCTAGAAGGGAACTATGAATTCAAAAGTAGGGATCGGGTCTGTCTAGCAATCCTGCCCTAGACAACCCACCTACTGCGATGTTTGCAGTACATATAAGACACCTAATAGTTGACGGGATTATTGATCTTGGGTAGACAACAGATAATATTAAATTATTTTTGAATATATTTTTTTAGTTGACGGATACGGAAGATGAAAAAAGTTGTAGCTGACGGAAGATACAGAAGTCGATACCCGATCAGTATCGGATGGGTCACCGCGGAGAGGGAGTATGATGTTGAAAGACCCGAAATCACTAATGAACCTCGGCTAGAAACATCACTGATAATGTGTACCAAAACATCCAATAGATGTATTTTACGAAGCATAACCCGAAAGGCAACAGGAGAGTTGTCAACTAGTTTTCATTACTGTATGTTTCGTCTCAACCCGAGAGATTAGAGGTGTGAAATGTGTGACCAATGAAAAGTCTCCGCCACGTTCTACGTTGTTTTCTTTTTTTCGGAACTTGCGACCATCAACAAACCCTATTGTAGTTTAGAAATGTTTCTTTTCAGCTTATGTAGCTGTTTATGCGACTGGATATTTTATTTTTAATCCTTAAAATGGTCTCTATTTTCTTACACAGATTAATTTATTTACATTAATTTATTCTTATTAACATTTCCTATCATTATTCATTACATTATTCATATTAATATATGAATAAAGTACATGGTATATATATATATATATATATATATATATATATATATATATATGTGTGTGTGTGTGTGTGTGTGTGTGTGTGTGTGTGTGTGTGTGTGTGTGTGTGTATTTTCACTCAGAATGACGCCCAAGCATGCAGAGATGTTCGTGTTGGAACTTCACAACCAGTATAGCCAGCCTTTTTTAAATTCCTGTCATAGTAAATTGAATCATAGAGCTCTTTTTCTCACTAATGGTGCCCAACTGGCCCTACTATAAACTTTAATCGGAAAAAATTCAAAAACAAGCAATACGCATGCCCTAAATTAAATATATAAAATAGCTATAGTTTACTGATCGCCGACTCTAAATAGTCGAGCCAATACACAGCAAACTTGGAGGGGATGTTGTGTTCAATATTTGCATACGCTCTATCCCTGATAATGAGCACACGTACACATAAATATTGAATACTAGCAGGAGAGCCCGGCGTTGCCCGGGGCTGTAAGAGTAAGAGATAGATCAAGTATCGACCATCATAAAGACTGAAAAATAAAATTGACAAAGACTATTGTTTAAGGTTGACGAACACGCATGTCTTAATTAGTTTTTTTTTTTTTTACAAATTGGTCGAACCCAAACTCAAACAAAAACATTGTTTCAATCGTAATGAGTCTATCGATTGAATAGAATTTTATTATAAACAATTGTCTTGTAAATGGAATTTTTAAACCATTCTGAATGTAAAAATAAAGAAAAAAGTGTGCAAGACAATAAGAAACACTACCTGCCAAAATAAAGTGAAGTTTTGTTGAAATTGGTTGAAAAATGTAGGAAATCCGATCCCATATAGAAACACACACAAACAAACAAACAACCTAGGTTTTATAATAAGTATAACTCGAGTTGCCCCCCTTTCATTCTGGCGACAGAATCGTGTTTTATCGAGTTTTCAAATTGATTTCGTCCAAAAAAATTGTGTTTTTCCAATTTGGGGCGCTGTCAGAACCACCGCAAGGTAATTCTACACAGTCCTGTGAAGTTTTGTTGAAATCGGTCGAAAAATGTAGGAAATTCGATCCAATATATAAACGTACAGACACACACACACATAATCTGAGTTTTATAATAATTAAGATATCCCCCCACATATATATATATATATATATATATATACGTGCGCACGCACACACACATATATACATACACACACACACACACACACACATATATATATATATATATATATATATATATATATATATATATATATATATATATATAGTGAACTCTCCAGTTGTATTCGACGTATGATGGCCAAGCAGCTTTGTTCCTAGGAACCGACATCCCAGACACCAGCACATATGATTTGACTATAGTGATGAAGTCTTTGTGCAGAAGTAACCAAACTATTTGAAGGCCCGAATACGGAGACCTGGTGCAGTACGTTCCACAAGCTACCCAAACTACCGACCGCAGGTTTTCCTTCTCCTGGGTCAGTTGCCATTTTTCCCTTCCACATATATATACAATAAGAGTTTATTCAGGTGCTTTTTATCATCAAATACATATTTTCCTATAACTTTTGAAATTATTTACAATATTTTAAGTTTCATATTTTAAAGTAGACCTAACTCCCAGTACCAATATATATTATTGGTTTTCTTTACAAAGAATTTTTTATTTCATGCTAAATTTCTCATGTTATATTACCAATGTAAATACACCAAAATTGAAACATTATTTAGCTAATATGGAGTGCGTGGTGAAAATTTTGACTTTTGTCAATAATTTGAGAAATGAATCGATTGGTTAATAAGTATAAAAAAAAATATAAATACTAGAGAAAAGATATAAGCAGTGAAGCCATGATTTTATTTGAAATTCTATCGCAAAATCAAATTATTGAAAAGAAAGTCAATGCCGAGGAAAGGTCGACGCCCGAACAATATATATATATATATATATTTTTTTTTTATTAAACGTTGACTCCAGTCACACAGAGACAGTAGTACTTGTAAAGAAGCTGAAATTCAAAGTAAATGTAAATATCATTTTTCATGGAAATAGAAAAGAAGGGATATTGTTAGGATTCCTCGAATATGTCTCTACTTGTCTCACTGATTTGAATAATATTAACATTGTTCACAGAACTGCAGAAGCTGTGATATTTACACACATTGTTCTGTTGCCCTTCGTTCAGGTGCCCTTTATTTACAGTCTCTGTACATCATCATCATCATCATCATCATCATGATTCAACCATATATCACAATCATCCTAATGGTATACTATTATCATCATGACGATCATAATGATCTCTATAATAATGATATGCTATCATCATCATCATCATCATCGCCATCATCATCATCATCATCATCATCATCCAACTGATATGATATCATCATCATCATTCTCATTCTAATGATATACAATTATCATCATCACGATCATCATCATCTCCATCAAAATGATATGCTATCAGCATCATCATCATTATTATCATCATCCAAACATATGCGACGACCTTCATTATTTTCACTATCCTAATGTTATGTTATCATCATCACCATCCTAATGATATGTTATCATCATCATCCTAATGATTTTCTATCATCATCATCACCATCATCATTATCATCATCATCTCCGACCGACGTTGTCTTATTCTCAAAAACCAGTTTAACATCGTTCAGCATTGATTGATAGATGGCATATCCAGGCTGGAGCTACCCCATCCTTATTTTCCAGCAGTAACAAATTTCAAAAGCGTCTCCGCCTACTTGGGGGAGGCTGAATAATTCTCCACTCTAAAACACTTTTCTTGCAGATGAAATGTTGCAAGTGTCTCGCTATCCTATCGCTCTACCCAGGCAAAATATTCTGGCGAAGTATTAGGTTGGTGCAAAAATAATGACGTAATAATGTCGTTTTTTGACGTTAAAAAATACGTCAAAAAACGACATTATTACGTCATTATTTTTGCACCAACCTAATAAATTCCGTTGTTCAACAAGTTAAGACATTTACGGTTGTCAGGCGATTGCTCTCACAAAGGGACGGATCATCCTAAATCCCTTCGTATTCTATTCCATTCAAACTTCTTCTTACCAAAAACCCCTACTTTGAGGAGCATACTCCCGAGTGGATGCTTCCCTGATCGTTAGAATGTTAACGTTTTTAGGTGTATTCAACATTTCCTCATACTACTACGTCCATAAAGAACCATATTCAGTAGTCATTCATATTGATTGAGTCTTGAGCCTTGTATTAATGGAACAATTAGTAAGGCTTGAAATATATCAGTAGATGATTGAGCAATTTTTTAGCAAATATTTGCCATTTTCTTATATTATATAAATTTTTATTTATGAATCATACTTGCGGATCAAGCGTCAGCAAATACTTATATATGTCACCATTTTGCTCGTGATAAATGCACTAGTTTTCTCAGAGACTACTACAACACTTCAAATAAGAACATCGGTTCATTTTATTTTCCATTGTTTATCAGTTCTTGACATTTCTTGATATTTATTTTTGAAAGTGATATTCATAGTGATTTCTGTTGGAAATAAAAGACAGTTTTCTCAATAATTTAGGATATTTTACTATTACTGATTTTTAATGAGACGAATTGCATCTTTATCTTCTTTTATATATTTAGAACGTTAATTGAGCCCAACCAGTCGCTACTAATTTTGGTGGGCGTGATTTACGATTGTTCCTCTAAGAAATACATCCGTCTTTGTCACCCATTCAATCAGGTTCCGATGAAACATGTGTGTGCGGAATTTTGAACCCAATTGAAAGTGAAGTTAAGGACATCCCAATATGGCGACAAGAGAAAGAAAATGGCTCGATCTGCGACTGGAGACGATGTTCGATTGAAGTTATTAAAAGATGAGAAGGATTTTCAAGAAAGATTCGATGCCAGAGTCTGTAATAGAAAAAAAAAAGAATTTTGCGAAATAGTAAGTAGTGAAGATGTGCTTAGGAGTTATTAAGAATATGGATTTTACAGGCGTTTCCGATGAAAGTAAAGAGAGGATATCTAGCTTTATGAAAATTTTTAAATTAGGGCACTATTGACAATTCAGAGTTCGTTTCTCTTCTCTACTGGGTAAAGCATACATATTTACCAATGCTTCATTTTATCATAAGATACCAAATTGACGGTTTTGTTCAATGAAAGTTTACAGACTGATTGTTATATTAAATTACAATATTTTAAACATATATACAATTCAAAATGACAAACTTATTCTTTCACCATTCACCCTTAATCTCTTCTAGTCTGAAAAGTATGATTTCTTCACCACCTTTTGGCTCAAATTATACCTCGACGTCACTGGAACGTCTTTTAGGCCTGACAACCTTGAATATCAGAAACGTTGCTCTCTAGTATGGGCCATATCGAAATGTTCATCGAATTACTATCAGTGCTTAATGGAGGCCTAATTTAATTTACCAAAACAAAACCCACAGAAACGTCTCTTGTAGTTCTACGTCAAATTGGCCGTGTGCACGAGAGCTGCGTCTTGCGTAAGACATAGTGACTTTTTAATATGGTTGATAACCAGAATAATACATCTCCCTTCAAAACTTTGCTGCTAAACTCTGATATTCATTTTCACACATTCTTCAATGAGCATCAAACACGATTTCGGACCGTCAGAAACAATCACAGTTCAGACTATGATACCAACTAGATTCTGATGTTTGAAATGTTTTCTGACACCTAGAATCTTTCGTGATGAAGTAACATACAGCAATTCATATTGACATTTAACCACAGCTTCCTCAGGGAAAAAATATCGCCCGATCAAATGAATGACTTTGTCTGCGGCACGCTGCATCTCCTCTGTACTTTTCTTCCATGTAACAAGCCATTTTTCTTTCTTGGAATTTGTGAGATGTTGTCATTTAACCCTAAATCCTCTTTCCCAGTCTTCCATGGCAACCTATATGAAATATCTTTACCTTCTTCATGATGGCTTCAATGATTCCTGGAACAAACTAAATGGTTACTTAGTGAATTTGGATTTGACGAAGATAAGTACAGAGACTAAACATTATATTCACGGCTTTTAATAATTTTTGAGCATTTAGTTTTTAAAGATTGTCTGAAACAATGTATGGAAATACCTCATTTCCGCGGGGTTTTGCTTACAAAATGACATCTAAATTTTAATATTTCAAGAATAAATCCTAATAAAATTGGAGTCTTTTGTATTGGACGGAAAATATATTCAAACCAGAATTCTAAATATGAATCACCACAAGCAAAATATTTTTACTGTATTCGATATGTAAAAACTACAAAAAAATGTAAAGGATTACAAAAAATTGCTGATATTGAAACTTTTTTCCACACATTAAAAACAGTTCTGCAAATATCCAAACTGTTTTATCACCTTTGAATTCTTTTTACAATTATCATTATCTAATTTCAATTCGAGATGTTGATTACGTTTTTGTTTGAGGCGCCATATTTAATTTTAAGCAATAAAACAAAAGAACGATAGGAAGCCTTAATTCCAAATTTGAAAATATCTTTCAATTTCTGTTTAAATAATGGATAAATATTTCTTTAAAAACGAATTTAGGCCGCATCCATTACTTTGCTAGTTTTAATTAACCTAAATTCTTAAATATAATTTTTAGAATTAACTAGCAATGTTAAAAAAGATAATATATGGTTGTCAGCAAAATAAAAATCCAAAGGCAAGTTACGTAGCGAAGACGACAAAATAAAGCCGTTGCAGAATTTTAAATATATTGCTATTGCAGAAAAATATAGAATAAAATGTTTGTCAGAATCCGGAGCCATGTAAGAAGAATGCGGTTTTACGGGGCTTGAAAAATGTCATTACATAAACACCCACGAGTGTATTGAACTGTCATAACTACATGGCAGTATATGCTGGGTAATTTCCTCACAGATGAAGAAAATACTTTACGCTACAGAGATGTGGTTCCACTGACAAATTTTAACAATGACAAGAACAGACATATTAAAAACAAGGAAGTTTTAAAGAAAATAACTATTATATATATATATATATATATATATATATATATATATATATATATATATATATATATCATATCATATTTCGCATACACACACACACACACACACATATATATATATATATATATATATATATATATATATATATATATATATATACACCTTTCATATATACAATCAAGAAAGAAGGTTAAGAGAATTTAGAACTGACGGACCATAAGGTTAAGTTTCAAGTAATTAAGGTCCAACTATGTAAATTGATGCTACAGTTGTAAAGGAAGAAATAAGGAAAATGAAAGATGTTAGAATAATCCAGAACTTATACTGGAAGCAACGCACTTGCATATGAATAGAAAATGTAATCATCAAATATACAAAAATAAAAAGAGGTGTAAGACAAGGCTGTGTCATCTCACCAGACTTATTCAAACTTTACAGCGAGGCAATCCTGAGAGAAGTAGAAGTCCCTCTGGGACTTGTTATTGACGGGCGCAGTCTTAGCAACAAGATATGCAGATAACAGTGTTGATATGCAATTTCCTCACAGATGTAGAAGTGAATTGTCATAATTGCTAACGTTCTGGATGGACATGTTCCAATTTAAAAGTGAATCTGGAAAGAAAAGAAAAGAAAGCTGAAGTTGGAAAATAGGATGGAATTGTCATTAAAGTGATAGCAAACATAACTATATCTCTTTTTGCATTGGTAGACAGGGGCTGCTGCTGCTGGTGTCTTCTTTTTCTTCTTCATGTTATTATTATTATTATTATTATTATTATTAGTGTTCTTCTTCTTCTTCTTCCTCCTCCTCCTCCCCTATCTTCTTCATCTTGTTGTTGTTG
This sequence comes from Acanthosepion lycidas, assembly GCA_963932145.1. Classification (NCBI taxonomy): domain Eukaryota; kingdom Metazoa; phylum Mollusca; class Cephalopoda; order Sepiida; family Sepiidae; genus Acanthosepion; species Acanthosepion lycidas. The sequence goes on from OZ010605.1 coordinate 22,185,071, forward strand.
TTGTTCTTCTTCTTCTTCTTCTTTTTCTTCTTTTTCTTCTTCTTCTTCTTCTTCTTCTTCTTCTTCTTCTTATTATTATTATTATTATTATTATTATTATTTATTTCCTTTGATTTCTGGCGTTTACACACTTCTTCCCGGTCCTGCATAGTGACCTAAGGTTAGAAATAGTATCATGACACTTTCCACTGACAAAAAAAAAAAGAAAAGAAAAGAAAAATTACATAGATAATGCCCTTCGAAACTGTGGACTGTACTTGTGAGAACAATCTTTTGTATTTCTTTGAGGCATGGGCTTCCAGGAATCCCTTCAATCAGTCTACTGGAATCTTTTCCAACCAATCCTAGGGCTCCAACTACTACAGGTATTGTTGATGTTCCCATGTACCACGATTTTGAGATTTCTATTTCAAGGTCCTTCTATTTCGACAGCTTTTTGAATATCTTCAAAGATATTATAATACATCTTCTGTTTTTTTCTCATTCTTCTTCCACTTCTTCTTCTTCTTCTTCTTCTTCTTCTCTTCCACGTATCCGCCCTTCTACTACTACTACTACTACTACTACTACTACTAGTTCTCCTCCTCCTCCTTCTTCTCCTTCGTATTATTATTATTATTATTATTATTATTATTATTATTATTATTATTATTATTCGTCTTCTGCTTCTACCTCTAATACTACTTCTCCTTCTTTATCCTTCTACTTCTTCCTCCTCCTCCTCTTCACCCTTCTTTTTCTTCTTTTTCTCTAACCCCTACTTAGTTAATATCTTCATATTTGGTGAATTTAGAAAGCCAAGCTTAATACGACACAAATACAAATGAAAGAAAACAAAAGCTGAAGAGCCAGGTCTACCTATCTTGAAAATCCCTATGTTAAATTCTGGTTAAGATATGAGATAAAAGTCGGATTTCCAGCTTATACAACACGTGGTATCTAACATTTGGTTTTATCCCAATTAACTCTTTTGACCCTACATTAGCTCTGATACGAAATTTACGCGCAAAATGCTTCCAGATGTTCCTGCCAGAACACTATTTTACTGTCATGACATCTTCTTCCGGTCACATCTACTAAGCACAAAACATTCTTCCGGCCACATCTTTTGGCTTTTACACCCCTGCAATGAAATATCTTGACACAATATCCATTTACAAGACGCTTTTTCGATTATCGCCCAGACGTGTGAATTACTTATTGCCTCATTGTTTCCGGTTGAAAGTCAAATTTGATCGTAAAGGGAGATAAGAAAGGGAATGAAAAAAATCAGTCATTAATGAACATGGCAATCTCTGGTGATTTTCATGCATTTTAATTGACTCTTCCAAGCCATTCATCGTTGCTTGTGGAAGAGTAATAATGCAGACAAAATTCAAAATTGCTTGAGAGAGAAGAGTAGCAGCAAGAGAGAAAGAATGTAGCGGTGAAATATTATTAATGGTTTCTTGAGCTCTGCAAAATAACCTCGAAAAATATTATTTATTTCCAGCTCAGTAAAATGAATGGCTTGAGTGATTTGTTTTAGCTGCCCACATAGAAATATAACCACTTCATCTTTGTGTCGATATTTGATAAAATAAAATCATTTTTTACCGTTTTATCTAAGTCTTTATCAAGAGTGCATATATGGGAATTAACTCTTGGAAAGTTCACCTCGATTGACTGTTATCATAGTGAATTTGATAATTCTTAGGGGTGATTTACATTTTTATGGCCTTATGTCAGACTTGTAGATATTTAAACAAATCCCATATAGAATTATTTTCTTCCTGTGGTAACCGATAGAGAAATATTGATCAGTTTAAATTACATAATTGTTTCTTAATAATATTTACATTATTCGGACTACTGTCCTCATCTCTGTCGTCATATTTATTTCAACGTTTCTGCAGTTGTACGCTCCTGCCTTCTTCAATATATGTCTATACTCCTGAGATGAGGTATTATGTACACTATTTACATCATTCATACTATTGTCCTCATCTTTGTCGCCATATTTATTACAACATTTCGGTCGTTGTAGGCTCCGGGATTCTCCCTCAAAGACAGATGGGACAGGAGATAAAGGGTTTTGGTTAGATCCAGGACCCAAAGAGTGTGAGTTCAATACCTGTTTAAGGCGGTGGAAAACATGGAGAGGAGAATTAACAGGAGATAACTGATAACTGACATCCATTAGAAATGGCACGAGGAAACTAGAACTGTGTAACTAAGTGAGCAAAATAAAAGGTTCAGTTCGATATTCCAACCACCTCATCTCTGAAATATAGAAATATACTGTTTCTTAATAATTGCGAAAATAAAAGTATGTCCATCAATTCAGAAACTATTTTATAATAGAGATGGTTAATCGATATTTTTGGCGTTTTTCGCGTCCGATAATTCAACCAAACTCCGATCAAAAATATTCGGAAAATTCCAAACAAGACCGACAAAGAGAAAGTTGGATTTGTCTGATAGCTACCACGGTCTATAATCCAAACGGATGACGGGATATAGACAGACCTTGATTTAACCATATTTTACGCACATCTCTCCCAAGCTCACTCTATCTCTTTCTCAGTCTCTCTGTCTCTCTCTGAATCGATGTTTGCCTAAAATAAGACTTTCTATTTTCTCCTGATCGCCAGTTCTTTCCGAACACTCAAATCAGAAAATATTTCCGTCATTATTAAATAAAATCAATGACGCATTAAAATCCAATTATTATTCATTTTCTGGTAGAATTTAGATTTTAAAATCGAGATGTTTTCGTCAAAATATTTTCATGTCAGTTATTTTCATTGTATTTATTTACAAGCAAATGCCGTGCCGCACCGTTTTTACAAATAGTTAGCGTTCTATAGATTGTTTTCGAGTCCAGACAGCGCGAGCAAATGTTGAAATATCAAGAGCGATGACTTAGAATAAGATACGAGGCGACAAAGCAGTGGACATGCAGAGTTAAGTCAATTGTTATGCACATCAATATATCACCATTTTCACAGAGAAAATGCCTCTCAAAAAATACTCGTTTAATCCTTTCTCTAGCTTGTTCACATGAATTTTATCAAGATTTAAAACGTGATATATACATTTGATTAACAAAATACACCCAAATTAAGTATTATTTTATATACATAGACATTTCTATGATTTATAAACCTATGCTTGATCCAGGTTCTAATGCTATGGATGGAGAGTCTTGGGTACTCTTGTGGCAGGTTTCGGTGGATTATATATGCTTGGAGGAGTATTACCACCAGGATTAGGAGTCACTGCGCTATATAGAGTCTAGTTATTTTCCTCAACGTCACTGCGTCCCACTGGTCCAGTGGTACGTCTCTCACGTTATGTCGTAACGTTCTGGGTTCGACTCTCTGTAGTAGTTGCGTACTGCTGATGATTTCCTACAAAGGACAAAACGGCTATCTAGTGCTTTCTAGAGGATTCTTGTTCTAGACTCAATGAAGTATTATGAGAAAATATAACTATTAGTGCATCGTGTTTAGTTTTGTCAACGATACAAGACTTGTTTTTGAGGTAGGAGTAAATTGTAGTGTCGTCCGCGTAGATGCCTACTTGGGAATCTATAACGTCAGGTAGATCGTTGATGAAGACAAGGAACAGAGTAGGGCCTAGGATGGAGTCTTGGGGAACACTTGCCCTCGTGGGATAGGAGCTGGAGGAGAACGACCTTCAATATACGGTTTGACAGGAATGTCAAAGAATTGACCTGAAATTCCATAACACTGAAGCTTGCGAAGAAATCCAGCATGCCAAACCTTATCAAACGCTTTGGAGATATGTAGAGCCACATCTCGTTATTATGAAGGGCGTGATAAACAATTTCAGTGATGGCCGTAAGCACATCAGCTATAGAACTGGCAAAGCGGAAACCATATTGCTTGTCGGAGAGCAGATCATGGGATGTAAAGTGCTTAACCACTTTGGCGTTGATTAATGCTTCCAAGACTTTGCCGAAGAGTGGTAGGTGTGATAGGACGGTAATTAGAAGGGTCAGAAGGGTCACCAGAGTTCTTAAAGACATGAACAATGGATGAGGACTTCCAACAGTCTGGAAAACAAGATCATTAAGGCAGTAGTTTATATAATTTGGACAGGGCAGGAGTCAGTTCAGGCGTACATTTCTTCAGGACAATGGCTGGTATCCCATCTCCACCACTAGCCTTGTGGGACTCTAAATTAGAGAAAATGCCCAATACCGGGGCGATATGCAAGTCGCTCAATTGAGCCTTAGTTCTAAGGCTGAAATGGGGCGTGGATACACCGGAAGAGTCGAACGATGAATTGAATGAGAATTTCCGTGCAAAGCATTCAGCTTGGTCGGCAGAAGAAGTCAGAACCTCGAACTGGTTGAACAAAGGAGGTACAGAGGGCTTGCTATTGTTAAGTACGCCCTTGCAGAGACGCCAATAATCCTTGGAGCCGAATATGCGAGATGCAATACCTTCTTTCATTCGAGCAGCAAATAATGTCTTTGCTTCCTTGAGGACACGCTTAAACTCGTTACGCGCAGAGGCATAGATACGTATATTGCAGTCAGACATGTCACTTCATTACGTATTATTATTATTAATACTAATGTGTACCTCTGGTACTGAATGTTGAGCTGAATTCAGAAAGCAGCCATAAACACCTTGGCTGTCCCTGTGTGGCAATAAATTTTCAACATTCTTAACTGCATCATAGCTGACATTAAGCAAATTGACCCCAAAACGAGAAAGCTCCTCACTTTCCACCGCATGCATCACGCCAAGGCTGCGGTTGATCGTCTTTTTGTGCCCAGATGCGAGGGAGGTTGAGGATCAGTTCAACTAGAACTGTGTTACAAAACTACAATAATTGGCTTTCAAAATATCTGGAAGGTACAGAAACTTGATAATGATCTTTGTCAAAGATTATAATAAATTTCTCATGTGTAAAGGAAGCCAACAGTTTCAAAATGGAGTTTGCACTAGGGGAAGAATTACAAGTAAAGCATAATACAGCGACTGAATACTTTTAAAAATAATTAAAAGAGAAACAAAGGCAAAGCTAGTGAAAATAGAGAAACGATGTCAAGATAATTAGCTTTATGGTCAATTCTCTGCCAGTAACCAAAGAGCTGATGTTGACAAACCGCGTACCCATCAGTGGCTACGTAGTACAGTATTAAAAGTTGGAACTGAAGATTTTAATCTTGCTGCACAGGACCAATGCTTGGCAACTACAATTTACCAAGCACATCTACTGAAAAATTGTGTTAGTCCAAAATGCAGATTCTACGATAAATATCTAAGAACAATTCAACATCTTTTATCAGTTTGCGCGTTATTGGCACCCACAGAATATAAAACACGGCACAACAGAATAGCTCAAAATCTACACTGGAAAATCTGCAACGCTTACAGAAAGAAAACTGCAAAAAATTGGTAAGAACAGCACCAGTTACGGAGATAAGACCTGTAAGTATTTTATGAGAATTCACGATACACACAGACAGAACAATCAAATCTCATCTCTCTAACATCCCGATTAGAGACCGCTATGACAACACGTGCCTCCTTATTGATATGTTAGTCCCCGCAGACTGCGATGTATCTTTGAAGATCTTCAAAAAACTATCTAAATACAAGGACTTTGAAATCGAAATCATGGCACATGAGGACAAATCCAGTTGTATTTGGAGCCCTCGGATAGATTGGAAAAGATTACAATAGACTCATTTAAGAAATCCCCGGTAGCCCATGCTTTAAAGAAATACAAAAAAATGTACTCACAAGTGCCGCCTACACCTTACGAAGGGCTTTATCTATGTGAATTATATGCGATTTTTTTCCAAAACTGTTATGATGCCATTTCTGATCTGTTGTGGAGTGATTTCACAGTGGAAGCTTGTATTTGTACTAAGTCGGTTAGGAACTTGATATAATAGGTATAACGCAGAGTAATGATACTTTAGTATTCGACTAACTGTCGTCCGACATCGACTGACTCACCGACTGACCGAGCCATTATTCTTACTACTACTACTTATTATAGGTGAGAGAGTCTATTAACTATAGAATAGGTGTGTTCTACCATAACATGATCTTAGGTCCCTGGTCGGGATCCGGAGAATAATGAGCATACACCAGAAAAAAAAGGAAATAAAACAACAACAACAACAATAATAATAATAATAATAATAATAATAATAATAATAATAATAATATATTATACATTGATCTAGTCACTGGATATTCTGTTATTGAGGTATGGTTTCGATAAGATTGATCAAAATTCAAAAACTTTTCGAAGAATCCTCACAGAGAAAGTGGTGGTAGTTTTCTGGAGATATACATTCTTGGTCTCAGTGCCATTTCTCCCTAAGAAGTTTTTCAAGAGCACCCATTACAGCAGTAATTAGACTTATTCTTTTATTTCTTTTGATTTTTGGTATATATACATTTCTTACCGGCTCCCAACCAGAGACCTAATTTCAGGAATGGCATCATGGCATTTTCCATTAAGCATTTTTTCATAAAAAAAAACACTTGTCGCATATGTCCCTAGTAACGGTGCTTCCTTAGTGACATTTGCTCTTTTAATGCGTACATTGTTAATATGTTATCTCGCACTCATTTATTAGTGCGTTTCACTGTCCATGACACTCTAAGGACACTGCGATATGCCCACATCGAAAACATCAATCTGGTATCTTTCCTACTTGGCCAGTGCCCATAAATCGATTCCGTAGCTGACGATGGAGATAAAACTGATGCGTTGTAATTTCAACTTTAAGTTCATGTGTACATTTCGACTATTTGTCTTAATTTTTGTCATAGAACTTGTTGCTATCGCCAGACTTCTTGTAATCCACCGCGTGAACCTGTCCTGGGCATTGATATTGGAACCCACCCCAGAAATATCCCCAACCTCGTAGATCTCCTCACTATGTTGCAGGGGGTATATGAAGTACGTTATCAATCTTCATCACTTTGGTCTTGTTTGTGTTTGGCAGAGGATTTTGCAGGTCAGTGGAATCACTTACAGTTTGTATTGACGTCATCTCGAAGAGGGTCGTAACCTCAACAAACCGGATATTATTAATGTTCTTCCCATCAATCTCGTCTCCAAACATTTTCTCTTCCAATGTATGTCGCTATACGTCTTGATCAACATAAGTGATATGATGCAAACTTGGCTAATACCACTTCTCTAATGATTGTATGATCGTACAGCAGATTCCTAATATACTACTGCTGATAAAGAGAACAATGTGATGTCGGAACACCATGGTCTCCATCGATTGCCACGGCTCGGCTTGGTTGACACAATCAAATGCGTTGGTTTATTCAATGAAGCACAGATGCAGTCGAATATTGTGCACATTTCACATCTCCAACATCATGCTGATGTTTACCACGTGCTTACTGGTTCCTCGAACTTCCACAAACCCAAGCCTGTTCTAATAAATTCTCCTTTCGTTCTGAAGAAAAGACGATGCGTTTTATCGAAGCTCCAAAAAATTAACGGATTTTAAGTTTAACTGTAAAACCGTAGATATTGCTTAAATTTAAATCTATAATAATTTAATATAATTATCGTTTAATTTATTTAATTTATTATGCATATCATGATTATTATATTTATTTGAAGTTATAAGTTATGTTATGTAGTGTGTATGTATTATTAAATAGGGGCATAATTACCATGCATTTTTTCGTAATCCAATGTTATTTCTTGCAGCTTTTTCCATAGTTGCATTGTTTTTATGTATTAGTATATATAAGTATTAGTATATATATGTATTAGTATATATATATATATATATATATATATATATATATATATATATATATATATATATATATATATATATATATTAGTATATATTTCATTTGTACAACTAACAGGAAGATGGTTTGTCGTATTTTTACTTTCTGTTTTTTGCTTGCCTAATCTTATATTTATCAACTTTGTATTATCTACGCTTGTCATTTTTTTATAAATTGATCATTTATATGTTAGTAATGTGAAAAATAAAATAAAAATTATTTCAGTGATAAATAAGGAATTCATAATCGCCAAGTATTTCCCGATTCATATTTCCATATTTTATTTCTGTCTCTTGTTTTCTAGTGTATTTGTTTACCTAAACTTTTATGAACCCCCCCCAAAAAAAAACCCACAAAAAAACGTTAATTTTTTTGAGTTTCTAATGCATGTAATGTATATTATGTTTATATACTTAAATATCAGACGATAATTTTAATTGAAACATTTGATTCATTTTTTATGTTACTTCTGAGGGGATGGGCAGGATAACCTCCCATCAACGGTACAAAAAGAATCCATTGAAATATTTTGCCTTGAATGTCACGATGAACCACGGTTATAATAGAGGGACAGCGAAGGACAGCGAAGGAACAGCGAGGGGCAGCGAAACACCCATGTTTAACGTAGTTCACGCAAATGACACTGGGGAAGAGAGGCACCATTTCAGTACTTCCGTTATTGGTCATGATGCCGTGTGGCCAAAGCCCTCGGGAAATCACGCCACTGATGTTTCTGGGATTAATAACACAAAGTGCCTCATGGGACGTTAGAGCTTTGACGAGTGGAAAACTCAATGATTTCACAGCAGAGCTGGAGAGATGTGGGGTAAGTATCCTTGGGGTTTGCTGAGAACTCCCGTAGTGGTAAAAGAAGGATTATGACCATGAGCTGGGACACGTTCTCCTTCTCTGCAAAAAGAGACCACAAGACGAGTTGGAGTTGGCCTTGTGGTGTATAAATCTAAGAAGAGATCGGTACTAGGAGAAAAAACCTGAGAATTAGTGACCACCCAGTTAACATAATCTTATTAAAAGTCTATGCTGCACCGGTAGATGTAGCGGAAGAGGAGGTCGACAGATTTTACGAGATGGTCGAAGAAGTGTTAGACAAGATTCCAGAATTATATTTCAAGTATGATTGAAATGCCAAAGTTAGAATTGATGTGAGTCATCACAAAGGGCCAGATGGCCATGGTGATAGACACGAAACAGGAGAACGTATTGGGTAGGGAATGATCTCGTAGTTGGAAACACAATATCCCAGCAACACGCTCCCACCCACGTCTGTACACATGAATACGTCCGAGGGACCTAAGCAAGAAACGAGATTTATTACATTCTGGACAGCAGAGAAGGTGAAAGTTCAGTCTTATGAAAGTACAAAAATGATAAAGTTCAAATTTCGGAAGTGAATATCTACTGCTCATCTGCAAACCCAGGATGAGATTGAAAGCCGTAATCAAAGGACAAGAATCATCAAAATTTGGATGTAACGCAGATACCTGCCAAATTCCACGAGAATGTAGAAAAAAAAAGACTACAAGCAATTGATGACATCCGGGTTTTATGGAGGCGAGGATGAATATACTGAACATCTACGGATAAATATACGAAACAGGAAAGGAACATATCCCATTACAGAATCGCCAGGAGAGACTGTGGCATTCAGTCGTTGCACTGGAAATCGCAGAGATGCAAAAAGAAGAGAAATGCAAAGAGCAATCAGGAAGAGTTGAGCTGACTTAACAAGGCTTGCACCAAGAAGACGAGTGAAGACATGTGGAATTACTAGGAGGAAAAAGAAAAGAGGCTCAAATACATGAGATGAACGTAAAGGTTTTCCAATTTGTGACAGATATAACTAGGTGGACGTCACCATATGCCAACGTCATTAATGCCATTAACAGTAATTCCCTGACAGAGGCAGAAGTGATACCGGCTAGGTGGGCAGAGTACTTCGAAGGTCTTTGTATGACGACAAACCAACACCAGTCCGAGGAAAGAGATGACACTGTCATGGATCAAAAAGTTACATAAATATCAATGAATTGAGTTAGATATGATAATGTTAACACCCTCTCTCTCTCTCTCTCTCTCACACACACACATCTATCTATCTATCTATCTATCTATCTATCTATCTATCTCTCTCTATATATATATACACGATTCCTCAATCCAACCTACTATCCATTACTCCACCGTGCCTCCTAGTTCGAATTCCGGTCGAATCCATTACATTCACGTACGTGCTAATACCCTTGGGAAAAGGTATGGATCCTCTTCTTCTCCCCCCTCCAGCTATGGGTAAATAGCAGGACAGACTGGGTTCTATAGCCTTGGATGGCAACTGGTCTAGGAGAAGGATAACTCTGAATTCAGAACCTGCGAAGTGTCGTTTGGGGAACTTGTGGAACTTAGTGCACCAGGTCTCTGAATTCGGCCCTTCAAAAAGTGTGGATGGTCCTGCACGAAACCTACACCACTATAATCAAATGTCTTGTGCTATTGTCGTGTTGTCAGTTTCCTGGGAACTGATCTGCTTGACCCTCATACGTCGAATTCAACGGGTGAGTCGACTACACACACACACAAATATATATATATATATATATATATATATATATATATATATATATATATATGCGTGACGGTAAATTATGTGGGAGAAATCCGGAACTGAGTACCGTTTACAGTTCAATAACCGCAAGAAAAACATCAGGGACCTCAACAACCCTTCCGTCTATGCACACTTCAACCAACATGGTCATAGCATCGACGATGTCGGGTACCTTTAGCGCCTTGGTTCGGTAGCCGGGAGGAGAAACGCAGATCGGAGTTGAAGTATTTCCTAAAAGTAAATTTCCGCACAGAGAAGCTAAACAGGGATTTGTATTTACTCAGCGATTACAATTTATACAAGGAAACCAATTATCAGCAACACCACTCCGCGAATGAGTAAGCCTTCTACTCACATTTTAACTCTAAACGTTAACAGCCATCACACCACCTACCTACTATATTTTTATACTTTACCCCCTGTTATTTCCCTCATAACGCACTATTCAGTAATGGAATTATTGCCTATTACACAAGGGGTTACTTTCCAGTCACCCACTTTTATATCATTATCACTGTATCACGATGATTTCTTTACATATATGCTTATGTAAGGAGTGCGGAAGATTAGAGTAGATACATATTAATCTTGTATGTATATTTATATCTTTAGATTCATATGTTTGCGTGTATATATACACGTTGTGTGTGTGTATATATATATATATATATATATATATACACTTATTCTGGTTATTCTGGTTGTGGGCATTCAGTAGATACATCTGTTAGTCGCACAAAGGGTACACACTGGTCTGCAAATCTTTTACAAGACTTCATTATTTGTTTTATTTTCTAAAGTATATCAACCCTCTGCCGGTTATTCTGACATTGAAAGAAAGTTTATATTATATATATATATACACACACACACACATATATATATATATATATATATATATATATATATATATATATATATATATATATGACGAAATATAGTTTTAAGGTGTGCTATATTTATGGGATAAAGTGCTCAATATCAGAGACAGAGCGTATGTAAATATAAAAGTGAACATAGAAGTCAACACTTAGAGGCGACTGTCTGTTTCATGCTATATGCAATCGTCAGGCCACCGATGCATATAGCAGTGGCCTGACGATTGCTTATAGAATGAAACAGACTGTCGCCTCTAAGTCTTGATTCTATGTTCACTTTTACATATATATATATATATATACGTTTTTCTTCTCAGTTTTCCATTTTTTTTTCTGTACACCCTTTATTGTTAACAATAGGTTTCCAAAATTTTTATCCAATTTTTTTTCCATTTTTGGTCCTTCATTTTTTACTTTACATTTCATTTTATTTAATAATATTTTATTATTATATAATCCATTTTTGCCCCTCATTTTTACTCATCACTTTCTAAATTGACAAGTTGGACCGACAATTTTGGCTATACCTTTCCACACGAGAAACGTTTCTTCCCCTCCCCAAACTATAACTCTTTTAATCTCTGTTTACAATGTCACTCACCCCACGACACACAACAATAATAATAAACCTGCCTAACATTTTTGCACTGATGAAAATATCAAATTTATGCTTATTTTCAGAAAAAACATTTCACACATCGATGACTCAGACATAGATTGGGGTTTTGCTAGTCAGTCAGTTATGTGGCATGCGTGATTCACGATTTGGCGATCAAGCATCATTCGATACATGACTGACGTGGCAGATTTTTCCCGAAATAGGTTGTTATTTCTTTCTGAGGTAGACCACTTGCTATCCAAGGCTACAGGACTCAGTCTGCCCTGCATAGCTAGGGAAGAAGAATAGGATTCATATCTTTTCTAACGTTATGAGCACGTAAGTGAATGTAATGGATTCTCACAAGACGATATATTTAATAAATAATAAATAATATTTAAGGAATGATTATCATACTCATTATAATGGTACTATTTCATTTGTCCTTGTTTATTAACTAACCTACCTACCTACCTACATATATATATATATATATATATATATATATATATATATATATATATATATATATATATATATATATAAAAGTGAAAATTGCAGTCAACACTCAGAGACGACAGGCTGTTTCATGCTAGAGGCAATCATCAAGCCACCTGACGATTGTGTCTAGCATGAAACAGCTTGTCGCCTCTGAGTGTTGACTTCAATATTCACTTTTATATATATATATTTACATACGCTCTATTTCTGATATTGAGCAATGTATCCCATAAATATAGTACACCTTAAAACTATATTTCTTAGTATATATATATATTTTTTTTTTCCACGAAGTAGCATTTTTATATTTTGTTCTGACATTTCATTTTCATTCGGTATATTTTTGTCATTTTCCCTATGAAACTAAATATTCTTCTTCGGAAGTAATCATTTTTCCATCTTCCAACGGCAGATCCCAGCGTGTTCTTAAAATGCATTTGGCAATTTTCCTGTAAAACTTTGTCAATAAATATTCCTCATCCACATCGTGTTTTTTTAAAAAGCAGATAGTCGTGATATTTTCTGCGTCTGCCCCTAAATTAACATGGAGTTTCCCTTTTTGATGTCTAAGGAGCCAATCTTTCGAGAAATACTGATAACTGAGAAGGCAATCGTGTTTACTCATGAACATATTTCATTTCCGTCTCATAAACCTTGTAGTCTTAAAATTATTAGGTTGGTGTAAAAATAATGTCGTTTTCTCACATATGTTACTATGTGAGAAAACGATATTATTTTTGCACCAACCGAATAATAATCTCGTGTCTCCCATCGGTCTTAGGATATTGTAGAAGATAAGATGCGGAAACATTAAGATATTTCTCCTTAGTAAAATGGTTAGTTTTTTTAGCTAGCTCGATTGACTTTAACCGTAATATTTTATCCACATCACAGAATACTAGGCGTGTTTCATGAACAGTCACAGATGCATAAATATACATTAATGTTGCGTGACCTAAATCAATCTAGAAAAAGCTAATTTCATGGTTATGCGTTCGATCCTCATAAACTCCACCGCCTTGTAGCAGGCTGCACAATTTATGAAATATCTTGACGTGAATTATTTCTTCTCGATGTTAATTGTTTTGCATGTTCGATCTTCACATATTGCCCAAATACTGTATGATATGTTGAAATTCTTCTTCTTTCATATACCCTAACTTGAAGGTAGATGGTCGTGGCCTGAATGTCCGAGCAGTTATGAATATTCGAGATTCATGGAAGATTGAGTTTATAAGCAGTAAATTCGACCTTGTCTACCCAACGCTTCTTTGTAGCCTAACGGTAAGGCACGTCAGCGTAAATGACGGTTCCGTATAGGATGCAGGTTCTATGAAAATTTCTCGGACATTCAGGCCGGTAAATGTTATTTAATACTGTTTATTATAAACAGAGCATTTACTTAAATACTTGTATCTATAACGTTAAACATAAAAATATCTTTAATAAATAAATTGTCGGACTTTGTCCATTTCGTAATATATGACGTCATTTGTTTACATTTGATACGCCATGAGCAGTTATGAATATTCGAGATTCATGGAAGATTGAGTTTATAAGCAGTAAATTCGACCTTGTCTACCCAACGCTTCTTTGTAGCCTAACGGTAAGGCACGTCAGCGTAAATGACGGTTCCGTATAGGATGCAGGTTCGAATCCTGTCAAAGAACGAATATTTTCTATGAAAATTTCTCGGACATTCAGGCTGGTAAATGTTATTTAATACTGTTTATTATAAACAGAGCATTTACTTAAATACTTGTATCTATAACGTTAAACATAAAAATATCTTTAATATATATATATTAATTTTGAATTTATATCAAAAAAGAAAAAAAACACTTGATAATATTAACTACGAACACGGCCTTAATCTGCTAACTACGGTTAAGCTTTTTATTTCATCTTTCTTGTGTTCGAACAAGATCTTTCTTTTCTGGACAAAGGATGTGTAAGAACTCTCCAAATGTTTTATATTTCCCAGCGCTGTCGTCTATAACTTTAGCCATTATGAAAGATGATTCGATTTTTCAGCTTAATTGAGTCTGTGCGTTCTGTGTATGTCTTAGTGTGTGATAGGGATGTATTTAATTTCCGAATACGTTTAGCACATTGTGGCTTTGTTCGTAGTTAATATTTTTAAGAGTTGGCCTTTTTCTTTTGTATTATTAAAGCTTCCATTATTTTTAATCTTTTTTTGCCAGTGGATGCAGTTAATATATTTGTGTTTTCTACTAGTAAGTTTCTAATGGAGTCTGGTAAATTTGTGTGTGTGTTTAAATGGGTTCTAATGGAGCTGTGACCAGATAGGTTTAACGTAAGACGTCTAGATAAGCATGTAGTTGTGTAACCGACGTAATTATTCATGAGTCCGGTTTGATCAGGAACACAGTTCCTTAAGGGGCATTTGAACTCATAGATATTGGTCGTTCTTTGTAATTTTGACTTAGCTGGTGTGTTGTTATTTTTGAGGATAACTTTAGCTGTCTTGAATTTTTTATAATAGATAATTAATTTGATTTTTTTATTCGTGTCAATATATATATATATATATATATATATATATATATATATGTATGTGTGTGTGTGTGTGTTTCTTGAACATGAAGGCACTTGAATACTTAATACGTTTTTGCGAGTAGCAACTGAACACTCTAATTTGAAGTCATACCTTGGTCGCTGAGTCCATCACTTAAAGTTTCCGGACAGTTTGATGTCTTCAGTCAAGTAATCACTCCGTCCAGCGATGCCATATCAGTATCTTAATGTTTGCATATATAGCTATGGTTCCGAGTTTACCCCTTGTGCGAGATGACTGTTAATCTTACAAGAAGTTTCACCCTTCCTTTGACAGGTCTTGTTGCTTATTTTTTTGGGCGTCCAACCAGTCATTTTGTCCGCAGATTCTGGTGGGTGAACCGATTTACTTCCCAACGACACGATCATACGGTGTTTAATACTTATGATTTTGTGTATATTTGGCTCAACCATGAAAAAGGGAAGAGAAAAATAAAGGAACATTACTGAATACGATATTTTATACTGTAGTAAAATGTTCAACAAATTCTAATAGATTTGTTAGAATATAAAGACATTCTTTTTCATTTATTAGTCCCACACATAAAACAATTAAACTACAATTTAAGTAACTTCAGTACTAATTCCGCCATCAAAACGAATGACAATTCCTATGCCGTTTATTTAAAAAAACATGATGTATTCTGTTTTTAATAAGATACATAACATTTCTTCTTAATCGGGATCGGACGAGGAATTTTATTTTTGTGTGTTATCTTAAGGATCGTGTCGTTTTTACACATAAGAGACATTAAGTACGAAGCATGCGCTCACATCTAGTTGGATTTAATTCGTTATTTCAGATTTACGTGACATTCCCAACGGCCTTAGATTACAAAACAACCTGAACGTTATGTTAACAACGAACGGCGGTAACAAGAAAAAATCGAGTACAATTTAGTCAAGGAAAAATACCATTTTAATAACCTCTGGGATTTGATCGCGAACCGAAAAAGAAAAATGAAGATTTTTCTTTTGCATCGCACACATGGACGTCGAAGAAATTTCATTAAGTGCACTGGAATATTTTCTGATGCGATATTTCTGATTTCTTTTGCAATGTCTTTGATTATCTTGGCCTGTCAATCGCTGGCCTTCAGTCTGATGGAGAACGCCTCAATTTGGACTGAAAAAGAAATGAACTTTTACTAGGTTTTGTTCTCTTCCCTTAACTTTCAGAAAAATCAAATTTCACTTTCGAAATATTTGGAGAGAAGCTCTCTGGACTACTAGATTATTTCCTCCTATTCTGAATATCTGCAAACTTGAAACGACAGACCACTGATTTATTACGATCGATTGAGATGTTCATTCATCTTAAAATGTTTGGATAGAATATATCGTACACTTTGCTGAATTTATGACCGACATCCAATATATTAATGATAGTGTGTCACTGGGCCTAATTGAACTTACGTTGTTCTGAATTTTAATCAACGACTTTCCTGATGCCAGCTCGGTTTGGTTTGGGTTTTCTTCTATGGATTATCAACCTCAATGGGTTATTTAATGCCGAGAAGATTTTTACTGCTGGTAATATTTTTTTTCAAAAATGTATTACTGGGAATATTTTTTTCCTTCAAAAATTCATTGCTGCTGTTTATTTTTACGAAAATGTATTGATGGTATGAAAATCTATTTTTGACCCTTTCATAGTATTTTGACCCCAGTTTGGGGGTTAACTATTTGCCCATGCTGGGACCCTAACAGGTGCTACCACCCTGGGCCATGGTGGATCTGGGAACACCAGCAATTAAGAGGTGGTTCCAAGCTCCTCAATACCTCCTGATCAGATGCCTTTCTGTTGGATGTACTTTATCGTCTTACCCAGAATGCCTCATTTGGGGCATTCTTACCCCTTTGCAGAGGTACACTCGGCGTACTCTGAAGCCGCAACCGACAGGGCGTTCACAGCTCGCTGTCTATGTAGATGATACAACTGTTTACTCTTGTCTTAATGGCATAGATGATCGGTACGTTAAAGTCAAAGTGGCAACTGGTCTAACAAAAATGATCAACAATCAGTTGATAACTCTATCAAGAAATTGATTGTTAATTTTAACGCTTTCAAAGCGAAACTACTCTCTTTAATCGTCTGAGCGAAACATTTTTGCCTTCCGTCACCATGAATGCGGCTAACCTTTAAGAGAATGGCCTCTTGCGTCTGGTTATTCTAATGTTTTCCGCTGACATGAAGTGGAAACAATACATTAAACCAATTGCTAGTTTTGCTGATGAGAAGATTTGTTCTCTGTGTCGCTCTAGACAATTTTTTCGACAGAATCTGTCTTACACATTTCTAAGTCTACCATTTATTTGGTATTTATAGATTCTTTACAAAATATTAAGATAAATCTGCAATCTTCGATTCAGTGACTTCCCACGGCCGTAAAGTAGCTTCCGTGTACCTTTTCTAGAAATATTTTCATACTAATTGTTCTTAGGATCTTTCTACTTAGATCTGCTTAGATTTTATGAATATAAACGCAGACCTAGATTGGCAGCTAGGTCTCATCTTGCCACATTTGAAATTGCTAGATGTAACTGTAAGATCTATATTAACAATTCCTCCTCTTGTACCTCTGGTCCCGTGGAACTCTCTTCCAGTCAGTTTTGATCTTCAAAAATGTAAATGCGTCGTCCAACATTATATTCTGCCTTCTTACTTTCTGTGATTTTATTATTCCCTCGCCTTAATAATATTTTATTTTCTCATATAGTGGTTTTATTGCCTTGCTGGCGTGAAATAATTATATATATATATATATATATATATATATATATATATATATATCCATGTTTCATTAAAAACGACAGAAAAGGTACTACAGTTAAGCTTTTTATATAATTTTTCTTGTGTTAGCGCAAGACCTTTCTTTTGCGCACAAAGGGTGTGTAAAAAATGTCCAAATAAATAATTGCATCGGTTACAAAACTACATGTTTATCCAGACGTCTTACGTTACCCTTATCTGATCACAGCACCATTAGAACCCATTTAAACACACACAAATTTACCAGACTCCATTAGAAACATATTAGTAGAAATGACAAATATATTAACTTCATCCACTGGTAAAAGAATGATTAAAATAATGAAAGCTTTAATAAAATGAAATAGGCAACTCTTAACAATATTAACTACGAACAAGGCCGCAATGTGCTAACCGTATTCGGAACTTAAAAACATCTCTACAACACACTAAAACATACACATAATGCACACAATCAATTAAGCTGAAAAGTTGAATCATCCTTGATAATGGCTAAAGGTATAGCCGAAAGCGCTCGGAAATATAAAACTTTTGGATAGTTTTTACACTGCCTTTGTCCAGAAAAGAAAGCTCTTGTTCGAACACAAGAAAAAATAAAATAAAAGCTTAACCGTATTACCTCTGTAATTTTTAATGAAGCATATATATATATATATATATATATATATATATATATATATATATATATATATATGAGGATCTATTTGTTCTAATGGTTCAATTGCTTTTATTTTTATTTGTGTTACTTTTTGTTTAAGAGTACGGATGTCAGCATAAATAATAAGTAATATTAAGTAAGATTAAGTTTGTCTTTTTAATCAGTTTACTCTGGACAAGGAGAAAATGCCACTAAGACGGGGTTACTAAGTAAGTGGTTACTGGAAATGAAAGAGAATGTGAAAACGTAAGATGGAAATACAATAAAAGTATGGGTAAAGAAGAAGATGGTGATTGACGTTGCTATTCAATTTTTGATGATTTTAGATTTCAGAGAAACAAGAAATCGGTGTGAAGTGTGAGAAAAGAAGATTTAGAATTGAACATACAGTTACATCCAGCTATTACTAGAGTAAAATGATTATACCAAGCAATCTATAACCAATCTAGGAGTACGCTTACATTCATGAGGTCGGGTTACCAAGTAAGAGATATGAAAATATTTTAAAAAGGATGTTCTAACTTTGACCGAATTTTAAATGGGAATGAAGTTTAATGTTCTTTTTTCTTTTTCTCTCAGTTTTAACAAATGAAATCGTTGGCAGTTTCAACCATGGAGAAATTTAACAATCCAACAACGTGTCAAAGTTATCGAAGCCTATTATAAAAATAGAAGTTGAAATTTATAAATATACGGACCAATGATTCCGCTAACAAAAAATGCACACCAAACAGTGATCTTTTATAGATTTAGTGGCATTTCAATAATCTTCTTTGGATTTTCATCAACCCAAATGCGACAATTATACTTCTTAACGAATCCATCAAGATGAAAATGGATTTCTTCACTAATGCGGATTTTTTTGGTGAAAAATCTTCATGGGCTTGCCTTTGATCATACCCCAAATTGACGAATATTGGGCGCTCCAATTGGACACTAGGTTTCATTTCTTGTGATTATTGAATTTCTTAAGCGTGTAGAGACAAATCTTTTGTCAAAATTCGATATAACGTTGTTGTGAAGAAGTTCGAATCCGGCGCGAGATGACGAATAGAGGTGTCTGGATTTTCGGCCATATTCTCGAGTAAAAGTGTGCCGCCAAAGCCTTCGCGGACATTTGGGCGATATTATTTTTTCACACATAATTGGGATGACTTAAATAACATGATCCAATAGCGAAATAAATAAATTTTTTACCAATACCAGATTTATTTACTGCTAACTTTGATCCGACTTAATGAAACACCCGTATATATAATTCGTCTTAATGAAACACCTTTATATATAATCCGTCTTAATGAAACACACTTTAGAAAGGTCAATAAAGAAGCTACATCACGGTGGCGGAAAAGAGACTGAATTCGAGATGTCAGGTCAGGACAGATAACTTTACAGATCCTTCCTTGAATTTTGTTGATATGTGAGTGTTGACCGAAATGTTCACCAAATTTTAAACGCAAGTGTGTCAGAATACAACAACTGGCCGACTAGTATTCAGGTTCGCGTGCATGTCTTTCCGTATACCAACCGGTGTGTCTACTTACATTTATATATATAAACCTTGGTCAGCCTATGAAACATGCAAGACGGATTCTAACGAGAAAAATATGCCAAAAGAACAGCCTTCTTTTTGTGATGTCAACGAAAACTCGTTGCCACTTTTGTAATATCAACGAATACTCGTTGACACTTTCGTAATGCTCGTTCTAATCGCAGGTACAGCGATAGTAACAATTTTGAACAATACTGGTGTCAGACACCTTCAAATAACACTCGCATTAATAGTAACTGCTCGATAATACTCGCTCAAATAGTAACCACCGAATGCTGATCCGAACAGTAATCCTTATAGTGATCAGTATAGTGAAATATTATCGTAAATAGTATAGAATAATTGTAATAGTATAGTAATAGAGTAGAAATGGTGATCGTATAGTAATAGTCCATAGAATAGAAATGGTGATCAGTTAGACACTACGCTAAGTCCCATATATACATTTCTTTTGCGGTCACTTGATCTACTTATTCCAAATAGGATCGCCTATGTTGATCTGTGTTGAAACTCCAGTGTCGGAAGCGACACTTTATTCTTATATAACACTTCTTAGACGCCGAAGTAGCAATTGATAAATATTATAACTCTACGTCAGTTGTAATCGTAAGGTCAAGCAGCTGCAATGAGTTTGTTTGGGGGTTAGCATCATCCATGCTGATGGTGGGAAAAATGGTTCTCCGCGATGATTAAAGAATACCAGTTTCGTTTTTGTAAGTCCGGCTTAGATGTGGCACAAGGCCGAAAGTATGGGGCACTCATTGAAGATCAAACTCACTACTCAGTTGTAATTGATCTAGCAAGACAAGCTGTCTAACCATTACACAACGTCAAGGTCCCCAAATGTTTTTATGGATATGTATTGAGGATTCGTACAAGAATGCTAAATTCCTCGATAATTAAAGAACTATAATTACAAGTCCCTGCTCTTATATATGAGGCATGAGGTTTTTTTTTACAATAATATCCATCTTGTACAAGGCCCAAGACTCGCTCGAGTCAGAGGGTTACAAAATAAGACGGAAGCGGAAAATTTCGTGTGGATATAATGGTGTAGTGATCGTGGAAGCATCCTCTTGGGAGGAGGTTCCGCACTTTAGCGATTCGGGGCAAGAAGCTGCTCGAGTGGAACTTAAATCACACCAATGGTATACGAAGGGAATGTGCTCGGTCTAGTAGGTTTTAGTCGTCAATACTAGAACTGATGAAACTTTCTCAGAATATATTCGCTGGTAGAAAGCAAATAGCAGTCAGAGTATTGCAACATATATATATATATATATATATATATATATATATATATATATATATATATATATATATATATCCGGATTGACGTGGTTCTTATAAAGGTAACGGATAGCAGAAGGAGCCAGATACTTTCTGTATAGATGCCAGCCATTTTCTCAACATCTTTAGTTATGTTCTTTCAATCTGAACAGAAATATTTTGCAAGGTTAAAGTAGTTCTTTAGTTACTAAAATTGTTGAGAGTTTGTTTCATCAAATCAAATATTTACAAGAAAGACAAGATCTGGGAATACAAAGTAAAATACATTTCTCTAAGCATCTGATGTGAAATTTTTATCTTAGGTGTTGAAAACCATCCAAAGGAAGAACTATAAAACAAACCTGAATTACCAGGAGACCAAAAAGAAAAAAAAATTCAACTATGCAAAAATGCTGTGAAATAAATGAAACAGTTTCACTCAATTCCCGCACCCTTTCGTGAATCAAAGAAATTGAAATCATTTGCAAGTTAATCTTTCTCTACCAGACACACACGTCATCGGCAGAAGCTTAAGCAAACAAATCGATCGATTAATCTATTTGGCACATTTGAGGTAACACTTTTTTTTATCAATTTATTTGTAACGTTCACCTTTTTATCTCAGAGGAACAATACAAGACGAGTAATGGTTTTAGTAAATCACTTATCATGAGAACAACATGCTTTTTAGCATCGTAAACCTCCACAATGAACTCTGATAACATTCCTTTTCGAATATTGATCGAACTGATTCTATGGAAAAATTAGATAATGTTTAATATAGGTAAGTGCTCGTCCTATTTCGTTTCTACTTTTCCCACTGCCTCTTTAGTACTTTAGACAGTTTACCATTGAAACGAAATAGGACGAGCACTTACCAAAATAATACTACCTTCCAGTCAACAAAAGCCAGATAAACTCACTGGAAATAAGCGTGGCCTGCAGTATAGTGTGACATCAAGATTGCGCATTGGAAGTGCTTGTCGGGAGAACTATCCGACATGCTACAGCAAGAACCAGATATTTCTCTTCTTGTCTGTAACGGCATTCACCCGAGGTGGGTTGAGCCAGTTCAATATTACAGTTTAATGGGAATTTGGAATTCACAAGCGGTCCCTAACCCGCGTGTATAGCACATGAGATTTGATTATAATGGTGAAGGTTTCGTGCAGGATCATCTACACTTTTTGAAGGGCCCATTACAGAGTCCTGGTGCACTACGTGCCACAAGGTCCCCAAACGACCCTCCGCAGGTTTTGAATTCAGAGTTTTCCTCCTTCTAGATCAGTTTCCATCCAAAGCTATAGAGCCCAGTCTGTTCTGCTATTTACCCATAACTGGAGGGAGAACAATAGGATTCATACCTTTCCCAAGTGTAATGGATTCGACTGGAATTCGAACTCGGCTCTCCGATTTCTCAATCCAAGCCGATACCCATTACTTCACCGTGCCACCTCTTAACCATATATTATGCGACTGTTGATCAAAAAAGCCCTTCTAAGCTCTAATCCTTACTAGCAGTCGGGATCCGGCAATGAAAAGACTGATAACCCGGTATCGTCAGTATGGGGATTTTCCCTAAGTGTCCTCAGCATGATGAATTGTAGTCTCCTGCCCGTCATATCACAAAAAGTCATGACAGTCACCCTTATTAAGGTATCAGAAGAAAGAATCGGAAAAAATACACCCGAAGCATAAAAGAAGATATACATCTCTGCTACTGTTCAAATGATAATGGAGTAAGAACCAGACTTATATATATATATATATATATATATATATATATATATATATATATATATATATATATATATATATATATATATATATATATATATATATATATATATATATATGTTTTTTGTAGGTACGAATTAAAGGGCTGTGTGCAAAATAACGATCACCCACCAGGTGCGCTGCTAAATTTGTTCCGTTAAAACCTACTGATATCGCTATCGACGAGGTCCGTCTTTAAGGATGCCGTGTTCATTTTTAGAAATTCATTTGAAACTTTTAGAAAATATAATTAGAAAAAGAGTGGGGGGGGATTCTTGTAGTAATTCATCGGATGAGTTATTTTTTTCTTTTTTTTTTTATTCACACTATATCTTTCCCTTATGTTGTTTATGATAGCAATTAAAAACTTATACAATTAAATAATTACATAGTTTTAATGCAGTTTTTATGTTACTCTTCGGAGCATATCTTGCGAAACTTTGTAACAGAGAAAAAACAAATTAAGAAAAATACCTGATGATACGTTGCTACTAGTAAGACGAGAAATAAGCAGTCTGAAATTACAGACTTAATCTACGGACTGTCAAGATTATTCAGACTTTCCGAAATTTTCACCAAAATATTTTGCTTTGAGAACTTTTGCAGTAAACCTAATTTCGGTAGTAAATATATAACATTTAAGAGGATAATGTATGGATATCTTTCCTTGGATGTTCAGAAATTGGACACTGTTCAGTTATTTATGCTAACAATAAACTATTTTAAAATACAAAATTGTACTTGGATTAAACGAAAATTAATTACAATACATATTACTTACAATATAATCCTTCTTGCTGTCAATTTTGACGGCACGAATACACTAGTATATATATAGTTGTCTCTTTACGTCACGATTCAGCTTTGAGTTTTCTCATAGTACAAAAGCAAAAGAAAGCAACGATCATACTTGCAAATATAGTGATTCATGTCGAAATCATATTTTCATCATTTAAGAGAAATATTGTTAGGCAAGTGTTTACCATAATACGTCCTTATGAGCCTACCATTTAGGCTTTCTTTGAATTTTGCTAACCTCCAGGAGAGTGACGTTGTGCCTTCTCGGGCTAACATTATTCCCTGAAATAAAGTAGATTATATTGACTTGATTGGTAAGTGTGCGGTGAAGAAAGATAGTTCTCTGTGTCATGCTAGGCAATTTTTCTCAACATAATTTACATATTTATAAGTTTATTTCTCTTTTACATATTTATAAGTTTAAGATTCATCTTTGCTTTGAAAATTCCTGCTACATATGTTCTGGTGATTTTGCTATTTAGAGATTTTGCTATTAGTGATTTTGCTATTTAGAGATTTTGCTATTAGTGATTTTGCTATTTAGAGATTTTTGATAAAAAAAAAGAAAAGAATCAGCAATGTTATTGGTTCTGATCTGGCATCTCGGCTTCAGTCACCTGCCTACCGCTTGTCACGTAGCTTCCCTGTCCCTTTTATACAAATACTTTCATGGTAATTTATCCGATGATCTTTGCTTTTTGGTGCCTAGACTTTGCGAATTTAAGTGGAGCACTAGATTGGCAGCAAGGTCTCATCATTTTATAGTGGAAATAGTTCAATGCTAAGAGTTTCTTCTATCGTACTTCTCGCTTCTGAAACTCTCTTCCGGCTTCTTTCTTCTCAGTCAACTTCAAAAAATTAGATGCAATTTCTGTTGTTATAATGTTTTCTTAATTTTTGTTGCTTTATTGTCCTCCCTTTATAGTAATTTTTCCCATATTACCAATCACTCAGTATCCACTTGCGTCTTAGTTACTTGATTGCCTTGCTTGTGGTGAAATGATTAAATAAATCCTCAGCCATTAAAATCAGAAAGGCTCAACTGTATGAGAGTTACCAGCTACTCATCCAATATGGCTTCGGTTCCTCATCTACGAAGAATTTTCCCAGTTACTTAACTGTTTGGTTGAATATTCTATAAATTGACAATTACGGAGCGCTTTCATGCGCATTTACAAAGAAATTCACAGCTATCAAATACTTTAGTTTTTTTTGTCTTAGGAATTCACTCCTGAAGATATTCTTGGACTAGTATTCGGGAAAATAAAAGAAATTAAAATAACTGTGGGCACTTCCTTAATGTGTTTAATAATCTAAAAATTCAACCAAAGATATGCTGCCAAAATACACACACACACACATATATATATATATATATATATATATATATATGGAGAGAGAGAGAGAGATAGGGAGAGAGATAGAGAGAGAGAATTAATGCAAGTAAGAGGTTTGTCCCTTAGCTGATTTTTTTTACCTTCAGCATACCGACTTCACAGTTTCGTCCACTCGTCAGTGGGTATCAGCAACTGACTCCTTGTAAAATTAATGGCATGCAAGCGTATCCTTATGCAACCACCATCAGATTTTATTATACTTTCTTGACATCTGGAATCTATGTCCTTCTACAGGGTCAGAGCAACACATGAACCCTAACCATCATCCTTAATCCACTGAATCAGGGATTGATCTGAATTCACCCCACCACGATTCAATAAACGACCACATAAGCGCAGATGAGTCGCTGCGTCTGGTGTCGTATTGTTAACAGGGCGAATCTAATGGGTTCCCTGTGACTATATTACAGGGCATAACTGTTGCATTCAATGCGGATATGATTTGTGTACAAAGTGATCCTCAGATAATTCGTGATCAATAATCACCGATGGTCGGCAACTGCAGTTTTCCATGAGTGGCCATATTGCTTTCAATCGGGCATTCACTATTTACACGTGGCACCATAGCAATCTCAAATATTCCCATGATTTCGTAAATGAAAATTCTCGTCCTTCTGGCAATAACGCTCACGCAGTGTTCTAACCCCGATAATTCACGTCGAAGTCAAATGAAACGCCTTTCGCAATTTGTTCTTCTAATCCAAGAGTAATATCCTATTCTCGGCTGATTTTGAAATCTGTTTGCAAGAACAGCCTCCCTACTGTCAAAACACGTTCCATCATTCATTCTTTTTATGGTCAGTGCGATGCTGGCTATATTTCTCTTTAAGCAATTCACCCCAAGCAAAGCGAATAAGCCACTAGCACGCAAGGGGATACAAAGTGTGAAAGCAAGAGGCGTGCTTGAGGAAAAGGTATGTGAAACAAGATCAAGGCATCAAAAGATGTTGATTGACATTACACCTTAATATTTGAAGATTATAGTTATCAGGGAAGTAAGTAAAAGGAAGGGAGGTGGGAAATGCGAGAGAAGAAACTGTTGGAGTAGAAGAGACGGCTACATTTAGCCATTGCGATAGTAAAAGGGTGGGATAGAGATGGCAATCTAGTATCACTCTTAAATTCATGCAGTATAAGAACCAGCGAAAATACCTCGTCGGAGCAGTTGCCGTGAAAATATTTGTAGAAGAGCCGGAGGGAAGCCAAGGCACGTAAATTAAAAAGATCAGGACCCATTACATTGCATATCAGTGTCTCTGGATTCTGTCGAGGGCCTCGAGACGTACAACGGGGCACCAGACCATATATTGACAGCAGTATTCCATGCAAGGATGGTTGGTTGATATATAGATTTGAAGGATGGACTCAAGCGAGAATAACCTCCCTGGCACAACACAGAAATAACTTTCTTAAAGGTAGATTAATTCAATATATTTTTTAAACCTCGGGTCAGTGGACAGTGTGATAGCAAGCAAGCACAGCTAAACGCTCTCGTGTAGTTAGGAATCAGCCATTCTGATGGATGGTAGGGAGGGTTCTCTGTGGTGGGTAAATGAGGGCAGTTTCGTTTTGGAGTCAGTATATATGGACAACTCATCTTCTGGAGAAGAGAATTTCGCAGAATGTTCCGGCATTTATCATGATAGGTCAGCAGAGTGATAATTTGCATAAGTTTCTTTTTTTCCTGTTCTGCAATTGCAAAGCAGCAGATAGATTATTGTCAATCTACCCGGTAAAATATGTTCTTTCTTTTGTGCAGGTAGCATTCGTAAGTTTAACCCAAAGTACTTGAGACAATAGTCATTAAGTCTGGGCAGCCTTCCCTTCGTTACCAGAAAGAAATTGCTACAAGGACTTAATGCAATCTACATATAAATATTCGGTATTAATATATTAAACATAAAGTGTATTTGTGTTTTACTTCTTGGGTCAGAGCGTACTGTTCTTTTAAATATACTCGATTGAGATTCAATAAGTCAGGTGCGAAACCCTATCATTTTTCGCATCTGAAATATCAGTCCCTAGCTTTTCTTTTGACTTTAATTCCACATTTTAAATATGTCCGTTTTCAACGACATCGTATTTCTTCCTAGAATGAGCGAATGAACATGCTAACAATACCAGACCAATGAAGATATTTGAAAATTAAATTTATGTTTTTCACATCAGATTATATCAGTTTTTAGAGACCTTGCTTAAATTGACTGAATATATATAGATCTAAGCAGTTCCACGATACCTAGCTACAGACCATCACCTACCACTGCATTCATCTAGTTCAAAACATGACATTTGGCATGTTAGTGTAAACGAGCTCAGTTGATCTCAATTAGTGTAATTCCAAACTTCAAAATCACTGGTGTCAACAGAGAATAACTGATGATCCATGGTGTAAAAGCGTAAAGAGGAGGATCGATTTGATAGGGCTAATGAAATCAGTGTGAAAACACTGCAGAAGGTTTAATCATTATTCCATCAGTTGTGAAAATAGAAAATAATATTTGGTTCAATACTAATGATACAAGATGTAACGGATCGGTAAATAGCACTGCATCTATTTGCATATGTTAAGTAGAAAAGAAATAAAACGTATAGTAAATACAGAGACAGGCGGGACTTGATTACTGATCATGTGTTGTAGAACAACACAATACAACTCGGGAGATATTAATGCCATCAAAAGGGTCAACTATTTCCGATCCAACACAGTTTTATCCGGATAACTGAATAATATAATATTGCAACATTTTTAAGCATTCACCAATCCGATTGCGAAAGGAAAATGAACTATCTGTAACGATAACATCGGAAACAGCTTAAGAGAATCGCTACAGTTTTATGTCCGGACACGTTGTGTAATTGATCACGAACTTCAAAGACAATGGAATATTTTCAAAAGTTAGGAAAGAAATATTACTAGAGCTGGAAGCGATTCGAATATCTTGAGAAGATACTTGAAGTATGTATCGAGTGTTTGGTGAAGAAAACGCTTTCAGGATAGAAAAAAGATATGAGAATTTCGAAAGATCACTCAATCGAAACTGGAGTGAATATTTTTAGAAAGTATAAACAAAATTTAAAAAAAAAGAAAAACGGAAGGTAGAGAGATTAAAGTGTAAGAAAAGAATAAACGTGCGGAAAGACAGGAGAACGATAGAGTGAAGAACGGAAAAAAAACGGAGGGAAAATTAAATTTAAAGGTGAATGTGAAGCGTTGAATAATCTTAATTGGAACGAAGAATGAAAGAATGAAGGAGAAAAGAAAAGAAGGAATAAGAGAAAGGAAAGAATTGAAGAGACAAAGAAAGAAATGAGTTAAAAGAAAGAAAAAAAAGAATAAAAAAAACAAAAAGTAAACGAGAACAATAAAAAGACAAATGATAAAACTTGAAATGATGGAAAGAATAGGAAAGAATAAATAAAGCGTCAGAAAGAAAGGATATGAAGACAGAATAAATAATTAGAGAAAAGAAAGAAATTTGAAAGTTTTGAAGACGGAGGAAAAAGAAAGAAAAATGTAGTTGATAGAAAGGAAAGAAAACATTAGAAATAAAGAGAAAAGAAGGAAAGAATGAGAGAGAAAAAAATTAAGACGGATTATGAAATATGGTAAGTCTTAAGGAACAAATCAAAGAAAAAAAAAACAGCAAAAAGCAAGAAATGGAAAAGGAAAAGATAAAAAAAAACGTACAAAACATAAGAAGAGAAAAAAAAAATGTATAAAAAAGATAAAAAATTTATGTATGAAAGGAAAGTGAAGAAATAAAAAAGTACCTAAAAATAACCAAATAAGGAATATAAGTCTAAAATAAGAAGGAAAAAAGTAATGCAAAAGGAATACATACCCCCCACACACACACACAAAATGTGAAAAATTTTAAATAAAAGGGAAATCAGAAAAAAAAAGAGACAATGAGGAATATCGAATGATTTTAGCGATTGTCAAGTCATAAGAACGAAACTTTACATTTCAGAACCGCTTACCAATTCTTTCGATGCTATGTGGTTTCTTTGCGTTTTGTCTCTCGGAATATATACAGATAACGCACGCATACATACGTGTGTGTAATATATTTATTAATGCTTCCACTTGTATCCATGGCTTCAATTATGCCTAGACATCTACATGGGTTTCTATTCCAGTGGACACACAATCCATTCATTGTGTGTCCTTTGAAATTACTGTAAAGTTCTGATTTGAACGCGATTTTACAGATGCACACTAATTGATAAAGATAAATACTTTCAAAGTTTAGTTCATTCTAACACAATATCAATAAAATTAGTAGAAGATTATATTGCGTCAGTTTTCGATCTTGATTCGCAAATAGATATCAGTGATTAAATATTGTTACACACACGAGTTCAAATGTATCTTAATGAACTGTGTTCCTGATCAAAACGAACGCATAAATAATTACATCGGTCACACTACTACATACCTATCCAGACGACGTACGTTACACCTATCCGACCATAGTTCCATTAGAACCTATATAAATAGACACACACAAACATACCAGACTCCATGCAAAACATACTAGTAGAAAATACAAATATAATAATCTTATTCACATGTAAGACAAAATTAAAACTAATGGAAACTTTAATAATAAAAAAGAATCATCAAAGACCTAACAGTATTAACTACGAACTCGACCACAACTTGCTGTTTTCGGAAAATAAAGCATCGCTATAATTCGAGAAAGCTACACCCAAGCCATACACTGAGTTGAAAAGCAAAAATAAAATAATGTGATAATGTCTAAATGTATATCCAAAAGCGTATGCAATTACAGAACAAATGAACATTTTCTACACACATCTGTTTCCCAAAAATAAATCACTTATTCGAACAAAAGAAATATTAAATAAACACACACACGCACGAACACACACACGCACACACACACATCTTTAGTCACGTTCTCCTCTATGGGGGATCTTACTCGGGAGAGATATCTGCGAAGTGTCATACTGATTTTGAAGGTTGTCCTGATGTTATATGAACCAGAAAGAAATATAAAGGGGATAGAGGCCGCCCCCTTAAGGTAAGGCTTCAAGAACACCAGAAAGCTGTAAAGTAGATAATGTAATGTGGGAAGTGGATAAAACATATGGAGAGAAAAAGGAGATCACCGCCTTCTGTGGGATCGGGTTGAAATCATAGACAAAATGCATCAATGGAAAATTCATAAACTTAAAGAATCTGTAGATATGCTACATATGCATATGCACAACAATCTCCTGAGCCGACCACGCATAGAAATTAATACAATGTGGAAACCAGTAATAAGGAGTGCCAGAAAAAAGCAATAATAACAAAAAAATTGCAATATGAGCACTGCTAAAAATGGTTAAATGTCTTCAATGGAACATGTCACAGTGGATAAAGGCATTAGTTATATCCAGAGACAGGACCCAAAGAATGTGAGTTCAATACCCGGTTAAGGCGGTGGAGAACCTCGAGAGGTTAATTAACAGGAGATAATTGATAACTGACATCCAGTAGGCATGGCACGTGGAACTAGAACAGTCTAACTGTCGACTTCTGTCGTCGTACATCGACGCTCTTTAGTAACTGCCCCACGCAGTCACATGTGGCACAAGGCCGAATTTAATATGGGCTTCCCGAGCCCGTAGGCTCGGCCAAGAAATCCCCGTAGACTCCGCATAAACGGGGTCGGGTCTGTCTACCTCCCAGGACGAAGCTCTGTCCTTCGGCATAGCCTCGTCCGACATCAACTGACCCTCGTTTCTCTTTATACTACTTATATTAGGTGGGAGAGTCTATTAACTATAGAATAGGTGTGTTTCATCATAACATATGGCTTCCTGAAAGGAGACCCTG
Organism: Acanthosepion lycidas; assembly: GCA_963932145.1. NCBI lineage: Eukaryota > Metazoa > Mollusca > Cephalopoda > Sepiida > Sepiidae > Acanthosepion > Acanthosepion lycidas. The sequence continues at coordinate 22,216,124 of OZ010605.1, forward strand.
CTAGGTGTGATACACCTAGCGGGGTCTCCTTTAAATACTTTTACATATTTTCTATACAATTTTTTACTTATCATACGATTCAAAATATGTGTCGGCTTTAAATAACCTACAAAATGTTGATAAATAGAAAAAAATAATCAAACTCGCTGATGTTTTTGTATGTTTTTTTTTTTTAATTTGATGTATATCCACAATATAACGAAAAAAATAACACACTCTTCAATTCGAATTAAATATAGAACCACAATTCTAATAGACATAATAATTTAATATAGTTGACCTTGTGTGCCTACACCATTCACTCTAGATTCTGTGTGCGTGATTGTGTGTTTGCACGTGTGTGTTTGCGCGTGTTTTTATATCTGTGTATAAAAAAGAAAACAAAAAAAAACACTGGCAATTCTCCTCTTAAAAACCTTTTCCAATGGAAATCAAACCAAGTTCAACAAATTTACTGATGATTTCCTATGACGTAAAAACTAAATATTTCTTTGTCAGTAAACGAGAGGGCTATATATCGATCCGAAATCCACTTTTAAATCGAAGCAAACACGGAAAGAAAGTCGTATATTTGCACCAAAACACTTGAATGATTTTGAGTTCTTTCTAAAGCTGGTCACTTTTTTTTTTTTTAATTAAAGTGATTCGCAGGATCGAAGAAAATCGACAATTTTATTCAAACTCTTGAAATGAAAGAAAAAAAATTCAGAAACATGAAGATTTCAAAAAATATTAATGAAATTAGAAAATAAAAATTCAACGGAACTTAAATATCGGTAAGACAATTTCTCAGCAGGAATTGATTTGGGGGTTGAGATTTCTATTATTATTGAAGTAGTTGCAAAACGGACCAGGTAATCTGGAACTTGATTCAAGATTAAATAGTTTTTAATTAAAAAATTTCAACTTGTTGCTTTAGACATTTTAAGAAATATGTTTACTGCATTTATCACAACGATTTATTTTTAGGCTATTACATACAACAACGATCTATTCTTAAGCTATTACATACAACAACGATTTATTCTTAGGCCATTACATACAACAACGATCTATTCTTAGGCTATTACATATAACACCGATTTATTCTTAGGCCATTACATACAACAACGATCTATTCTTAGGTTATTACATACAACAACGATCTATTCTTAGGCTATTACATACAACAACGATCTATTCTTAAGCTATTACATACAACAACGATCTATTCTTAGGCTAATACATACAACAACGATCTATTCTTAATCAAAAATGCCTTGTCTAGGAACTCGAAACTAAATTCTGTATCTTGTGATTTCTCCCCTGATAATTGTTGTTGAAGTTTTTATCAAGATGTAAACACATTTTTAGTAGAAAACGACAGATTAAATTTATTTATGATAATTTGCATTAATTTGCTAAGGATGGTATTCAATGCCATTGCGAATCTTATTGACTCGCTTGAGCAGTTTTTTTTTAACGATAATACTTAAATAGTGACAAAGGGTTTGTCACTATTTAAGTATCCTTTCTGAATTTCAGTTCATTACTATGGCAAAATCATCATCAATGTATTAATATCATACACATAAAATCCATATTTGGTCAGTTCAAAGAAGAATTTTATATGTTATTGGTCAATACCTGGCATATCGGCTTCATTCACTCCCCCCACCGCCTTAATAAAGCTTCCCTTTGCTCTTTCTGTAAATTCATTAAGGGAAATCGATTTTACAGTGTGCATTTCATATTTGTTTTTGTGTCCGGATTAGTTTGTGATTGAGTGAATGTTTGATCGATTAATCGTTCTTAATTACCTAGACTCGCATTAATTTCGTCCAGTTAACTGATTTTTCTGACACAATTAAGGATACTGTTTTTTTTTTTATGACTAACACTATTTTGTTTATTTTCTTGCATATAAATTGTACGCATTGTAAATATTTATTAGGGTATTTTTTTTTTAAATGTTGTTATTTTTATTCCCCATTCCCAACAGACACATTTTACATATGGGGACGAGTTAAGACTACATAGAAACTCGAGGTATTATGATGACTGTAGTGAGAATGATAAGTAAGAATATGCTGTTTTAATATAAGGAATATTGTTGTATGTTTGGTCCGTAATCGTAGCTAGATGTAAACACATTTTGATAGAAAACTACAGATGAAATTTATTCATGACAATTTGAATTAATTCTCTAATTCGGTTAGTTTTAAGATTCTTCATAAAAGCCAAAGTATTTGAAATGTTATTCGTCAAGACCTGGCATGTCGGTTTAAGTCACTTCCCCACCGCCGTAATATGGCTTCACTGTGCCCTTTCTTTAAGGGAAATCGATTTTCGAGTGTGCATTTCGTATTTTTTTTTTTGTGTCTGGATGAGTGCTGATTGAGTGAGTGTTTGGTTCAAAGATTGTTATTAATTACCTAGTCCCGTATTAATTCCGTCCAGTTACCGGATTTTTCTGCCACAAAGATTGTTTCTTGTATACAAATTGTATTCATTGGGGTTTAATTTTAAAATATAGTTATTTTTAATCCCCTACAGACAAATGTTACATATGGGAACTAGTTAGGACTATATACATATTTGACATACGATAATTGAAGTAAGAATGGCAAGACAATGCTTGGATCATTAATCATGACTAACTTAGTTTAATGTAAGACAGATTGAAAACCAACCGTCCTCACCCTCTGACTTTTGGTCTTAATCTTGATTTATATATTATTTAAAATAAATATTACTTCTATCTATGGTACTCAGACTTTACGATTCACCAAGGGTTATCAACAAGATTGGCAGGGTGGTCGCCACAATGTTACAATTGAAATAGCTATGTGACGTCCCCCAGTGTCGCTGCGCCAAACGTGACGTCTGCCTGGCCACGTCCGTCGTGCTATCCTGTCCTGTGACGACCAACTGTCTTGGTATTGGTCGCGGCACCAAATATGACGTTCTAACCATTTGGTGATTCGGATGGGAATCTGGTTAGACTCGGTATCAGCCTTGTCGTTCCCAGCTCGCCTCCAACGTCTGGTTACCGAAGTAACTGTTTTGATTTCCAGTCTAACCTACCCACGTTGTGATTTGATCTTAGGCAGACGAAATCAAGCAGTCGCCAGGCCGTAATGCAAGACGAGTTCGATCAAGAGCAACACCGCACAAGTATATGTGAAAGAAAATAAAATAATAACTCGAAAAGTTCAAATGTGTTAAAAGAAGGATAACAATATTTTATATCTGGTTGCTGAATATAGAACTGCGTCTTCTTCCAAACCCGCTATATGGATTCGTGACACTTTCTGTTTGTTAGGCGAGTCTTAACATCTTAAGTTGTTTGTTCTTTAAGAAACTGGTTCTTGGTGTATCTTCAGGCGATATTCGTAAAACTTGTTTTGGTGGTGTGAGTCTAAGTCGTTCTTCAAAAATAAATTGTTCTTGGCTAGAAGTTGAGGTCGTCATGCCTGGAATCTTTCAAGTCAGCTATCTGCGAGGCGGGTGCAACTCCAACTGCAAACTTCATTCAACTGCCTCTCAACTGGAACTCGAACTCGAACTGCTTTTCACTCGCTGCGACTCTGCTTATATGGACGCCAACCAAAACCGGAGTGGTCTTGTCGGGGTTTGAGGTTCCTTGATAATTCTAAATCCACAATCCACTTCTCTGTTTTAGGTCAGGAAAATTTATTATTTTCCATTTTTGGAAGCCTTTCGTCTTCCTACCTTCTTCTGTTCTCATATTGGTATCTCACCATACCCTCAGAGGGTGTCAACGGGTTTCCCCTTTCTCTCACAGTAGCATCTTACACCTATCCCTTCAAGGCGGGGGGCACAACAGGCCTCCCCTCCTTCTTCACATGATTACCTCCGCTTAACGCTCATGCCACCATTCAGTCAATGGGCGCGCAGCGGCTGGGATGTGGCCAGACTAGCCTCGGTTTAAAAAATCTTGCTCAAAGAAAAAAAAATTATCTTCCTTTTTTTTTTCTTTTTCTTTTCTTTCTTTTTCTTTCCTTCTGCCCGACAACAAACCCTTGGACTTTTATCTTAGCCAAATGTCACTTGGACTTTATCACCCGGTGCCTTCGCCAAACAAGTGGGTGGTCAATTGTAGGTATTTGCATTCTGTCGCTAATTAACTGTTCCGATAAAATAGTTTCGCTATCATAGCCAGCCTTGACAATAAACAGATGCTCCTCTCAATGATATTCTGCATATAGACAAAGGCTTAATATTTCCTTAATGGTGGTCAGCGGACAATTTTTGTTTTTCGGTCAGAGGATGACCTATTTAATTTTTATCTCTTTAGAATTCTACGGGAGGTCGCTTGTCCAACTTGAAATGTTTACCATTGCCATGGTAGATTGGATATATCTTATTCGCCGCCCCGTAACATCAGATTAAATCCGAAACATCCGCGACCTTACTCTTCTCGCCAATGAGAATAAAACTTTTAGCATCTTTCTTTAGCAAAAAGAATACCATCGCTTAGTGTCCTTTTCGCGATGGCTTCTTATCACCTAAATTTAATTCTTGCCTTTCTTTTTATCTTCTTTCGTTCTAGCGACGTAAATAGTGTCATAGCTAGATGTAAACGTAAATTCTATGTTAACAGTTCCTTTTCTCGCAATTTTAAACATTTTAATTTCTCACACATCTAGGTTGTTGAATTGCCCTCCGGCTTCTTGCTTTCCAGTCACATGTGATTTTCAAAAAGTTAAATGAAATGCGAGTCGTTGTCTACTGCCATCTTAATTATTGTTTTTATTCGTCTTGTTTCTAAATAATGTTTTAGTTTCCTCATATTCTTTTCAAACTCGGTAACCCGCTGTGTCTTAGTGACTGTATTGTCTTGCTTAGAGTGAAAAACATTAGGTTGGTGCCAAAATAATGACGTAATAATGGCGTTTTTTGACGTATTCTTTAACGTCAAAAACGACATTATTACGTCATTATTTTTGCACCAACCTAATACTTTTACCATACATTTATAGAGATAAGTGCTCACGATGTTAGATAGACCGCTTGGTGATATCGAATGTCTGGTATGCAAATAATTGCACGGTGAATGTCTGTTAAACGACTCAAGCGATCTTTAGAGATTATATCACTACAACTTAGACTGGTTATATATATAAATATATATATATCTGTGTGTATGTATGTGTGTGTGTGTTATCAGGCTGGAGGGGTCAATCCCCGTGTGAAGCATATTAGAATGTACCTAAAAACCATACCACGGATTGAACCAAGCCGTGTGAGTGAAATTGGATAGACCAATAAGTAAAGAACCGTCGCTAGCTGTGCTAGCACGAACTTGCAAGTCATCATGGCCGAGAGCTTGAACGTATTGGCCTTGTTCAAATTGTGTTGATCACGTTAGATAACTGTTACTAAGGTCGGCTCGGCATAGTTGCATTATAAACCTTAGATGGGCTCTGATGGTGTTTAATAAATACAAATGCCCCTGACCAACTGTCTGCTAATAGGATTTAGATAGCCGCCATAATAGACGAATATCCTCGAATACGAGTGGCAACATACACGTATATATATATATATATATATATATATATATATATATATATATAGGTTTCTGAGAACTTGTGGGAAATGAGGGTGGAGAAATGAACCGTTCGATTACTTTTGTTTCATATTAATCCTTTTTTAATTATTTATTTTTATATATTATCTTTGGTTTGAAAATTTAAGATTTCAAATAAATTTAATAAGATTGTGGCTATGGGATAATCCTTAATCTTTATACTCTTTAGATAGTATAGTAGAAAGTTGTTTTCATGATGCACTTGAAAATAAACTCTTTGATTTTGCTTAGAAGTTCATGTTTTTTTCTGGAAATGTGATTTTAACTTTTTTTCCTGTAGGCAAATTCTTGTGAGTGTTTTGCTAAGTACAAATTGTTACTCTATGTTTCTGTTTTCGCTTGGGTTTCCGGCATTCAGGCCTATTTTGATAGAGTTTATGTTCGCATAATTTTTATTATGACATTCTCTTTGCGTGCGAGGATTCTGTTTACAGGGGCCATTTGTTTTTTTCTATATATTTTTCTTGTGGTCGAGTAGAAGTGATTTTAGGCAGCTTTATGTAATGTTCTAAACTGTCTTGATTTTCGTGCATTTCATTCGGAACTAATAGCTTTAGCTGATATGGCTTCAATTATGAATGGACGCAAATCTTTAATGGGTGAATTCAAATTTATATGTATCTTTGATGTCAAAAAAGCAGTCACTTACTAATCTCTTACTAGTCTCTGGCTTACTCGTCTCTTATTAATCATGAGATCATTTCATTGGTTTAAATCCAATGTTCTTTCTTGAAAGTTAATTTCTTTGGTAAAAATGTCCTTAATATTCTACGTTCGGTTCGCTTATTAGACTAAATTATATTTTACCTCGGGTATTTACTTAGGCTGTGACGATATCTTTGCCAGATATATTATAGGTTCTATTGCCATGATTGTTTGTGTGAACCGTTTCGAGTTTAATTAGGTCTTCTGTTTTTGAGAAGAATTTGTGTATGCTTTCATCATATTTTCTTTAAATACCTTGTGTTTTCGTTGTATTAAATTTATAAGCAAAAATTGGTTTAATTCGATCAGAGAAAGATCTCTGCTATCATCCAAGAAGAATCATCTATAATTTGATCCAACTCGTAATACTAATATATATATATATATATATATATATATATATATATATATATATATATATATATATATATGAATAAAGTCAAGAGGATAAGTTGCCTATAATATTAGCCTAGCTTATTCTTAAGTTCGAAAAGCCGAAAAATTTAAAAAAATATTTTAAATAATTTAAAAAAAATAATGTAACTAAACACGCTATTTCTCAAGGGAGATAACTGCCTTTTAGCATACAAAAAACTAACACTAACCCTGATTCAAACCACCCTCCATCTATAATAAAGCATATACCCATATCAATAGACAAAATAATAAGCATGAACTTCGCTAATAAGGAAATATTCCGACGGCATAATGTTTTTTATAACACACCCCTAAAAAATAGGGGATACAAAAACGCTAACATAAGTAATAGAAACAATATTACTAACAGAGAGAAAAACAGGAAAACAAAAATCATCTGCTATACCAAAAACAAATAGTTAGTACTAAGCTAGGACATAATTTCATAGCTTTAATTGAAAAACACTTCCCTACTAAAAGCAGACTTAGCGAGATCTTTAACAAAAACACCTTAAAATTAAGTTACAGTTGCACTGAAAATCTAGAAAGAATCATAAAAAGAAAAATACATAATAATAAAATTCTGGAAAAACACGCGTGCGAAAACAGTATTAATAAAAATACTAAACTAAAATTAGACAAAAATAATGAAAATTTATGTGATTGTAGAAACCCTGAAGACTGCCCGTTGGAAAATAAATGCCTCATAAAATCCGTCGTATATCAATGCACTATCTCATCCATTGAGAGTCCTAACACTGATAGGATATACATTGGGTCAACGAAGAATGAATTTAAAATTAGATGGTGACGACACAAAAGCTCCTTCAATAATATTAGAAATAGAAATCAGATATCTCTATACAAATATTTTTGGCATTTAAAAGAAATGAATAAAACCAAAAGTAAAATGGAAAATAATAAACAGAACAAGGACTTGTAAAACCTGGGATGACCTATGCCCTTTATGCCTACATGAAAAACTACACATAATTAAGTTTCTAAATAATCAAAATTTATTAAAACATAGACATGAGTAAACGTTTCTTTGCCGACATCAACATATTTTCGCATTAAATAATTAGCATAAAAATCAAATTCCATAGTTTAATAAAGGGCTTAAAAGCTAAACCCAATCATTAAATAGAAAAAACATTTATGAAGCCGTGAAAAAACAAATTGTAGTTCAGTACAACGAGTTTATATATGAAACAGCAATTTGGATAAAAATAAATAAATAAATAAAATAAAATAAAACAAAATTCTCCATACATTTCACGACATATCATGGTGCCAAAAGCTCTAACTGACACGACGTTGTGCGTACATCAATGCCATCAGCTGCTTTGACCTCTTTTCGAAGTTGACTGATATGCAGATAAGAATTAACTGTTAGACCCCTTATCACAATGGCCGCCCCAGCCGTTTCCATACTAATTAATTTTGCGAACGAACTTGAGATGAGTAAATTTGAACATAGTTTATTCTTAAATTTTCGCTTGAGAATGAAAAAGGGCTTCATACTTTAGTTTAATTTAATTTTAATAATTGTATTAAGGGTTTCTGCTCTTATTTTTGAAACATGAGGACTGTTATGTAGCGAATGAATCATTTTTTTAAAAAATAATTATAATTTAAGCTCTACTTCTTTATGGAGCACTGTTTTTTAAAAATAAAAACAAAAGTACTAAAGAACTCCGGATTATTTACTTAACATGTTCTTTCGAATTTTTCTACACGCACACACACACACACACACACACACACACACACACACACACACACACATACATATATATATATATATATATATATATATAATTTACTTAACATGTTCTTTCGAATTTTTCTACACGCACACACACACACACACACACACACACACACACACACACATATATATATATGTAATTATATATATATGATGACATTACAACTGAGTAAATGATTATTATGAAAATGAATGAAATATAATATTACCATGATCTTTTAAAGTCCCCACATTCATAATTATATTATATATATATATATAGTGAAAGAGAGGTATATATATATATATATATATATTCGTACTACTGATGTAGTGTTACTTTTATTTATATATATATATATATATATATATATATATAATATATTTATATATATATATACAAGTATAGGTTAGGTATATACGGAATAAATTCAAATAGCCAACAATTACTTACTTATAAAGAATGCTCAATACAACTGAGAAATATTATTATTATAAAATAATAATATAATATTACCATGATCTTTAAGTCCCATTCATATATATATATATATATATATATATATATATATATATATATATATGCTTTAATGTCACGAATTCAAGCTGAAACGATATTAAATGTGATATTGGACAAAGAAGAAAATTATTTTCGAAATGCATCTTTCAAATGACGATGAAATAATAATATATTCTATAACTGTCCTCCTTTGTCTGTGACCATACGGTGTTCTGGCTAAAGATATCAAATCGGGCAGGTATTCTCCGGACAAAGTTAAACTATAATCCAGTTATTTTTCTTTTACTGTAGAATTGGAAGCTTGGTTTACAAGAAAAAGTACGATGGCTTCTTTGTTTATTGCATATAGAAATCGAAAATCTGTGGGGAAATATATTGAATTCCTCGAAGTTGGTGTAAATGTATGAGGAAATTTGCAGGTTGAACAGCGTATAAATGATTTCGTCTCAAATATTTTACATCGATATATCAGTCAATTTGATAAAGAAATATGTTCTGGGATATTTAGCTGGAGTTCTTTGAATTTACCTGACAGTGTCACTTGAATTGTAATATTTGCCATTTTGTTTGAAGGGATTTTGATGATTCGTATTTATAATAATCTCACTTAGTCTGGCGCAAGATACAAATGCGATAAAATTACTGCTTTGCGAATCATTGCAGGACACACACTGCAATCAATTTTCCTTTTCCAGTATGGGTTTCTTCTGATATTCTTCTATCTATCTATCTGTCTATCTATCTATCTATCTAGCTAGCTAGCTAGCTAGCTAGCTAGCTATCATATCTATCTCTCTGTCTATTTCATAATAACTAATTTATGTTTACTTATTTTGTTAGAATCGAAGATTCGATCCCAACTTCTCAGATTGTCTCTTACACACAAACATAAATTGAAAAGTTTTTTTACCAGGCTTAAAAAATCAGTCAGAACATAATTTATAATAATTCAAATTTAAGTGGGGGTAGGGAAAGAAAAGGGTATATATTCAGATAGGGAGAAGGCAAATAAAGAAAAAAGTGAAAATATTCAAAACTAGGAAAAAATAAATATTTAATTTGTTCAAAAAGATAGTTGAGGTTGTAGATATGCTGACCTAATTTTTGTACACAAGCTAAATAGAACAGATGGTAAGGAGAAATAGACAGCGAAGAAGGAAAGGAAGGCGAAAGAAACAGAAAGTTAACTCGATGGACGGCTCAACTATCTTTTTATAAACTTAAATGAATTTGTCTTTCTTTCCTAGTATTGGATATTTTCACCGTTCTCGTCTTAACCTTCTCCAAGTGTAAATACATACCCTTTGTTAGCCTGGTAAAAAAAAAACTTGTCCTCTTATATTTGTGTGTAAGAGTCTGAAGAGTTGGGATCGAATCTTAGAATCTAACGAAATAAATATCACGATAGTATTTTAAGAGTTCTTTTTCACTATTATAATAATTATTATTTGTTGTGTTTTTAACATTCAGCTGTTTGGATTTATACCCCTTTTTCCATACGGATTCCCAGCTAATATAAATATACGTACACACACACACACACACACACACACACACACACACACACACATATATATATATATATATATATATATATATATATATATTTTATGGAAAGTGGGATAAATAGATATATAGAAAAACAAAGGGACACATATACACAATATGTGTACACTGTGGACATCAGTATCAACGCCGTATGGGTACTGTCAGTTTCATGTTGACAAACACGAAATATGTAGCACTGTGCACTATATTTACACTGCCTATATCTATATATGCAATATCTCTCATATTCAGTATTCTTTCCTACAGATATATTAGGTTGGTGCAAAAATAATGTCGTTTTATCACATATGTTACTATGTGAGAAAACGCCATTATTTTTGCATCAACCTAATAGTAGATGTTAGCTATATATATATATATATATATATATATATATATATATATATATATGTATCCTTGTGCAGGTATGCAGAAAATAGAAAAGAACACATTGGGTGGATAATCCTGGGTTCCTTAGTATTTTTGTTTTTATTTTTAAGAAGACAGTGCTCCATACAGAAGTAGAGCTTATATTATAATATATATATATATATATATATATATATATATATATATATATATATATATATATATATATACCATTAGAAATCAGCCGATTCCGTTACATTGGTTTCAACTTTTGGATATCTTCATGCGATTTCAGAAAGGTTTAAAGAAAGGTAACAGAATCTGCTGATTTCCTAATTTTCCATACTTAAATGTTCTACATATTTTTTATACGTGTATTGAGCACTTTTTAAAAACTACTGCTTCCTTGTCTAATTCAACTCTGACCATTACCTTCTTTATTTCATATATATATATATATATATATATATATATATATATATATATATATATATATATATATATTGTTACACAGTGAGTTTTATTGGTAATAAAGCAAAATAATCGAGTGCTTTTTATGAAATTAATTTCTAAAATACAATGAATATCGTTTTTAAAAAATAGATAGATATTTCAATAACTTAGTTCCTTCGTTCGATCTTACAGCACGATATCCTTAAATCATATAATGTAAAATGTTGTACAGTACATCAGTTTAGCGTTTCTTTTTTTACTGTTGTGCCCACCGGCTTTTCTCGGGTGTACATACCTCTGGGTAATATACAGGGAATTCTGAATTGTAACCTATATTTAATCTCCGGGTTAGACTGTTCTCCTTTGTCTGCTCATATATCGAGATATCGCCCAGTTTTTGTGAAAAAATGGGGACAATAGTCCAAATATAAATATTGCAAATAACTATATAATCCTGATCCTAGAAAATCAAACAAAGACTTTCATAATTATATACAAACAAATAAATTCAAAGAAAAGGATCAACGGATTCACCTTATGGGTCGTATAATTTAAATACATTTTCAAATTTCAAATTTTCAAATATTTTTTTTTTATTTCTAAGTATCCTTTTTTTATTTCTAAGTATCCCTTTTTTATTTATAAGTATCCTTTTTTTATTTCTAAGTATCCCTTTTTTATTTCTTAGTATCACTTTGAGGAATACTGCGTAAAGGATATCTAGTCTTAACCTGTCAGTACTTTACGAAATATATATCCAGAGAAAGATGCAAATTCAGTTTTCAATCACCTTTCTTATATTTGACGTACTTTCTTGCTCATAATATTTTCACGGCCGTTTTATACACATTTTGAATAGAAATAATGAGTCAGGGGTTACTTAATCATGTGTCAGCGGTTACTTAATAATGAGTCAGCGGTTACTTAATAATGAGTCAGTGGTTACTTAATAACGAGTCAGTGGTTACTTAAAGACTGATGAATAATTTTCGTCCCTTGAAGCAAGAGAACAAGCATTGTTTATACGCCAGTTTTGATTATTACAGTTTGAATCGCAATTATTCCATTAGAAAGTCGCTAAGTGTAAGAATATTATCGATGCAGAGGAAATATGTATTAGTATGAGAATAGTCGATCGTAACAGATTCGCTATATTGACTGGCAAAAATTCGAAACACAGAACATAGTAAAATCAGTGTTACGTCTGATTTCCTATGATGATTAATGTTTGTTTGTTGGCAATTTAGATACTAATTAAATCATGAATTAATTGTTCTCTCAATGTATTAGGGTGGTTCAAAAATAATGACGTAATAATGTCGTTTTTTGACCTATTTTTAACGTCAAAAAACGACATTATTACGTCATTATTTTTTGAACCAACCTAATATTAGTTTCAGTACCTTGTATAGCTTCTGAATATTGGATAGTGTTCAATTTTTAAAAAAAAAATCTTTACCCCAAGCCTTTGATATAAATCGCATTGGAAATATGGAATATCACGCATTGTTGCATCATTGCACGCAGTGAATGTTTGCAATTTGTCTATATAGTTTTTTTTTTCATCCTATATTCTCCGTTCGTTGTTCAATAACAACATCTATAGAGGAGAAGCCTATAGTTGCTATTAACTTGTTGTGAATTATTGCTGGTCCTAGACTTCACGGATGAATGAGTTACTCATGACCGAAATCTTTAATAATAATAAAATGTCCAGCTTACTGACGATTACACGAAATTGAGATGACAATGAGAGATGAGATTTATTTGCTGACCTTTAAAGGCAGCCAGTTTGCTTAACCAATATTGAAAAGATCAGTATTATATTCGTTTAGCAATGATAATTTTCATTGTTGCTCGTCAGTCTGTATAGTCAGAGTATCCTTGAAATATGTTGCTAGCGCATCCTTGCAACTTCAAGTTTAAACTACAATACATATGCGACAAGATGTTCACGATCAAATGTGAGAATCTTTTCTTTGAGCAGTCAGAAATATCTTTAAAATAAGACAAATGGTAACTTTTTCATTATGAACAATCTGATGCATTGCTAAAATAGAAAAATCTGTTAGCAGAAAACTGATTCAAGATGGGGAAATTGCTGTCAATCAATATGGTAAGATTCTGTCAATCGGCATGAGAAAGTACTTTCAATTAGATACGGATCTTAATATTTAAAAACGCTTTATTTCCGCTCAAATTAAAATGTATTTGCTTGTAAATATTATTTAATTTACTAGTCTTTGATTTGAAAGATTACGCTTCGTGTAGAAATTCCTATACTGGGACAAATTCGCTTTGAATTGGCGGATGGGAGAATTGTTTCTATAGTTTTAACCATTATTTGATTAAGACTATTTTGAATAATGTAAAATCACAGAGCTTTGAAGATTCTTCTGGAGTTATTTGCCCAGTAATCCGTGAAGTTTCTCTCATGTCTTTGAAATGTTATCCTTCAGACATCATACATGTGTAGCAAGAAACAGCCGCGTTTTAGCAGAGACATATTGCCATGAATATTTGAAATATTATACCTGTAGTTCGTCATGAGAAAGGTTTGATGATATATTCATAGGATCCATGGTGTATTGTAAATTGCCCTTTTTTTCTTCTATCCTCCTGCATTTTAATTTTTAACTCGCAGTAAATTTCTTAGATTCAGAAATTACGAAAAAAATACTAAGTATTTCTATGGAATAATAACGGTATAAATGTTTATTTTGTTATCACAAATGCGCCAAAATCCAGTTCTATAAATTTTTCTACCATAGGCGAATGGTATGAGTTAATGACGATTTCTTTATTTATTTACATTTACCTGAAGCAATAGTGTATAATATTCTTTTTTTTTATTTAAATTTTGTTTCTAGTATAAAAACGATTTAATAACACCCTCACCATGTTGTTTGTTTGAAGAAAGCTGACATATAAATAATCACGCACGCAATCACGGAAAGGTGAAAAGAGAGAAAGATGAGTAGAAAGAGAGAGTGTATTTTTCTCCATTTCTTTCTTCCCCTCACTCCGCTTCCTACACGCTAATAAATGCATATCTTTCTTTCAACAACTTTCTATATATGACTTCTAGAAATCGCACAAGCAACGTTCACAGACATTTATAGTAATAAAAATTAAAACTATCGAAAATTTAACTCATACTTTGTTTTGACGTTTAAATTAATCTTTTTTAAAAATATTGAAAAGAAATTCGAGTTATTGATCTTTATCTGATTTGTATAATAACTTCGAAAGGATTGTATATAGTATGGGTAACCTTCAGACATATGAGTGCATACGTATCATTTATACTATATAATTTATCCACAGTCTTTGATATATACACCTTCAATATATCTACAATTAACAAGTAGTTTATATTAATATATTCAAAACATCAACTATATACGCTATTCGTATATATGGAATCCCGTTTTGTATGACATTCTTAACCCACATTTACTATTGATTCCATAGTCATTATGAACGCTTACTAAACTGTAAGGATGCCGGGCGTATTGATTAAACTAGAAAATAGTGCCTACAAGCAGGGAATATTGATAAATATTTTGAAAGAATAATGGTAACATTATTCCTGAAGGAATAAGACCTCATTTTATAAAATATTCATTATGACTCACCTCAAGGTTTGAGGCATCACCTCTCTGATTCAATTTGTTTGCGTTTGCTGTAGGAGATACTGAGTCTGTCTTTAAAAAAACTATTTTTAAAGAATGCAGGAGAAAGCGTATCTATTTTTGAAAGTTTATGAACTGTCCAATGGTGAGGGTGTTATTAACCATTTTTATACAAGAAACATTCGGCATTTATTGACTGCTGACTGCAGTGAAAATATAATTTTCCTTGAAACGAGTTTTAAAAGAAATATAGATTCTTCTCATGTCCCAAATCAGTTATCGCTCTTTCTAGTATTGACGTCATATATTACTTCTTAAACATTTGTTTAAAATTATGAGAAAACTAAACGTCTTACAAAATTTAAATCAACAAAAGAATAATATAAAGTATTGCTTCAGGTAAATGTAAATAAATAATGAAATCGTCATTAACCCATACCATTCGCCTATGGTAGAAAATTTTATAGAACTGGATTTTGGCGCATTTGTGATAACAAAATAAACATTTATACCGTTATTAATCCATAGAAATATTTAGTATATTTTTTTTCGTGATTTCTGAATCTAAGATATTTACTGCGAGTCAAAAATTAAAAGGCAGTATGATAGAAGAAAAAAAAAGAGCTATTTACAATACACCATGGATCCTATGAATATATCATCAAACCTTTCTCATGACGAACTACAGGTATAATATTTCAAATATGCATGGCAATATGTCTCTGCTAAAACGTGGCTGTTTCTTGGTAGACATGTATGATGTCTGAAGGATAACATTTCAAAGACATGAGAGAAACTTCACGAATTACTGGGCAAATAACTCCAAAAGAATCTTCAAAGTTCTGTGATTTTGCATTATTCAAAATAGTCTTAATCAAATGATGGTTAAAACTATAGAAACAATTCTCCCGTCCACTAATTCAAAGCGAATTTGTCCCTGCATAGGAATATCTACACAAAGCGTAATCTTTCAAATCAAAGACTAGTAAATTAAATAATATTGACAAGGAATTACATTCTAATTTGAGCGGAAATAAAGCGTTTTTAAATATTAATATCCGTATCTAATTGAAAGTACTTTCTCATGCCGATTGACAGAATCTTACCATATTGATTGACAGAAATTTTCCCATCTTGAATCAGTTTTCTGCTAACAGATTTTTCTATTTTAGCAATGCATCAGATTGTTCATAATGAAAAAGTTACCATTTGTCTTATTTTAAAGATATTTCTGACTGCTCAAAGAAAAGATTCTCACATTTGATCGTGAACATCTTGTCGCATATGTATTGTAGTTTAAACTTGAAGTTACAAGGATGCGCTAGCAACATATTTCAAGGATACATTCACTATACAGACTGACGTGCAACAAAGAAAATTGTCATTGCTAAACGAATATAATGCTGATCTTCTCAATATTGGGTAAGCAAACTGGCTGCCTTTAAAGGTCAGCAAATAAATCTCATCTCTCATTGTCATCTCATTTTCGTGTAATCACCAGTAAGCTGGACATTTTATTATTATTAAAGATTTCGGTCATGACTAATTGATTCATCTGCGAAGTCTAGGACCAGAAATAAGTCACAAGTTAATAAAGTTCTGAATGTAAGAAATTTACTGCGAGTCAAAAATTAAAAGGCCGGATGGTAGAAGAAAAAAAAGAGCTATTTACAATACACTATATATCCTATGAAAATACCATCATACCTTTCTCAGAGACGGAACTACAGGTGTAATATTTCAAATATTCATAGCAATATATCTTTCCTGAACGCGGCTGTTTCTTGATAGACGTGCATGATGCCTAAAGTTTAACATGTCAAAGGCATGAGAGAAACTTCACGAATTACTATGCAAATAACTCCAAAAGAAACTTCAGAGTGCAATTTTTATAATAAATGTAACAAATTTTATAAAACATACTAGACAACTAGAAAACCCGTGTCCCCTGGGGTCAACCTTTTTGCGTTACTGTTTACATTTAGTTTCATGAAGAGTTTATGAAAGTAGAGATATTTTAAAAATACATTTTTTTGCGGTCATTGAAGTTGCTTTCAACATTAAAATAATTGTCTGTTTGAAGAAAATTGAAATAAAAATACTAATATCGTATTTTTAAATCACACACACACACACATACACACACATATATATATATATATATATATATATATATATATATATATATATATATATATATATATATATATATATATATTACCCTCTGAATGTTCAGATTATAAAACATTGAAGTTGCTTTCAAAATTAAAAAAAAATTGTCCGTTTGAAGACAGTCGAAATAAAAATATTTAGAATATTGTATCTTTAAAGAAAGATGAAATATAAAAATGCACGCATGCAATCACGGAAAGGTGAAAAGAGAGAGAGGTGTGTAGAAAGAGAGAGTGAATTTTTTTCTCTATATATGACTTCTGGAAATCGCACAAGCAACGTTCACAGACTTTTATAGTAATAAAGATTAAAACTATCGAAAATTTAACTCAGACTTTGTTTTGACGTTTAAATGAATCTTTTGTAAAAATATTGAAAAGAAATTCGAGTTATTGCGCTTTATGTGATTTGTATAATAACTTCGAATGGACTGTATATAGTTTGGGTGAACTTCACACATTTCATATGAGTAAATACGTATTATTTATACTATATAATTTAACTACTGACTTTGATTTATTCACCTGTCAATATATCCTCATTTATACTGGATAGAATCCATCCTTTAGCCTATCATTCATTTCAAAAGAGTGTCTTTCCATAGAGCTCGTGGAATTTACTTAAGGAAAGACAATTTTCATAGAGTTTTCGCTGAATTTTAACGCTTTAAATTATTTACTTTACCGAGTATAGTTGGACTAGTTGATTTGTTGACAGATGGGAATTTCTAAAGTATTCTACAGCTTTTTACCTTTTCGATTGCGTCAGTTACACACTGTTGAAAAATTTAAGCACTGGTTAAAAGTGTTTCGCTATAGCTCACTTTAGTTTACGTTCCCTCGAGGAGACAAGTCATTTTCTTCTAGGTTATATTTTCAACAGCCCTCTTAATACTTCGACAATTTCTGCGAAACTCCAGTAGAAATCCTTTCAATCAATAACTATGTTATTTTCTTTATTCAGCACTTCTTAGATCCTTTCTATTAGGCATTAAAAATAGTATTTACAGTGTAACCCGGATATAAGAGACCCGGATATAAGAGGGATTTTCTCTGGTCCCAAATTAGAGCCTGTGTTAATGTATAGAAATTAAACCAAACCCGGATATAAGAGAAACCAGGGTATAAGAGACTTCTTCTCCGGCCCCGACAACTATCTTATATCCGGGTTACACTGTATTAGATTTCAGAGGTCTAAAACTAATATTAGTTGAATTTGCATTATAACTTCGGACTGCCAGTAACGCTATTAAAATTTGTTGACACTACCTAATAATTTAACGCAAGCTTTGTTTTCATGTCTATGAAAATTCGAGTTATTATGCGATAACTTCAGACGGACTGTAAGTTGTAATGACCCTAATAGTTTTCCAGCGGTGGAGTTCTTACAATTTTTTATTGATTTGTTGCTGCTCATTATCATCTTCTATTTGACAATAACAATCGTATTGCCAATCACAACAGAGTATGTAAACCTTTATCTTTCTTCCAAAACACGTATGTCTACCACACACTTAGGATTGTTGTTTTTCAAAGAGAGAACATTTTGCCATTATTGTATCATGATTTGAAGCGGATTCAGTTTGTGTGTGTATGTGTTTTGTCTTTTAAAGAGCATTGGATCAACTTGTAAAACGTTGTGTCGTTTAAATCTATAGGTTAAACTATAGTAAGTACTTGATACTAATTGTCAATGGGGTACAATGTTTGCATGCTAAGGTGTCTCCCTAATATTTCTGTTGCTTTGTCTTTTTAGCCAGTAATTCAAATAGGTAGAATATTTTTTTTCTAATATTTTCATGATAATTTTCAATCGGGAAATTAAAATTGTAACAGTTTCCCCCGAACTGGAAATAAGAGCATTTATTAAATGATCGTATTTCTTAAATGAGAAATAAAATCTTATTATATTTCCGAGATAATGTATCGCAATTATTTACATTGTTCAGACTGCTAACTTAATTTTCGTTGACATATTCACGACTTTCCGACCATTCAGCGCCCCGTCCTTCTTCAGGTGATTGGAATTGTGAACTGAACACTTTATAATGGTGATCTTCTCAATATTTGCTGAGCAAACTGGCTGCCTTTCACCGTCCCTTTAACTCAACTCTCCAAGTTTTGTTCACTTCAGCTGTAGCCAGGTATTGTACTCACAACCTTTGGGTCAAGTCAATGGATTCAGTCAACGCTTTTATCAATTTGGGCTATGTGTCTTCAAGGGAAGATGGTCATGTGAACAAAGACTTGGAAATAAAGCGAGGTAAATGATAATGAGACACCCGAAAGAGATATGGCATGTAGAACTAGAACAATATACCACAGTGAACGAAATAAAGTGTTCAGTCGAAATTCAAATCAACTGAAGAGGACCGTAGCGTACAACAGCCAAAACGTCGTGAATATGGCAACAAAGATGGGCAAAACAGACCGAACAATGTAAATAATGTAAATGAAAAAGTAGAATTTTCCATCTCTGTTGGTGCTTATAAAAAAAAAAAGAAGGAATTATTTTGATTTGGTATCCTTGAAATTTGGAAGACGGTATTCGGGTTGAACGATCACTCACCAGTTGATTTCTATTAGTGGAGATTTGGCAGTCACGGCCTATGGCAAATCTTTTTGAATATCTGTCGTGTTGGTAAAACCTTTTGTTTACTGATCAGGGAGGATGAAATGATACCTGCGTTCTCGATAATACCTAGGCCAGCAGTTTGGCAATGAGACTGATTCGTTGTTGGGGACACGACCAAAAAGGGAAGAAAAGATTCTTTCTTTTTCTCTTTAAATTGTCTGATGTCAAGGACATTTTTATTTTATCTCAGAAAAACACGTGATTCTTTGATTCCTAGAGTCATGGGGAGATAATTCATGTTTGTATATTTGTTCATTTTGTTTCAATTATTACTATATCATTTAATAACATCAAATAAGATCAAAGGTTGTCATGATTGGATTACAATTTTCATAAAGTTCATTTAGCAAGATCTTCCAATCGACAAATTATTTAATCTAGAGAATTTGATCCGCACATAGTGTTCAACATTCTTGGCCTTGTGCTATATTAACAAAAATAGTGTTAAACTTTCTCGCAGTCAGCATGGCTAACTGAAATTTATGGTGTGTGTAAGTCACCCTTTTAAAATTTTGTAGATACATCATTTAGTAATTAATTGTCTTGTTATATACTATTTTGAGAATTCTTTTATAGGAGAAGAGACGAAGAGCGCTCGAGGGTAGGCGACGCCAAGTTCATCTGCAACCTGTCAATTCCGCACCGAGGATGTTTCCCTGCCACCTGTGCCCGAGAATTGGTCGATCGCGGATCGAGCTGCTATCTTATTCGCCAGCCCACAGAAGACGGGCAGAGGTGGATGGGCGGTGTCATCGTCAGCAATGACAGACAGCCAAAGAGATAGGATAAACACAAATGAAGAAAAGAGTTTTATTTTGAAAAATCGAAGGGGCCATTTTCTAAAAAATAATTAGTAACTTTCAAGAAATCAAATATGCAAATGTATGCTTCATTTCATTTTCAGTAAATAAATAATGCACTTTCACTTCCCACGAATTATGTTTAAGACCAGAAATTTATTCTAGTTACAGGAAGAATGATTTAGAAAGCTACTCGTATTTACGGAGGCTTAATACATTCAACAATTTTGCATGGCCTATTTAGGTTCTGATTGTCGTAATAAATAAACGGATTGCAATAAGTGTTAATTCTTTTTACGAGAATCCAGTTCTCCGTAGAGTGATTCGATGTGGTCACACAATTTGTATCAAAAACACTGTACACATTCTTTGTTCAGGAAAAATGGTTGTACATAAGAACACGATGGGGAATCTTCCATATTAACCTTCCACCCCTTTCGGAAAAAATGTTTCCTTCTATAAAACAAAGCCTTAACCAATCAACATTTCGTTTCAGTAAAATTCAATCTTCTATTGGTTAAAATTGTAGCAAAGTCACAACAGAACCTTTTTCCCGCCTTAGGTCCCTGGAGCCGACTTTTAAACACCTAACTCTATATAAACAAACACATGACTCAATTCAAGTCAGTCAGTCATCAAATTTTGACTTGAACAACTGTTCGGTTGTACTCTCTTCCTACGGACGGGAGGAACCCGAAGGAGGCTACGCCGAAGGGCGGAGTCTCCTTCGGGGAGGTAGACCGGCCCTGAACCCGTTTATATGGGTTCAATGGGCTATTTTTTGGCCGAGCCTACGGGCTCGGAATACCCACGTTAAAAAGGCCTTGTGCCACATGACACCCTCGTGGGGGGGTGACTGAATATCGTCAGTCATCAAATTTTGACTTGAACAACTGTTCGGTTGTACTCTCTTCCTACGGACGGGAGGAACCCGAAGGAGGCTCCGCCGAAGGGCGTTGTCTCCTTCGGGGAGGTAGACCGGCCCTGAACCCGTTTTTCGGGTTCAAAGGGCATATTTTTTGGCCGGGCCCACGGTCTCGGTGATCCCAAGTTAAACCGCCCTTGTGCCACATGATACCCTCGTGGGGCGGGGTGACTAAATACTAGTCAGTCATCAAATTCAAGTTGATCTCGGTCGACCGGCTGATCGGTTGAACTCTCTGCCTTCGGGCGGGAGGAACCCAAAGGAGGCTACGCCGAAGGGCAGATTCTCTTTCGGGGAGGTAAACCAACCCCGAACCCGTTTATACGGGTTCAATGGGCATATTTTTAGCCGAGCCCACGGGCTCGGAGATCCCACGGGCTCAGAGATCCCACGGGCTCGGAGATCCCACGTTAAACCGGCCTTGTGCCACACGATGCCCACGTGGTGGGGTGACTAAATATAGTCAGTCAGCAAATTTCAAGAGATCCATACAAACGCTTTTCAAATTATTGACTCACACTCAATTAAAGTTTCTCAACAAACTCAACGCAGTATTCAAATAGCCATTGTCCGCGTGGATTTGCATCACCTACAATTGACTTAAAGAGTGAACATTTTCTCTACGTCAAAGTAATTGTACATTCATCAATTTAGCCTATCAGTTAAAGGCAAACAACTCTTAGCAGCTTTAATTCTGACTCATAAATAACACACGCGCACACACACACACAGTTGAACAATATATTTTGATATTTTACTATGCAGAAACAAAAATTATTTTAATTTTAATAACAAGCCATAAGCATCAGCATTTGCTTACCACAATTCTGCACGATTCACAACATTATCTCAATAAACAAAGCAACAAAAAATCTATTTATCTTTGCATGTGTATTTGTTGAATATGAAAATCTCTTTATTGTTGATTTCTAATCACGTTGACCAGTCATACCTTGCTACGAAATTGTCTTTATGTTTGTTGTGTCATCTATTTGTTGTGGGATAATCCAAATTGCAAACACGCATAACTTTCACCTTATAAAAATTTACCTTCTGATACACTTCACACAGCATACGACCGGCAACAACATTGTGAATTGACCGACTTCTCTTACTTCATTAGTAAGGGAGACCACTTTCAAACGCAGAAAGGTACTTTTCATTACAAGAGAGGGAGAGAAAGAGAGAGAGGAGGAGTGTGAGAGATAAAGAGATTGAGAGATCGAGAGAGAGAGAGAGAGATAATCGTCTACAGTTAATAGCTAATTTCATAATATGCTAATTGTGGATACGACAATTTTGTTTTGAATGAATGTATAGAGTAGACGACACGTCAAAGCCGGATAATCCAGTGTGCTCTGCTATTTAACTTGTATCTAGGGTACAAAAATGGATTCAGATATTTACCCAGCTATTTGTACGAAAATGAATTTAACAAGTTCAGATGGAAATCGAATTACACCCACCGATTTCCCTGTTCAAACCGTTGCTGGCACAGACTAGAAAACTGAAATAATTAAATCGAGACGAGAGAAAGAGAGACGAGAGAAAGAGAGACGAGAGAAAGAGAGAGTAGGGACATTTATCTTTGAAGAATTTTTTCAAAATGAATTTTATGATTAACAGTATATTGTTGAGAAAACTGTTGCCTTTCGTGAATCTGTTAAGACCATAAGCGAGAAAAGAATTTTGGCGGTTTTGCATTGGCCAAGAAGAGAAAATATCAAGATAAAATACAATGATACTGATATTACATTGCTGTATGTAAGATAAAATGAAGACTCAAATTTCAAAAACGTGACACATTAACGTCTGCTTAATATTATTTGGCGCTTAAATTTAAAGTAACAAAAACCTTAACGTCAGAAAGTTAAGCATTCAGAGAGAGTTATGGATAGAAACGAACGAAAGCAAATGGACACATTTTGGTGCAATGAAGAAAGAATGACATTACAGTCACACGAAAAGACAGTAATTCATCATTGCTACAACTGCAAAATACTTTTATTCATTCTTTCATAATATCAGCAGAAATGACAGCATCAAATCCAGCTCCATACCACTGTCTTGGTTATGGATGTTGGTATTTGCTCAGATATATATATATATATATATATATATATATATATATATATATATATATATATATATATTGACGTTTAGACACAGAAGAGACTGATGCATATATATATATATATATATATATATATATATATATATATATATATATGTATAACATTCCATTTGTCTATATACATTTATTCATATTAATGCGCGTTTGTTCATGCCTTAAACTTTACACTTAACACACGCACCAATATATATATATATATATATATATATATATATATATATATATATATATATATATATATATATATATATATATATATATATATATATATATATATATATATATATATATATATATATATATATATATATATATATATATATATATATATATATATATATATATATATATATATATATATATATATATATATATATATATATATATATATATATATATATATATATATATATATATATATATATATATATATATATATGCGCATATGCGCGTAGCCGAGTGGTTAGAACGTTCGCTTTCTGACCATGAGACCCAGCCGGGTTCGAATCTCAACATGGTCGACTTGTCAGGAAGGCGATGACTTTCTGATGTTATCGGTCTGGATCAAAGTCGGTCCCAGCGTGTGGCACCTTTGTAAAGTACCTGACATCCATATAGTAAGTAGAATTGGGTAGACGGAAATCTTGCGTACAGCTTAGGTTGACGGAACACTTGTCGAGGGCTGGTGCGTGCTGACCTAATTCAAACTTTTGTTCACGTTAGATAACACGTTCTCTCCCAGAAACTGTGACTAAGGTCTGTTCAGCATAGTTGCAGTATAAATCACAGTTAGGCCATGTTGGTTTTGAACAAAAATAAATATTCCTGAGCGAACGACTGCAATAGGGATTGCTTAGCCGCCCTAGTAGACTGGTATCCTCTGATACGACTGGCCAGCTATTATATATATATATATATATATATATATATATATATATATATATATATATATATATATATATATATATATATATATGTGTGTGTGTGTGTGTGTGTGTGTGTTTGGGGGTGCATGTGTGTGTGTGTGCGCGTGTATGTGTGTGCATGTATAGATGTATCATGGATGTACTGGGCATGGAGATTGAGGTATACGTGGACAGGGCTTGAAAAACTAATAAAGTATATTTTCTTGTAATCATTCGTTCCATCGTGGACAATAAATCCACTAGGACGCAAGACATCTAGACAATGAAAGAAACACATAAAACGTGAGGCAAACAGAGGAATAGGATTCAAGAAGACAGATTAAAAAAAATAATTAGCTTCACTGTATCAGTAGTTTACGGTTGGAATGCCTGGAATTAACCGCAAGTTCTATGTTAAGAGTCTTTAGATCAGTAACTTTGTCAATAATACTTAACTAACGACATTTATTTCCTTCCTGATTTTCAATTCATTTCTATAATAAAATCATTATCAATTTATTAATATAGACACATAACAAGCTTATTCGGTCAGCAATGAGATTTTCCTATTATAAAAAAAAGTTTTCTCCTGTTAATTACGTCTTTTTTTTTCCAGAACCGTCTACAGAAATTTAGAGAATCCTCACATTCCATCTATTATTTCTCAAATCCGTTTTCACGGACTTCACATGTAACAATTTTTGAATCAGGTTTACCCATCATTTGTGGAAAGTGTCACCATTTCTTCTTATTTTACTCCACATTTATTTTACTATTGACTATGTCATACTCGCCTGAAGGTTAACATGTCTGGGTCGAGATAATATAATCCTAAGCTATTACTTGCTGCATCTATAGAAAACAAACCTCTTTCAGTAATTAGAGCCTGATAAAATGCATCTGAAATAACTACCGTTCATCGCAGACATTCCATGCCACTGGAGTTCAACTGTTCAGTGTAAGAGTCTTTTGCTGGTGGTTTGTATAGCCTGGCAAACGCTCTAAACATTTTTCTTCCCGACCAATCGATTCCAGCAGCCACAGGTCAGGGACATTTTACTTAGTAGAGCATACAATGCGATCATGTAAGACTAAGTCCATTTTTACTGATTACCGAGTAAAACGAAGGATATTAACATTCAATTCAAAATTTTGCATTATTATTACTACGCTTGGGTAGAGATATAGGGGCTTCGATTTATTTACAATGGGTCTGAGTCTCATAAGAACATGCATCAGAGTCAAAGGCCCTGTGGGTGCTGAGCAAACATATATGTTCCTGGGCGAGCGTCTGCAATAGTAGACGGGTACCCTCGGATACGAGTGATCAGATATTATATATATATATATATATATATATATATATATATATATATATATATATATATATATATATATATATATATATATATATATAGGTTGGTGCAAAAATAATGTCGTTTTCTCACATATTAACACATGTGAGAAAACGACATTATTTTTGCACCAACCTAATATAATAGCTGGCCACTATATATATATATATATATATATATATATATATATATATATATATATACAAGTATATGATTGGTGTATACGCAATGAATTCCAATGACAAACAATTACTATTCTTAAAAGAGTGCTCAATACAAAGTAGAGCAGATATAATTATTTATTTTTAAAAAAATAATAAAATAAATATGTTATAAAATCACTACAAAAATAGCCATTTTGTTTCAACACCCCCGGTGTCTTATCAAGTGATGATGTTGAATGTAAAATAAATGATTTTAAAAGTTTCAAATTAATTAACAATCCTTCGCAAGGGGAAAACGTTGTTACAAAAGCTAGATTGACCAATCAAAATACAAGTATAGGAAAATTCAAAAAGCTTGACAACGAAGTCATGTTATAATAGCTATTTAGATCTCTAAAATATGGGTAATATTAAAAAAGAATTTATTCTAACCAATAATTACTAAATTATATGATCACATTTAATATTAAAATTAAAAACTGCTAATTTCAAAATCCAAATTTAATCGCTATTAAGTTTACAACTATAAAATTACTGAGGAGAAAAGAAGAAATACATATGTTATTCAGTTTATTTCTTCATTGAAATTACGTTAGACGCTAATGTTATATCCGTTCCTCTGACAATATATATGTATACATTTTAATCCCAAGTGCGTGAATGGGGTCCTAACCTCACGCGTAAAACAACACAAACACAATCAGATTATAATACATAAACACCCAGACATATATATATATATATATATATATATATATATATATATATATATATATATATATATATATATAAACACAAAAAAAGTGACGAGACAGGGAACATCTCCACGGTTATTTATGAAAAAAAGCGGGGAAGACAAGGGGAAACCAATACATACGTACATACATACACAATTAAAAGTGAATGCACTTTCCATACACATAGTCACCTATAAATAAATTTACACACATCCACAGACATTGACCCAGACAATCAGATACCACAACCAATAAATATTTCAGTCTTAAATATTTATATTAAATAGCCTCGTTCGTGTTGGTTCGCGAATTGTCCTGATGAAACCTCAGGTAATTTTTCCTCAAAGCTTGGTTCAAAGGCTCTAATTGCTGACAGTATATTTGAGCATTAATTGTTGGATTAGGTGGTAAGAATTCAAAATGGATTATTCCTTGGCGACCCCACCAGATTGAAAGAAGATCATTTTGCTCATGAAGTTCCATTCTCGGCTGTGGCTATGGTCCTTCCCCTTTACCAAGCCACTGTCTACGACGCTTAACATTTCGATAAAAGATCCATTTTTCGTCGCCAGTCACAAGTCTATGCAAAAAAGGTGAAACAATTTTGCAAGAATGGAGAGAAGAGCAGATGTCAACTGGGGATTTGAGGTTGTTTTCAGACAATTCATGAGGCACCCATTTTCCAAGTTTAGGAACTTTTCCATGTTGTTGAAGATGACGATGAACAGTTGTGTGGTTTGAACTGAGAACCACTGCCAATTCCTCAACTGATAATGCAGGATTCTCTTCAAGGGCTGCTTCAAGAAGCTTTTCATCAAACTCAACTGGACGTCTGGTTCGATCTTCATCTTCAAGGGTGAAATCTCCACCTCTGAATTTTGGAAACCATCTTCTGAAAGTTCTTTCATTCACACATTCCTCTCCATAAACTGAGTGAATGTTTCTAGCTGCTTCGGCTGCTGAGTTTAATTTCTTGAACTCATAAAGCATTATGTGCCTCAAATGATTCTTGGGTACTTCCATGTTAGCAGTGTTTTAATCAAACAAAATATAATTCATTGTTATCTGAAATAAAATTTGATCAGTTTAACTGCATCTAAACATAAGAATAATGTTCAGCTCCATTAGATATTATAAGATATTCTTTAAATTTCGTTCATTTTAACAAAAAGTTCGGATAGAACTTATAGGATGACCCGATACATGGCACCGTTTCTATAAGCAGTTGAGGAAACGCGAGTTTCCGTTTCAGATTTAAAGAAGAAAGATAAATAAGCTTTCAAATTCCGCACCGTCTCTGATTATCGTCAAGGTAGGTGGTAATTAAATAACTGACAGCCTGTGGTTATTATCCGGGGGCGCTAATTAAATATCTCACAGCCTGTGGGCAATAATAATAATAATAAAAACTCTCTCCTCCCAAGACAGAAAAGGACCTGTTTATGAAATCTGCTTCTTTATGCGGTTCTCTAAGTGTGTCTGAGTGTCGAAGCATGTTTAGTAAGAACTTTTGAAGTGGTCTGATGTGATTGTCGATATTCTGGAGCTGGTTCTGTCTCCAGTGTTATTAAATTGAATTTTCTAATGCCTTAGTAGTTCTTTACAATCTTTGAAGCGTCATTGAGTTGACAGTTGTTGAGTTCACATTTATTTCTGTTAAACTTGAGAGCCACTGTGCATTATAATTTTGGTTGTCTGCTGAAATGAACTGACCTTTGAGGAAACGCGAGTTTTATTCTTGTGTTTTAAATTACTGCTATAAGCAAGCAAAGTAGAGAAGAGGTGTTGGTTAGAGGGGAGATGCACTGTCTAGCTGTTGACTTTCTTGTCCATTCTCTGTGTCCTTTCGTGAGATGTCACAACTTACACAACAAAAAAAATCGCACAGATGCAGGTCTAAATATATATATATATATATATATATATATATATATATATATATATATATATATATATATATATATATATATAACTGCCTATAACTCAAATGGTCCGCGTAACTTTCGTTGTGATTTTCGGGCGGAATTCTTAAGAAAATGAGCGCTATTTTCTGTATTCCAAAAAATAATAATTGTTTTTTTTTTTCTTGCTTCACACATGTCAGAAAAAAGAATTTTCCGTAGTGAAAATTTCCCACGTATTGAGACAAGTTGTGTTTTCAACGTTGAAGTGCTGTGTGTGACGTAAAATCCACGTGCTCTCTCCTTGTCATTGTTGAAATTTATTAGAGCAACTGGTTTCATGTGGAAAACGTTCCTTGTATTTAATGCTTTTATTTACAGAAAAAAAATGTTGACTTAATGACATCTTGTTTTTTCAGCTTGGTCGGTATATTTCAGATTGCATATATGACAAATTCTTTTCTCAAGTTGCAGTAATTTTTTTTTTTTGGAGTCGTGGCTATTATTAGGTTGGTGTAAAAATAATGACGTAATAATGTCGTTTTTTGACGTAAAAAATACATCAAAAAACGACATTATTACGTCATTATTTTTACACCAACCTAATATTAAATATCCGTTGTATGTAATTTATTTATATTGCTCTGTAATAGATATATTGAGCTCTCCTTGTGGATCAGTTTTAATATTATTAGGATTTACTTGGATTACTTATCAACGGATTTTTACCTGCATACATATATATATATATATATATATATATATATATATATATATATATATATATACATACAAATATAGATAACTAGACTAATTTCGAAAAACCCTCGAATTTTTTATTTGCAAATATAGCGCCGTATCTGATTATTGTCAGTTGGTGTTAATCCAACACCGTGTCTCCTATGTCTCTATATGTGAAACCATCCACCTTGGTAGCTACTTTATTCCAATTTATAAACACAAATCGGTGATTATGTGCCCACACTAATCCTAACCATGAAGAGAAAGCTCAGTACCTCACCTCTAAGGGAAGATGTGCCCTATTTAGCGCATTCATGTTTGATAAGCTGCTATCACTTAACGAGTGGAGACGCTATCCTTGGGTAAACAACACCCGATGATGGAACTCTTGAAAACACAACACATATATTCAGACACAAAACTAAAATTAACTGACAATTGTTTACGGCATATTTTATTTTCATAGCATTTAGATTATTTTAATTTTGGTTTCCGGGTAATATTTTGACTTGAATTTTTCAATTTCTAATCCGTTTCAGTCTTCGTTCGCCAAAGAAATTGAATAGTTTTTCTGGTTGATTTTGGTTAATGGGTTACTGATTTCAGAAATGTCATTTGATTTGTCTGTTTCGTGAGGTTTTTGTTCCCTGCCACGTTAATAAAATTTTAATCAAATTACATTTCTAATATAATGTTTGATTTTTGAGACTTTATATATCATTAGTTTTCCCACAAAAGTAAATATATTTTAATACCATGTTCCATAGGTAAAATAATGTAAAAATTATCCTGAAGGTTAAGCGATAGGCGAAGATAATTTAAGGAATTAACATATTACTGACACTTTAAAGCCAATTTAATTTTTATTTACAGATTAACAAGTAACATCTACCGATGCACCAAGTTACGAGTCTTCAACGCTGCCGCCCTCTCTGTTCTACTATACCGAACCGAGACGTGGCCTGTCAGTAAGATTCACGCCCCTGGCCCCAGTTCATGGCTTGGAGTCCCGCGCCCTCAGAATCATCAAAATGTTTAACTGCAAAGAGGAATTTCACCCGCGGGCCGGTCAGTCAAGCATCCCTCGCACTATCTGTCAGCGCCGGCCTCGTCCTGCGAAGAACTGATGACAGACCCACCAATGTTATCTTCCAGTTCAACCAACCATCTGCAAACTGGAGACGATCTCGTGGCGGATCAAGCAGCCGCTGGCAGGACGTCTTCTGCCAAGACCTGAATCAAATTAATCTACCGCTGGAGGATGTTGCGACTCTCAGGCAAGATTGTGAGAGAGGGAAGGACAAAGTGGCTCACGTGAGCTCAACGCATTCATATCATGTGATGTAGACAGGTGGGCAGGATTAGCGAACAAAAATAACACAACAGTTCATGAGAATGGCCCTAACTTCAAGTATATATGCGTAGTGTCCTGATTGATTTTACTCTATTTCACATTAGGTTTCAGAATAGATTTTAAGTGTTCATGTCAAATGCTTTGTACTGTATCAGTGAGAAAGCCATGTATCCGATATTTATTTAAGTGTACAATTATGGCAACAACAAGATGACATATAATTGACTTTTATTTTTGCTTCTGGAGGAAAGCTGTATATAATAAGAAAACTCAACGAAGTATCAGTTCCATACAATTAGAGTCTATAATAGCCAAACATAATTTTTTTTCACACAGCTGCCATTATTATGATTTGAAAGTGATAGCGATACATCAAAACATGATAGTAATGCATGTCTCCTAGTTCATGTGGTATAACTAGATGTCATGATAAAAGAATTAAGCCTATCTAATGAGTCTCCAGGTTATTACTCAGTTATCAGAATATTTATATTGAAAGTTGAAATATACGAATTTTCTTTAAAATAACGTATTTCTGGAGAGAGCATAATACCGGTTTTCAGTATTTTAAAATTGATCATGTTTTTTGTCTTTCCTCATAAGGTGTTAAGATTCTTGAAAGTAATAGTTGCAAGATTAAATGACTCAATTTAATAATATTTTTTTTTGCATTGTACAGAGAGGCGACGGAAGTGTGTATTTTTCCACAATAGAAATTTATTTGATGCAATTACTGTTTGTCAATTTGTACATCCCTAACCGGGATATGGTTACGTAGAAACTAGATTAGATTTACTAAAATCTGAAAGGCAAAACTGGATCATTAGCGTGGATATGTAAAATTGGTAAACTTTTTATTTCTTAAAAAACGAGTGCATAAAAATCATCCATGTTTCCTCTGCTATTTGGATAGTTCCACAAAAATAGAAAATTTGGCCCAGCATGAAAAGGACGACTATCGGAGAAAATATTGACCTAAACGAAACAAGTATTAGAACCAAAGATAATCCTTCTTCTGTTTCATATCAATCTTAACCTGATGAAGCAATTCGTAAGAGTCATTAACGTAGTGAGTAAGAAGACATCATACGCATCATTTCCTATGCTGAGTTACTGTAATTCCCCATGTATAATACGCATTTTTTCTAAAAAATAATAAACAAAATTAGGTTTGCGTAGTATGCACCGCTACAAAAAATCTTAAAAACATTGCGGTAAAATGAAATAAGAATTATCATAAAACTAAATTATAATAATACTATTTTATGTTTAAAACCATTTTTTTAAATGAGTAGAAAACGCTGGTCGCAATGAAATTGAGGAGGTACAATTTATAGGGTTTGATTACCAAACAAAGAGTGCGTATTATGCATGAGTAGAAGCATTTTCCCACACTTTCAGCATAACTTCAGGTATGCGTATTATGGATGAATCCGTATTATACATGGAGAATTAGGGTATGTCAAATTAAAATCCGGGGTTTTTAATTAACACAAACTGGAATATTAATTACGAAAATATCAAAATTACCGTGACTGACACGGAGAAATGATTATAGGCATCTGTTGGGCTTCTGATTAAAGTTTCTTGGGAATATAAAGGATGAAATTTATGAACAATCTGGTGGAAATATTCCTTGAAAGCTTTCATCTTTTGGAATGCAAGATAGGAATAAAAAATTCATTTCCTCAATAGCCATTTTGAATTCCCCACTAACTTCGTTGACGTAAGCGACAAGCGTAGCAAACGATATTATCATAACGAAGACATATCGGGGCCGTTGTGACACACACATAATGGCGGATGACTGCTGACACAAACATAATTTATAGACTTGAAATTCTCCAGAATCAATTGAAAGCGAACATTGGTTCCATGAAAATCTAGTTTCCAGAAATATGATCATAAGTCTTCTTGACAAGTCAAGAATTACTCACATATACCTTAATTAATAATTACATGTTATGCCATACTTCTGAATTTAAAATTTGCCATTATGCATCATCGTTTTACGCAAGATTGAGGCGATTTAATAATTTATCCCGAAGAGAAAATTTACACTGCGTGTCATAAAAGATATTACAGCATAGTTCAGCACTTCTCAACTGGTGTGTCCGGGCGCATTAAAAGCTACGCAATGCGCCCCAACTAAGAAGAAAAAATCATAAATTATTTTTATATTTAAATAATCTTTGGTTTTAAAAAGCGAGATACACCGAGCAGATGTATTGTCTTAAAAATAGGTACCTCCAATCAATTTTCCCATACCTAAGGTTTTTTTACGCGACCTAGTGGAGGTACCTACTTAAAGCAAATGCCTATTTTAGTAGAATTCTTTATTATTTTTCTATATTCACATTTCATAACTATTTTTTCCTTATTAGAATTGGAAATGCGCCCCCAAAATTTTGTTAATAAA
Source organism: Acanthosepion lycidas (assembly GCA_963932145.1). NCBI lineage: Eukaryota > Metazoa > Mollusca > Cephalopoda > Sepiida > Sepiidae > Acanthosepion > Acanthosepion lycidas. The sequence goes on from OZ010605.1 coordinate 22,249,358, forward strand.
TTTTGTTTTAGAATGTTTCTCACCAGAAATTAAAAAATGGTTGAGAAACATACTGCCATAGAATAAATGTTTACCGTGATAGGCAAAAACGGATACTATTGTCAATATCGGTAACCCAAAGAAGCTTAATATTTTAATCTGAATCAACACAGACTGTGTTGTCTACGTTTCTTTTGGGTTAATAATGTCATGTCTATATGGAGACGTTTATAAATTCACTTGGTGTTAGTTTTTTTATCGTGTTGATTCTTTGCCCACTTTTAATTTTTCTTAGTCAGAATTAAATTTTATTGATGCTGATTTGATTGTTTTTATGGTAGAAGCTTCTAGTTTTGTAACCGTTTTTAGCTGTATATGTGGTCTACTGTTTTCCTATTATTGATAATTATTTATATGATTTATTGCGTTTGGTAATGATGGCTATTATCGGATACATTGAAGACTAACTGGCATGATAAAGTAGTATTTGTGTAATGATGTCTGATTTAATATTCAAGAGACTTTCTTCAAGTAGGCAAGCCAATTCTTAAACAAAATTGTTACACTGGAATTTCGAATATATATATATATTTTTTATAGATTTTAGTATCTTTTAGTTGGTTGCATGAAGTGATATGTTTAAATTAAAGATAATTGATCAAATCCAAAGAAGAATCTGCAATATTGCGCGTCTTGACTTGGCATTACGGCTTCAATAATTTTCGATAAATAATCTTATTATAATTGTACTGATGAGCGTTCCACACTGGTACCTTGGATTTATAAATTTAAGCGTAGTACCGTAGTCAGCAAGTTCTCATCATTTTGCACTGTAAGATGTGACTGTAAGTTCTATGTTAACAGTTTCTTCTCTTCTGCTTCTCGCTTATAGAAATCTCTTTCGATTTCATGATTCTCTAATAAATAGAAAATTTATTGATCGTCAAAAAATATCAGTTCTTATCTTTTCTTCTTAGTTCCTGTTTTCTTATTGTTTTCTCTCCTTAATACTTTTTTTTCTTCAGTATCTGTCTATATTTCTGAGCTGAGGTATTATGTACACTATATATATTGCTCGGATTATCATGCACATTTTTCCTGCCATATTTATTCGAGCTTTGTACGCTCCGGCCTTCTTCAGGTGGTTGAAATGTCGAACTGAACCCTTTATTTCATACACAGATGTCCTCAAGGACACATTGCACCGTGGATAAAGGCATTAGTTAGATCCAGTGACAGGACCCAAAGCGTGGGAGTTCAATACCTGGTTACGGCGGTGGAGAACTTGGAGAGGCGAATTAACAGGCGATAAGTGTTAACTGACATCCATTAGACATGGCACGTGGAACTAGAACAGTCTACCCCAGCGAGCGAAAGAAAGGATTCAGTTCAACTTTCCAACTGCCTGAAGAAGGATGGAGCGCACAACGGCCGAAACGTTGTGATAAATATGACAAAGATGAGGATGACAGTCCAAGCAATGTAAATGGTGAATATTTTTCTTTGTTCCCATATTCCTTCTCTGTCAGTAATCCCTTGTGTCTTAGTGACTTTATTACTTTGGTTGGAATTATATACATATATATGTATATTGCAGGCACAAATTGTCAAGTGAATTAAACTATTATATAAATTAAAATTGCGATTCAATATGAGCGTCTTATTTTTTCGTTATATTGTGAATATAAAATAGATTAAAGAACATCAACGGGGGTTGATTATTTTTTACAGTTTATCAACCTTTTGTGGGTTATTTAAAGCCGAAATATATATTTTAATTTTATAAGTAATAATTAATTGTAAATAATACATAAATGTATTCAGACAAGCAATATGACTTTACCTTCACTAGGTGCAGCACTGATGCATTAACGATTATTGCTGAAAAGGTCTACCAAACATTAGATAGGAATAGTAAAGTTCGAAAATATTTGACAGGGATGGCACGCAGGTCTTCTTTCGCAAATTGAAAAGTTATGGTAATTCTGAATGAATTTTTTGACTGATAGAGGCTTTCTTATCAAACCACGGAATGAAAGTTGTCTTAAATAGCCACTCTTCTAGATCGTTTAGACATTAAGGCAGGTGCTCCCCTAGGTGTATATACTTAGTCTTGAGTTGTTCTTAATTGACACAAACGAAATTCGTGATGTCATCAGTCCTCAACTCAGTATCTATTCTGGTGTCACAATCATTTATCCCTTAGTTTAACAGTTAATCTAAGAAATGACATACAACCAGTTGGTTTGGTTTGTTTTACGACATACCAACCTAAATGGTTTATTTAATGCCGACAAAGTTTGCTATGTGATATCATTATAAATTGGCCTTCTACTTATTTTTTATCGTCAATCCAGTCAAGCACTCTTGTACACACCATCTAAGAGATTTTTAATATTCTGGTCAGATAACTAAAAACTCCTGCTTGATAAGAATGCAGTCTTTCTAAAAATCAATCTTCAGATCGTATGTTTTCTTCCCTCTTTCTTGTTACTTGTCATTCGCAGATGAATACATTTTTGGCCAACCCAACAACAAACCTTTCTCAGGTCAATTCTCAATAATCTGTCGACATAAGCATGTTTCTTCTGGGATTATCTCCTTTTCTCAAAAAAAAAAAAAAATCTTTCATTCTCATTCTTCGTATTTTTTCCATCTATTCAAAACATTGGGTTATCTATCTATCTATCTATCTATCTATCTATCTATCTATCCCATTCAGTTCATATCTATCTACCTATCTATCTATCTATCTATCTATCTATCTATCTACCTATGTCATAGTAACAAATCAGTGTTTCACCAAAACCAACAGTTTACCGATATATTTTTAGGCAAACAGATTTTGTAATTTATCAATCCATTTATATTGAAAGCATTGAAAATATCAAATAAAGTTAAATTTTCATTTTTATGCCCAAACTCTGAGATTCGGAAATAGAAATCTAACGGTCAGAAGATCGGACAATAAAATATTTACTATTACTAAACTTGAAAAATCAGAAAAGGGACAGATATATCATAATGCGGACAGAACATTTAATTCTATTTTATAATGGAATATTAGTGTTTCAGACTCTTATATTATATTCTTGGTCTGTCCTGGATATTGAGATCTACCTGGATTCTATCCTCTTGGGAATTTATATATATATATATATATATATATATATATATATATATATATATATTGATCACTAATGTTATCTATCTATCTATCTATCTATCTATCTATCTATCTATCTATCTCTCTCTCTCTCTCTATATATATATATATATATATATTGATCACTAATGTTATCTATCTATCTATCTATCTCTCTCTCTCTCTCTCTATATATATATATATATATATATATATATATATATATATATATTCTACATACAACGTATGAAAGCACGTGCGATACCCTACCCTCGTCAGCCACCGACTAGGTGAGGTAACACATTTTCGGTGGATAAAGCGTCACTGCCACTCCTGTCGCCAGCACCAGCATTTGCCACCGGACTGGTTATTTTTTTTTTTGTGTGGACGTGTCAGTTTCTGCGATTCTCATGCAACTGCATGACAGATTTTCAACGTTTGCTTTTGACCGTTAAACAAAGCACAACCCGCATGTAGCATCCGTAATTGATAAGGCAGAATGAAAGGTAAACCGATATGTTTCACGTCGCAAGTTGCATTGTGTTGCAAGCATGGTATTAATTTAGTTTGTTAATAATTAAAACTTTTCTATGTATTCCTTAATCATTTCTCCACAAGCAAGTCAGGAATGCCACTGGTATGCTGGGTGTTAAAGAGGCTGAAGGTAGACGAATAGACTGGGTATAGAGGAACCGAGGAAAGGATAAAAGATGAACAGAGTTCAAAAAGATAGAAAATTGCGATTGACATTGCATTTTAATTTTTGAAGATTTTAGTTATCAGGGAAACAAGAAAACGTAAGAGAATTCCACAGGCGGGAGAGTGCGAGAAAAGACACTGTAGAAGTAGACGTGGCGATTACATTTAACTAATTCAGCAGTAGAACCTAGATAACTGTTTAGTAAGACACTTAAACTCACGTAGATCAGGTACCGTGGGGGGCAAACATTTCATCAGAATTGTTGAAAATATTTGTAGAAAAGACAGTGGGTAGTCACGTCATGTCAGTGAGAAAGAATTTGAAAAGGAGATGTCAAATCGGCATCGATTACATTGTAGATACTCCTTGGAGATTGTCAAGAATGTCGAGATGTGTAGTGGAGTACCAGACCAGATAGTTCAACAGTATTCAATGCACGGGGAAATGGTAGATTTGTAAATGTGCAAGATGGACTCTGACGAGAAAAACAGCACTCTGACACGACACAATGACCTAATGTTCATTCCAGAATATGCAGCTATTGATTTTATGTAATCTTTCCCCTTCAAATTAGTTGAAAACGTAAAGCCTCTGCTATTTTTCTTTCCATGAGTTTAGCATCAGTCATGCTGATGGCGGGCAAGGAATATTATCGATTACGGTTGGATGAAAGCGGTTCTGCTTTGAAGGCATTAAAATCTACAAGTTACTTCCTGTTGCAATTAACCACAGATTAGAATTCCTTTACAAGAGTAGCGGCCAGGTTAACTGGTCGGCGCTGGCAGATTTGCTATTGAGGCTGGAGTAATTGTTAGTGTCATCTGCATAAATACCTATTTGGAAATTGATGATATGAGGAAGATCATTGATGAGGATCGGAACAGCGTAGGACTAAAGATATAGCCTTAGGAGACACCTATCTCCGTGTGAATGTATCTGCAAGGGAACCCGTTCAAAATTACCTTCATTTCACGCTTTGATAGGAAGGATTGAAATAAATCAAACAGTCGTCCAGTAATACTGTAGCCTTGAAGCTTACGTAGAAGACCAGCGTGCCAAACCTGTCAAACGCCTTCGAGATATCAAGAGTCACAGCTCGTGCTTCACCGTTATTATCAAGAACTTGATATTCATATGCAGTGATGGCTTTTAGCGCATCAGGAGTAGATCTGGAAAAAACGTAAGCCATGTTCTTTTTTGTCAGAGTGTAGCTTGTGACCACTTCATCGAAGGAAATAATGGAAAATTTGTAGTTTAAATAGAGTAATTTGACGTTGCTAACAAGATGCTTCCTCTGTAGCTAAAAGGTCTAGCACATGAGGCTATATGACGATTCTGTTTAGGTTACTGTTTATATTCCTGGTGAAGGACACATATTTTCTATGAAATTTCCCACTTCAGCATTGATTAAAACCTTGAATATTTTGCTGAAAAGCGGTATGATATCAATAAGGCGACAGTTAAAGGGTCCGAAGTTTCTCTATAGTTCTTAAAAAGTGGAATTAAAGAAGAGGTCTTCCAAAAGGCTGAAAAGCAGGAAGCAATTAGGCAATAGTTATAGAATTTGGAGAGAACTTGGGCCAACTCGGGAGCCCATTTTTTAAAAGAACGACTAAGATCCAGTAACCTCCACTCGCCTTAGGGGAGTCTAATTTACAAATGATGTCCGTGACCAATGACGGTTTTATGCGCATAGCAATCAGTAGGATCTGTGCCCTTTGGGGAAATCAGGTGTCAGTAATCCAAAGGAGCCGTAGGTAGAATTGGAAGAGAATTTTCGAGCAAAGCATTCAACTTTATCTGCTGTAGATATCAGGAATTCGAACCGATTGATTAGAGGAAAGATTTAGAATCTACAGTTTTCAGCACACTCTGCAGAAACACCAATAATCTCAAGAACGGAACTTGCGAGATGCTATATGTTGTTCATTCTATTAGCACACAGCGATTTTGCTTTTTTGAGGACATGTTTGTACTCGTTACGAGCAGAGACAAAGAGACGTTTGTTGTAATAAGACGTGTAGATCTGGTACAGACAGATAAAATGATTCCCATGGACTAGTATGCAGGAGATATAACGCGGTTTAGCTTGGTATTTTCTTGCTAGAATGAAAGCATCGATGCCGGCTTTCACCCAGGAAGATGCCTCAGACGCGCATTTATGAACTGGATGATTAAAAACTTCATTTCAAGGTACATCTCGAATGATAATCACGTAACGAGTTCCAGTCTGTTCGTTGATAACAGAAAGATATTCTATTGGTAGGAGGTTGTGCGCTGGTGGGTGAACGAAAGATGTTTACTGACACAACCACATGATCGGAATTTCGACAAGAGTCAGCGATAGAGGGGTAAATAGATCGAGGAGAGAGGTACGTGCGTCAAGGTTACATCGGAAACGCGGGGTGGGGGGAAGCCAACCACTTGAGGCCTTCCGTAATTGAGAAATTAATACAACAATTATATATATATATATATATATATATATATATATATATATATATATATATATTAGGTTGGTGCAAAAATAATATCGTTTTTTGACGTTAAAATATACGTCAAAAAATATTATTCTTGCACCAACCTTATATATATATATATATATATATATATCACGGGTCCTTATATGCCATGGGTCCTATAACTACAGAATGAACTCTTCCTAACACTATGTATAGTACGCCTCTCAAGAGAGAGGAACGAATGGAGCCGAGATTCTCGGCAAGACGGTCAAACTTCCTGCCATTGAGGAGAGAGGAACCGGAAGGGCAGAACCTCGTTCGGGGAGGTTGACCAACCCAATCCCATTTATACGGCTTCTACGGGCATTTTTTTGACTGACCCTACGGGCTCGGGAAACCCACGTTAAACTCGGCCATGTGCCACATTCAAACCTGGTGGGTGGGTGGCTAAATACCAAATCGAGTCGAGTCGATAGCAGTTCACTCTAAACTAGACAGACAGTCATACTAGCACCTTCCACATCTTGTATTATTATTTTGCGGAATATGCCTTCGTTATTTCTACTCTTGTGTTGGTGTTGTTCTTCCTTGGCCCTAACCTTGAGCATAATATATATATATATATATATATATATATATATATATAATGTGTAACATATAGGACTATGTATCATATATATATATATATATATATATATATATATATATATATATATATATATTATGTATTACATATATGACTATATATATATATATATATATATATATATATATATATACACACAGGAAATCCAGTTGATATATATAATATTATTATATTAAGCTTTTAAATTTGGTTTTAATCCAGATTAATTTTGATTTTCCTTGTTAACCTGAGAGGTTTGAAACTCCCTACAAATTAATTGTAATTCATAAGGTTAAATGATCATCATCAAGATCATATATTCCTATTGTTTGTGACACACACACACATACACACAAACACACACACACACACACACACACATATATATATATATGTGTGTGTGTGTGTGTGTGTGTGTGTATGTGTTTCCGTGTGTGCGCCAATATAATGTGTGCACATATATATTTAAGAAATCAAAATTAATCAAATATCCGGCCGAGTTGAGCAACTCGAAACAGCACGACGTCGGTCAACCAGCCATTTGAAATTTTCTTGGTTTATTGAATATTAGGTTATGGATTGCGCCTTTTTCGTAAAATGTTCTGTTCGCTTGAAAAATACGCAAAATACTCGTATTTTTCACGTATTTCTATTCAATTTTAATATTACCATAACTATTGTTATTATTGTGGTTGTTACTATTATTATTGTCATTGTTGATATGTGCATATATACAAATATATATGTACGTGTGTTTGCGAGGTGCAATATAAAGATAGCTATGCAGTTGAGTATGTATGTAAGTAATAATGTAGCTATCCGTCATCAGGCTTGACGGTATTTGCCAGAGGGACTATTTTCCTGTCGCGGAGGTAAGTGAATGGAATTGCGGTGTTGGCCGGTAATGTCAACTTTTACATTTGCTTAATGCGATTACGCGAACACACTATGTCAGAGGCGAATGCAAATGTCATAAGTTTTCATCGGGGCCCAAGGGGCTTCAAGCGTTGAAACGTACATGCAGAAGGAGACAGTGTACAACAAGAACATGTGATGTTTCTATTCATCCCTTCTTTTTTTTCGAGGCCTGAAAATAATAAGAAATACAAAACAGTCTTTGTTGGATGTTTAGCTGTGGCCTATGATTTAGAATAGAATGTAGAAGAAAATGTAATGATAACGACACGGCTTTGTGGTAATTCCATCATCAGTATTAGAATTAGTTTCACAAGTATATATTAAATATAATTTTACACATATAAAGTCAATAAACAATATGGATTTTAAAAAAAGGATTCCTTTGATGCAATCCTGTATTTGAAAAATTTGAATATATATATTTGGTTGGATCGCGCATATGATATAATATATAAATAATTATACATATATATATTTATTTATATAGACACACTTTTCACATATACATATTTATTAAAGACATTTTTATATTTAACATTCTTTTTATAGATACAAGTATTTAAGTAAATGTTCTGTTTATAATAAACAGTATTAAATAACATTTACTGGCCTGAATGTCCGATAAATTTTTATAGAAAATATTCGTACTTTGACAGGATTCGAACCTGCATTCTATACGGAACCGTCATTTAGCTTGACTTGCCTAACCGCTCGGCCTCAAAAGATCGTTCGGTTCGCAAGGTCGAATTTACTGCTTATAAACTTCAATCTTCCATAGATGACGGTTCCGTATAGGAGGCAGGTTCGAATCCTGTCAAAGGACGAATATTTTCTATGAAAATTTCTCTGACATTCAGGCCGGTAAATGTTATTTAATACTGTTTATTATAAACAGAGCATTTACTTAAATACTTGTATCTATAAAAAGAACGTTAAACATAAAAATGTCTTTAATAAATAAATTGTCGGACTTTGTCCATTTCTTAATATATATATATATATATATATATATATATATATATATATATATATATATATATATATATATATATATATATATATATATATATATATATATATATATATATATATATATATATATATATATATAAAAGAACTGGACCATGGAACCAGACTTATTAAATATATTTATTTAGAATTATTTTACCGGATTCATAGTTCTATAATTTGAAAAAGCTATATTGAGATGGAGAGACGCTTGTCTATGCCATGATTTCGTTCAACGCACACACACACACACACACACACATATATATATATATATATATATATATGGAGAGAGAGAGGGGGAGAGAAAGATAAAGAGATGAAGAGAGAGAGAGAAGAAGAGATATATTTATTAGGTCTATTAATTAAATTTCAACAATAGAATGAAAATAAAATTGTAACGATATTCGCAATAAGTTGGATGAATTTTATTGCATATATAGGAAATAAGTTTTATATTAGTAGGCCTTTTGATAAAATTGAAGCACGAAGAGAAAGATTTTAAAGTCAGAATTTTCAGACACCTTGTGTCCTTTTTCAACGAGGCGAGAAATAAACAAATAAGTGGGATCACTATTCAAGTAAATGTCTTTTGCTGATTAGATGGCTCCCTGTGTAAACGTCGATTCCTGTTTAATCCTTCAAAGTGTGACGTTATTTTGAAAATGTATTTCTTTTCCGCTCTGTGCCATTCTTGTCGGTCCTTAAATGAAGACGTTAAAGCACGTATTTGATGTCATCAATGCTATGGAGTGGCTGGTTCAAGTGTGCAACGACAGGAAAATTTGTTGCTCTTGTCTTTGAGGGTTTTTTTATTGTCATTGAAGTGCAAGCAGAATTCCATGCATCTTTCTCCAACATAAGTCCCTTATTGTATATGCTGCAGAAAGTACTCGCTTCATATTTTTGTATACGAACCTTTTTGGTAATGGGCAGGTCGACTTGCCTGGAGGTATCAGAAGTTAATAGATGGGCCCAGTTTGCTATGTAAAATCATTATAAATTGACACTCTACTGAATGTGTTTCCTCGTCAGACTTGTACACGCCATACAAGAGCGTTTCGATTGCTCTTGGTCTGATAACTAAAACTCCTGTTTGATAAGAATGCCGTCTATCTAAAAATCAATCTTGTGATCGTATCATTTCTCCCTCGCTTCTAGTTATTTGTCAGTCGTAGATGTCTTCATTTTTTGGCTGACTCAGCAACAAACATTTCACAGGTCTATTCTCAATAATCTCTTGATAGAGTTATTTTTCTTCTTCTGTGATTATCTCCTTTTCGCAACATTTTTTTCTTTCATTGTAATTCTTCGTATTTTTGCATTTTTTTAAATCTATTTACCACATTCAACTATCTAGCTACCAAGATAGCTGTTATATAACGTACCTATGAACACTAATAATTATTAGGTTGGTGCAAAAATAATGGCACTTTTTGACCTATTTTTTAACGTCAAAAACGGCCATTATTTTTGCATCAACCTAATATGTTCCAATCCTCATAAATACGTTGAACACTATTGTAGGTGGGGATAATATACTGTTTAAGTAGTCGACCACTAGCAGTGGTTTACCTACTTACGCCCCTGGTGATTATTGTATTTTATTGATGTTATAATAACCATACAGTAACCATTTCTCGGTTACAACACTGTCTATCTATGTATATATCTATCTAACGTTTTTATATTTTACATACTGTTCACCATCGGACATTCTCGTCTGTTTCAGCTTCTGGCAATTATGCCCTGAATGTTCGTTAATAGAACGAGGTCTTTGTTGTTTATTGTTATTTTTTATTTATTCATGATGAAACTGTGATGATTCAGCTTCCATAGAATTGACAGTAGTATAGTCTCTTTTTTTTTTGTAATATTACTCTTTGATCTCTAATGTCTGACTCCGTTTTTGAAAAAAAAATATCTGTCACTACACATCCTCTCTGTCCGTTTTATGTAACACACTTCCTGTTTTCTATTATTACACAATCTCTGTTATTGAATCCCCGGATGTGCTTAGGTGGAGGCATGGTGGAGTGATGGATAGCGGCTCAGACTGAGGTATCGGAGAGCCGAGTTCGAATTCCAGTCGAATCCGTTATATTCAATTACGTGCTAATCCTTTATGTATGAATCCTTTTCTTTTTCCCCCGCCAGTTCCATAGACTTGAATGGCAACTGGTCTACTGCAGAAAGTAATGGCAACCTACTGCGGGAAGAAATCTTCCTCGTCAGTCATGTATCGAAAGTTACATGATCGCCTAAGCGTGTATCACGCATGGCACATAACTGACTGATATGGTTCCTAGACGTTATGAATTTAAGTGCAATAACAATTTGGCTTCAAAGTCTCATCCATTTACACTTGAAACGGGTACATATAACCGTAATTTCTATGCTAACACTTGCTTCTTTCTTACATGTGTGTTGTTCGATTTGCTTCCAAGTCAAATTTGCTCTTCAAAAATTGCAATGTCAGTCGTTATATACAATCTTTTCATTCTTGTTCTCAATAGAGCGCTTCTCTAACATTCTGTAAACACTTATATTAGATTTTGTAATGAAAGGGGGTAAAAGATAGCGGCTCAGAATGAGGGATAGGAGTTCGAATTCTTGTCGAATCCGTTACATTCATTTACGTGCTAATACCCTTGAGAAAGATATGAATTCTCTTCTAATAAATAGCAGAACAGAGCGTGTTCTTTAAGCCTTGGGTGGCAACTGGTCTGCCGCAGAAAGAAATGGAAACCTACTGCGGGAAAAAATCTGCCTCGTCAGTCATGTGCCGAAAGGTACTAGATCGCCTAAGCGTGTATCATGCATGGCACATAAATGACTGACTGGATTTGCAAAGAGTACGTCTTCGATTGTACATTTGCTTCAGATCATACCTTTCATCGATTTTCTTTTACTACTGAACCTGCCTTCAACACAATGTTTTTACCTAGAATTTATCTCTTGTTTCAGTCATCGACCATTATTTGATAAGCCTTATATTTAAGCCAACACACACACACTGCACCCACACGCAAGTTTGTTGTGGGAGACTGTTAGTTTTTGTTTACTTGAAAATTTTTTTAGCAAAACTTGACTTTGTGAATAAAAGTTTATATAGGTTTTACGTCACTAACAGATCGCACTCAAGAACCATGGCTAGACACCAGGCTCTTCCAAGTGAAGATGTAAATTTGACGAAGGTGTGATCATTAAGGTGTCCTCTATTTAAAGTAGGTGCTTACGTGCTACACCCATTGAGGTGCGATATTAAAAATAACGATTCCTGTGGGATTGCCTAACTCCAAGGCAGATAGTGAAGCTATCTTCCTTGGAGCTACTACGAAAGAAGATTCTAACTGTATTTCAATGATATAGTTACAGTTTCCATATAAAGATAGATGTTAATGACTTTTTACACTGTTGTACTTTAACATTGTATTGGTATCAGTAGCCATTTTAATTTTCAGTACGCATTAATCCTTAAAAACTTACGGTAGAGTTATGTTATTTTAACACGTTTGGCATTAAAGCAGAATGCTGTTTGTAATTCAATCAGAAAGGTACACGCTAAGTAATTTGTATCGTTTTTTATTACCCCAAACATCTGATAGCCGATTAAAAATGGGAACATGATATTCCCGTTTAAAGAAGTATATACGAGGGTGTGTTGAAAAGTTCTCAGACGAACAAAAATAGCATCTTGAACCATAAAACGCATATATTATTCTACATATTCTCCTCTGATTTCAAGTGGCTCTCTCCATTTCCATTAGATAAAAATATTGTTTTTTATTGAAATATTTTATGTATTGGTTCTTAAGGACTGGTTTTGAGAAACCAGTTGGATCGAGGATTTTTAGTTAATTTCCATTATATTTTAGTCGATAGCTCTTGATGCAAACCTTTTTTTTTTTTGCTTTGTTTCTTTTCATTTGTTTTAGCATCCGAGAGTTTAAATATAACTTTCGGCAATTCTCAAAAACGTGTTGTCACTAGAATGTGAATATAAAAGAAATCAAAAATAAAATCAATTAATATATATATAGTCCGGCAATTATTTTAATATATTTTCAGTTTATACGTTATTTTTATAGATAATAATATTTAAATAAATGCCCTGTTTATAATAAACTATACTGAATGTCCGAGAAATTTCATATAAAGTATGTGTTCTCCGACAGGAATCGAACCTTTATCCTACACGGAACAGGCATATAGCTTAATGTGATATACCATTTAGCTACAGACTAAGTGTTAGCAAGGTGAATTTACTGCTTTCAAACTACAAATTTCCCATGATTTCCCTCGAACGCTCGTATCTGCTCGAAGCGTATCTTAACGTAAATATTAGGTTGGTGCAAAAATATTTTCGTTTTCTCACATAGTAACATATGTTAGAAAACGAAATTATTTTTGCACCAACCTAATAAATTGCATCATATATTATGGAGTGGACTAAGTCTGACAATTATGTTAATATATTTTATTGTTATACGTTATTTATATAGATACAAATATTTATATATATATGCTCTGTTTATAATAAACAGTACTAACTTCATTTGCCGGCCTGAATGTCCGATAAATTTCATAGAAAATATGTGTTCTCCACAGGAATCGAATTTATATCCTACACAGAACTGTCATATAACCTGATGTGCTATATCATTTAGCTACAGGGGAAGCAGAAAACATGTAAAAATCGCTACACAATTGCAGTCGTGTTTCGATGCATATCAATGCATCTCATCATGAGATTATATATTACTGGCGAGTGAACGATTTATTTAGATTTAAAAGCAAAATACAACCTCTTTTTTACGAAAAAAGAGGTTTTAAGGTTTGTGGGCTTTACTCTGAATAACCAATCAAATATGACCTACGTTATATTTAATCTAAGCGATTAATCAAAAAGTAAATGTTATTTTTATAAATGGGCCATTACCTGTAGATTGGAAGCTGACGGCAGTCAGACATTAATTAAAACGGATACAAATAGTTACATAAATTATACAAACCAGACAATGCAGTTTACTAAGAAATAAAAAAAGGGTGGAGAAATAATTTAACAACATTCTAAACAAGTTGTTTACTTTGTGAATTCCCTACACAAAATTTCTTTTTGTAGTTGATATATATATATATATATATATATATATATATATATATATATATATATATATATATATATAAAACCAGCCGTTTGACCACACTGTTGTACCGCTCAGAATCTTGAACCCCATATATGTCCCATACAAGGCGACCCTTATACCAGGGCTCTACACTATGTTGATGGCTATGAGGTACTGAGGCGAACTGTTAACACGTGAATGTTTGTTGCTGGAATTCGATTAAGTAATTATTTTTTTTTTTGCTAAGAATTTTTTATTTTTTACCGTTGGATTAACTTAACCTCGATTAATAAAGATACAAAAGTAAGAATAATATCTATTTATTTGTCTGAACTTGCATATTTCGTCTTTAAACAAAATTATCTGTGCCAAATTCATAAGTGTCATTAAAAGATTAAGAATTCATGAAGTTAATTTAAATTCAATATTTTTCTCTGTGCTATTGTTCTTCGACAATGAACATTTTAACTATAAAATTAATTTTATGAATAATCTATGCTAACAGAACAAACGATATTTTTTTAAGTATGTTGACTTTTCTTGTCTTTCGTAAAGGAATAGAAGACATTACAAAAGTTTTAACTGCGAAAATTCTTGAAAAATGACACTTATTAAAGAGTTTATCAGATAGTTAATGTCAAAAATTAAATTCAATAAATTTATTAATATTTTACAACTATTCTTAAAATAATACCAGAAAAATAAAGATGCGGGGCATTCATTTTATTGTCAATACCGTCTTTCTCTTTATTTACATTATTTGCGATTATTTGAAATGGCGAAATTCAGAAAAATGTCATTATTATTTTGTCACAAAATTAATTAAATTTTTTTTATGCACTCATTCTTCATAACAACAATAATAAAATTTATTTTTAAGGTATAATTTGTTTTCTTTATAACACGTTAAGTATGTTTACACAGTCCTTTTAAGAAAACAAAAAAATAATATAACTTTTTGTAATGCTAATTTTCGTAGAATATCATACAGAAATTTGCGCCATTGAAAAAAGTTGAATAAAAAATTAATTTAATATGATTTCTATGATATTATACTTCATAAGAAACATTAATTTTAAAAATGATTACTATTTACATGTATTTGTTTAATGTATATTGAATTTTACTAGTATTGTTGCTGTTAAAAATAATAAGTTTATTTATTTATTTTTTTTTTTAAATATACTTATATTGTTCAGCAGATAAAGAGAACCCGGTTGTGGCTTGCCTGCCTGGATCGATCTCGCGTCCATCGGAACACAGAAAACACGGTTTAAGCGCGATAGGTTTTGATTCAGGTGCCCGGATGTACAAAAATCTGAGTGGGCTCCAAAGGTAGATAAACAGGCAGGCCAATTGACAGAGTGGGAGATGCCTAGTGTGGGAGATCGTAGTGCTGACAAACCAAAAACTGTTGTTTGTGAAAGGCATTTTCCACGTGATTATAAAAGAGTGATTATTACATGAAAAGTACGAACCAAAAATCTAGCATCAATATTTGATCACTTGCCATAATCCTTATTTAGGTCCAACAAATAAAACCGTGCTGAATGTGCAAAATGATTGGAGCTTCTAGAAAAAACATCATGAAATAATTTTATATATTGTTGAGTAGTAGTAGAGCCCGGGGTTGCCCGGGGATGTAACAGTAAGAGATAGATCAAGTATCGACCATCATAAAGACTGAAAAAATAAAATTGACAAAGATTATTGTTTAAGTTTGACGGACACGCATGTCTTAATTAGTTCTTTTTTTGTTTTTTTTTTGTATTTTTTTACGAATTAGCCAAACCCAAACTCAAACAAAAACATTGTTTTCAATCGTTATGAGTCTATCGATTGAATAGAATTTTATTATAAACAATTGTCTTGTAAATGGAGTTTTTAAAGCATTCTGAATGTAAAAATAAAGAAAAAAGTGTGCAAGACAATAAGAAACACTACCTGTCAAAAAAAAGTGAAGTTTTGTTGAAATCGGTTGAAAAATGTAGGAAATCCGATCCCATATATAAACGAAAACACACACACACACACAAATAACCTGGGTTTTATAAGTATAACTCGATATGAGTTGTCCCCCTTTCATTCTGGCGACAGAATCGTGTTTTATCGTGTTTTCAAATTGATTCCGTGCAAAAACAATTGCATTTTTCCAATTTTTGGCGCTGTCAGAACCACCGCAAGGTCATTTTACGCAGTCCTGTGAAGTTTTGTTGAAATCGGTTGAAAAATGTAGGAAATCCGATCCAATATATAAACGTAGACACACACACACAATCTGTGTTTTATAATAAGTAAGATGCACACAAAACTAGTAATTGCAATTGTATGTAACAAAAAAGACAAAAGACAATAGCAAAAAGAGCTGGCAAATATTCCGCTGGATATGTCTGACAATTCTCGCTGTAGCCCAATATGTCGTATGCTGATTTGTATGCAGGTCACTAGCGGAATTGAAATGAATTGAATGAGGTTGTCAGATAATTAAACTTCGAAATCGACATCGTATATGTAGTCCATCCATCATATATATATATATATATATATATATATATATGAAAGAAAATGGTTGAAACATATGTTGAAACAAAATGGCTATTTTTATTTTTTTCATTTTCGAATAAATAATTATATTTCCTCTACTCTGTATTGAGCATTCTTTTACCAATAGTATTTTTCGGTTATTGGCATTTATTCCCTATACACCAGTCCTATACTTGTACATATCTATATATATATATATATATATATATATATATATATATATATATATATATATATGTGTGTGTGTGTGTGTGTGTATATATATATATATATATATATATGATAACAACCCGATATCAAATAAATGTAGTTATCGACACTGAGGTGAATATAGAACAGCGACAGTCAGAGAGACATATTTAGACGCAATCTTCAGGCCGTTAAGATTACATTCAAACGTGAAACAGACTGTCAACACTCGATATTGGTCGCACTGTTGAATTCACACACATATATATATATATATATATATATATATATATATATATATATATATATATATATATAGAACGAAGTCACAAGTCATCGTGACCGAGGGTTTGAGCGTGCTGGCCTTGATCATGCTAGATACTGCACTCTTTCCCAGTAACTGTAACTAAGGCCTGCTGGGCTTAGTTGCAGTTTAAACTACAGGTGGCATCTGTGCGTGTTGCAGAAATATAAATATGCGTGAGCAAGCGTCTGCAACAGGGATTGGCCAGTCGCCCTAGTAGACGGTTAACCTTGAATACGAGTGGCCAGTTATATATATATATATATATATATATATATATATATATATATATATATATATATATATATATACACGCACACATACACGCAGAGGTACAAATACACACACACACACAAACACACACACACACGTGTGTGTGTGTGTGTATTGTCAACAATTTCTAAAAGAATATAATTTCGGTAAAAATTTTTGAAATGTCGACGTAACCGGATAAATCTAAAACATCTTTTTTAAAATATTTATTACACTTTTCTTGTATTTTAAGAATGACATTGGAAATTTGGTTCGATCAAATTTTGTTGCGTATATTTTTTTTTAAACCAACTATCGATAATGACAATTTTATTGATTATCAAATTGTTGCCTTAATGGACAACTTTTTAATCTTCAACGTTCGCTCCACACGAAATAAATTTAGAAGTAATTTGAAAATGTACAAAATAAACAATTGTAAATATTTTGTAAATCGGATTTCCTTGACGAATTGATAAAACTTTATTTAATGACGAATTCAACGAAATAAAAGCAAATAATAAATATTTTACTCTTTTGTTATTAAGGCATTCTACGCTGCGAATTTGAGTAAAAATATTTCACATTCCATTCAAGTATTTATATAAATCAGGATTAAAAATTATTTTCAGGAAATATTTTTCATTTTCATTGTTGATTTTTCTCTCCAATGCTCGCTATATTTACTCTTAACACATTCCCCATTCTGCCGGAATTTCAACTTTACGAAATTTTTAATTACAAACAAGTTGGTTTGATTGTTTTTAATAAGAAACTGACAGAAACACTCTCTTTTAAAACATACTATTTCCCACCCTCTAGGTATATTTTAATATACTGTTGTCACTGCAATTTGTAGCAGGTGTCCTGTGATAGGCACCTTCATGAAAATCGATAGCATGACAAAAACGGCCTGAAAATTAAGGAAAAAAATCTTTTCTTCGTGTTTATATTTCATTATTGAAAAGAAACACTAAAGTATTTTTTGAATATTTTTTGACATTTTTTACTCATTCTTAGCATGTCCAAAATTTTAGTTAAAAATCTTGTTTACGAAATAACGAAAAAAAACTCGATATAAGTCATTTTTTTTTAAATTTTGAAAAATAAGTTAAATTCTTCGTTTAAAATTCGTTTAAAAATTAATTATACGTATTTCAAAATTTATTCGAAAAAATTTAGAAAATTTGTAGTTTATTTAAAATATTTTGAGAGAAACTTTTACTTACTTTCTTCGTAGAAAAATGTTTTTTAAGATAAAAGCGAGCCGATCTCAACATCGCCGCAATTGACAAGTGCGAAGTGATGGACGTCTATAATTTATTGACAGCTGACGTGAGATTTGAGTTCTCATACGGAAGGACAGAATGGACATATTATTTTTTTTAAGCGCACCTGCTTAAGTACTACCTTGTAATGATTAAAGTAAAAAAAAAACTTTCGCCATTCCGTTTTTGTTTTTTGTTTTTTTTTTAAGTACTGTACGATAAGTTTGTTGATACTATCTGAAGAAATTATAAATACTATAAAACAAAACAAAAAAAAATTAAGATACAAGAGCTGTACTGCTGACGTTTTTTTTTATTGCACGCACGATACTTCCGGCTTCCGTAGATTTCATTGGTAAAAATTATTGACACAAATTAATTTTTTTAATATACGTGGTCTCGTTAGTTTGTAATAAGCTTTGGAAATTATAATCTGTAAATATATATCTACTTAATAACAACATTCGTTAAGTTCTACAAACTTTTCCCTAATTGTAGAAGAATTAGCAACATAATGTAAAATTAAAATAAAATATTTCAGAAATAACAAATAATTGTTTTAAAAATTAATTTTTCATCGAAATATCTTTTTGCTTTCAGACAATATTGTCCATGTTCATTGAAATAAATAAAAGCTATTAAAAGCCCCTATGAAATTAAATAATATTTTTGTTTTGAGTTTTTTATGTTACACTTCAGAGACGATTTTCAGGTAGGGGGGTTCCAACTAATAAAAAACAAAAACATGATTTGGTTTCTTCAAAGCATTGTGCTTTTAACTAATATAATCATTAATCTCCTCGAAATTGAAATTATAGAGTTTTCGTACAATTAGTTAGAGGGGGTAATACACATGGAAAAATATTTCTGCCGTGACGTTACTAAAATAAAATATATTTATAATAATTCCATCATTTGTGGATAGTTTCTGAAAGTTTCACTAAAATCCGACAATTATTTTTATTTTTGCAAGATTTTCCAAATTAATGTGTGTCATACAGGAAAAAAACGCGCTAAAATTTTTATATGTTATTTTATTGGTTCTGTTGATACAAAGAGAAACAAGGTTTTTTAATGAAAATTTACAATGTTCTAAAAAGAAGGAAAATTTTTAAAAAAATAATTAAAAATTACTTTGATCTTTCCTCTCAATAATAACATAAGCATTTAGACGCTAAAATGTTGTTTTCATTAACTTTGGCGTCTTTTTCATCATGCTATGTTCTGTTTTTCGCGATCTCATTAAGGTGCCTATGTGAATAGCTGAATGATTTATTGTGTATCATATATGTGTCTGATTCTAAAAAATAATGTTTTCTTATTTTTCCATACGTTCTCACATAATGATCGTAAAAATAAAAGGCATTCATGGATGGTTAAGAAAAGCTAATACGAAAAATATAGTTTATATATTCTCATTAAAAGTTTGTAAAAATGGGTCAATTTCTATGAGATACACGGAGTAAAGTTCAAACCATTATATGGGATATAGTATATCTTTATGTGTTACAAACAAATAGATAACGGATTTTGTATTTATAATGTTCCAAACACAAGCAGAGATGACGCGTTTGTTTTCGAAATTCGAAAAAGTAAAAGATTTTAACTTTAAATAAAGAACGTAAATATTGCTTAAAAGTAATTATATAACAATTTAATATAATTCGCATTTATCGTTTGTTTTATATATATATATATATATATATATATATATATATATAATAAAAAGGCTTAAACACTAATATTCCATGGTCATAATTTATTCCATTGGAATCGTAAATACGATCCAATTATTCATTTGAAGTTATATGTCTATATATTGTTTATTATTTCTTTGAATTTTTTCCGCAGTTGCCTTATTTTTCTGCATTAGGTTTTATTTGTTTTTGTACAACTAACCTGAAGATCGTTTATATTATTTTTATTTTTTGCTGACCTAAAAATATATTTATCAAATTTCCTTTTTGTTCTCTTATATAGTCTGTTCCATTTTCTACTCTTATATAGGCTGTTCTATCTTCTACTCTTATATAGGGTGTTCCATTTTCTAATCCTATATAGGCTGTTATATCTTCTACTCTTATATAGGCTGTTCTATTTTTTTACTCCTATATAGGGTGTTCAATCTTCTACTCGTATATAGGCTGTTCCATTTTCTACTCCTATATTTGATGCTTCATTTTCTAATCCTATATAGGCTGTTCTATCTTCTACTCTTAAATAGGCTGTTCTATCTTCTACTCCTATATAGGCTGTTCTATCTTCTACTCTTATATAGGCTGTTCCATTTCTTACTCCTATATAGGCTGTTCTTTTCTTCTACTATTATATAGGCTGTTCTATCTTCTACTCTTATATAGGCTGTTCCATTTTCTACTCTTATATAGGCTGCTTCATTTTCTACTCCTATATAGGATGTTCTATCTTCTGCTCTTAGATAGGCTGTTCCATTTTTATTCCTATATAGGCTGTTCTTTTCTTCTACTCTTATATAGACTGTTCTATCTTCTACTCTTATATAGGCTGTTCTATCTTCTACTCCTATATAGGCTGTTCTATCTTCTCCTCTTATATAGTCTGAATTTGAATCAAGTTTAAGCGTTTTTTTTTCTTTTTTCGTTCAGATTAAGCAACTTAAGTCTTTGGCAATTTCAACCATGGAAACATTAACAATCATACAACATGTTAAAGTTATCGTTGCTTATGATATAAAATAAGGAGAAAAATTCGATTAATAAAAGAAGAGTGTCTGAAGTCATGTGAAAAGTTACGTTTCTTTTCAACGCATCCAGCGTTGAAGATTTCTCTGGTGCAAAATTATGCATCAATTATGTTATGCTTTCCCAATAAGCCAAAAAAGTTTGGTCTTCAACATCTTGAACTTCAACAAGTTGGTACCTCTTTGTAAAATTTTTCTTAACTATAACAAGCCAATTTAGGAATGAACTGTTTGTTCAAAATATTTATTTCAATGATTTCAAGTAATGAATATATCTTACTTTGCGAAGCGATAGCGAGCGATGCGAAGCCTGCTAGTACACACACACACACACACACACACACACATATATATATATTGTGACATGGCCATCATTGTTAACTGTTAACAATATATATATATATATATATAATATATATATATATATATATATATATATATATATATATATATATATATATATATATATGTTAATAACACATATACATTTGTTAATAACGTACATATATGTATATATTAATGAAATATGTGTATATATATATATATATATTAATAACAAATATATATATCTATGTGTGTGAGGATGCGTGGATAGATGTACGTAAAACTATTCGATACTAATTCATTTTTTACATGTCGCCGCATATGAATTTTGCGTATTCAGGTCTTTCTAGATCAGACGTCAAATATAAATTTACAGACTGTGATTTGCATGTGAATTGAACGTTGAATAAAACCAGATAAATGTTGTTTTAAAAATATTTCCTCTCAACAACTGTCCTCATGTCATAGAAAAAGAAAAAAAAACATATTTAGATTCACGCCAGTGCGTAATAAGAGAGCGGACGTGATGATTTTTACTATTGATCAAAGAAAGCATAATCAAAAAGGAAGATATCTGTATCGTGTATGAAAAAGGACTCTAAACTAATCTACGCCAAAAAATTAAAAAAAACAAGTCTAAATTGATTTAGCACTTTTCCATACAAATTTAATATCGAACAGAACATTTGATCGAAATGAAAATAAAAAGAAAGGATTATTTTAAGTGATGTGACTCTTCTTCCAGAGCATTGGGATAAAATAAAACAATTGGGGGGAGAAATAAAACATCAGTATTTGTGAAAACAGAAAACAAAATAAATTGTGGTTAATGTCAGGAAACAGTGGAGATATAATTTGAGAACTATATCAAAGAACCTTATATAAAGGATCAACATATTTAAAATAAAAGAGCCCATAGTTACTGTTTTGTAATCACTGAGCATAGACTTATATGGTTATATAACTTGAGGCGAGAAGATGAACAGGATATAGTATAGGAAGAGATCGAACAGAAAAGAAGATTACAGACACGCAAGATAGATTATTTTGTTCCATCAAATCACAAATAGAGTCTAAAACATCAATATATATATATATCAATGGCTTGGCCGTGAAATAAATAATTATTCTTGTAGGACCATTTTTCTTTCCTTTAGTTATTATGCACCGCGCTTGGCAGATAATGTGACACTGAAAGGCCAATGAGTGATGCGCTTGCGAGACAAGGGGAGAGATTTAAGTAGACGCAGTGAAGAGAGGATGCTTCTCGGTTACATGGAAAAAGCACAGCGATTTTACAAAACGGGATGTTGGAATTGAGAGTAAATACACACATTTATAATATTCGTTAGACTTGCTTTCTCAGGGTCGGTGAAGAAAACATGAAATACAGTTCTAATGCTTGTTAACCTGTTTTCTTCGTAAAAAAATAAACCCCTACATTTAACATTTTTCCTAGTTGTTCCTTATATTAGTTTTTAATTTTGGGCGACATTATTGAATTTATTTATGCTGGCCAGATATATGCGTTACACTCCCAACATGATTAATCAAAGCAAGTGAATTTTCCGTAAAGGTTTCATTTTAGATCACCGTGTGCTTTTGACAGTGTTAACTCCTCCTAATTGTTTAATTTCTGAAACTGTTACTAGGGGACGCTCTCCAGTTCTATAAATATTTTGAGATATCTTTCTTTGGCCTCTTCTTATTTTCACTTGTCAACGAACACTACACCATGTAAATCTCTTGTGGATATTTGCGTTTTTCCCATTTTGGGGAAAACGCCATGAACAATACATACACGCACGTACGCACATTCACTCACACATACTTTGGAACACAAACTTTTTCCACATATTTTTCGCACTCACATTATTGTCTATGTTTGTAAACAACATCATTATTTGTCTGTATATTTATATCCGTCCTTGTTTCTTTTAATTTTTTATGGTGGATTCAATCTCCGAATTCGACATGTTGGTTGTGGGCCTTCAGTAGATACATGTGTTAGTCGCACAAAGGGTACACACTGGTCTGCAAAACTTTTACAAGACTTCATTATTTGTTTTATTTTCTAAAGTATATCAACCCTCTGCCGGTTATTCTGACATTGAAAGAAAGTTTATATTATATATATATATATATATATATATATATATATATATATATATATATATATATATATATATGAAGAAATATAGTCTTAAGGTGTGCTATATTTATAGGATCAAGTCCTCAATATCAGAGA
>OZ010605.1:22275671-22310671 GCA_963932145.1 Acanthosepion lycidas
AGCCTCTTGCTACAATACATTTTCAAACTGCTATGATAGTTAAACTTTCTGAAAATTAACTGAAAATAATGGTAAGAATAAAACAACATGTTAGCTTTTATAAGAATTAAAATCGTAATTAATAAATAGGCGAGAAAGCTGATATTTTGGAGATGAAAATGGTCTTACTGTCTATTGACACACTCAGACGGAGAGGAGATATGTTTGGTAGAAACAACTAGAAATTATTGGATGAAGTGGATAAATTTAATAATATAGAAAGAAAGACTGAGATGTTGAACTGGATGATGAAACTTATCAGAAATATTGAAATATTTTGTTAACGCTGAATATTTGAAATAACGACACTCGTATAAAGATTTTTTGGAATTTTCAAGAGAAATTTCCTTTTAATCTGAGAATAAATAGATTTTGTTGAAAGGCAAAAAAGATTCGTGAGCTTCAAACACAAAACGAAACCCCTTTTAAAATGCGACAACCCGAAATGAAAAGAGCTGTACAAAATATTTGACATAAAACAGTGGTAGATTGTCTGTAAGATATTTACGTCAATACTTCACAAGTTCAATTGGACCCCTATTCAGTTGATACAATTTCTGTGACACGGGAATATAATGAGCTTTTCAGGCCGACTTTTGCATAGCACAAAGATAGCAAATGAATAGCTCATGCTTTTTGTTTATGGAAGTATTTAGTTCATAAATAGGGCAACGTGGCCTAATTCAGGTTTTTAGTTTTTCAAATGTCATAGGAAACTAAAATATTGATTTATATTGATATTTTCTCAGAAATTATTTGCTTGTATATTAATATATCTTAGGCTTGAACAAGAGAAATATTGGATTCCCGTCCATTCAAGATTTAATTCTGTCAAGTTGAATTTCTTATGCGTCTGTTATATCGCAGAATTTTCAAATCTAATATTCTCTGTTCCGCAATGAATGTTCTCACAATCTCAAATTTCTATGTGATACTATCCAGATAGATTTATTTACTAGACATGAAGCATTTATCATTCACTTCCTTTGAATACACGAAAAAAAAGTCGTATAATTTAAGCGTTAGGGATTTATAAAAGAGAGATAGTGTTTGACACGATACCTGCTTTGGGGTCATAGTTGCCCGTCTCTTACATTCGTTGCCATTTAAAATCTGGGAATTCTGCTACGCTGCTATTTACCCACAAACGGGGGTAGGTAAGAGTTGAAGCTTGAAATCTATTGTTGACCTTTTATATTTCACTGTGCCAGTAACCATTACATCTCTCTGAATCTCGAGAAAGTATAAACGTGAAAAACAATTGCGAAACCGGAAATATGAAACGATCAATTCTTAGACTTTCCAGAGAAAACTTTATTTGCCAAAACCTGAAACATATTGAACGGTTGAAATGTAAATGTATTTTAAACTGACATTAAAACTGATTACATATTTTCAGTGGGATGACCATTCCTATTCATCCTGAAGAAATAATGCCCATGTTGGGTAAACATTGCGAAAATTGTACGAAAAAATGTATAATATAGTATACATAGGTATAATATAAATTCCCCCTTCAAAAAAAAAAAAAGTAAAAAAGAAAAAGAATGCCTTAGAATCGCCTCGAATGAGAAACGGTTGGCTTAAAATAGTCCCGGTAATGATGGAGCGAAATTAAGAGATATTTTCACTTTGTCCTTCTATTTATTAGGTTGGTGCAACAATAATGACGTAATAATGTCATTTTTTGACGTATTTTTAACGTCAAAAAACGACATTATTACGTCATTATTTTTGTACCAACCTAATATATGCATTATTTAATCAGTAATAGACTGACACCTTAATACAACGGAAAAAAGCATGAAAGAAAGCAATGAGAAAATATGAATGGTTCTCAAAAGAAATTTAACATGCTGATATGACATACAATAAATTATATGCACTATGAATATACTTGTCACTATTTGTACTACATGGAGAAAACATAACACATATGAATGCAACAAGCAGTGAGAACCGAATCAAGAAGGCCTTCCATGTAATATATTCCGAAGGGAAAATGGCCAAGGCTGGTAGCGTCCTTACAGTTTCTTGGTGGGACCATATTATTTTCATTTGTTTATACTGTGGGTATATGATGTCTATTTTCCAGTGTTCTACAGAGCAATTAGGATTCTTCACTCCACGAACTGACGTCACTTTCCGGATGTCACATATGACCTGTGAATTTATGTTACCTAAACGAAGATAATTGTTGTCGGCAGCCCTAAACCGAAAAACACAATTAGTGTTTATATGAACATTGTTTGAAAATAATTGTTCGAAAACAATGATTCGAAAAACATTTATTCTAGTTTAAAAGTGTTTGATTGAAACTTAATTGAAATTAAACACTAAATAATAATTATTCGAAATGTAAATTTCTTTATGGGAATAAAAAAAATGTAAAGATTAAGAGGAAATAAACAACTGATATGTGTTCGAAAAAAATGTCGTTAATAAAGCAATTTAGTAAGAAAAAATCCTCATCACCTTAAGTTATTTGATAATGCGCGCAAAGAGTACTTGTTAAAGGATGGATCTAATATTTTAAGTTTTCTCTTTACGTCACGGTATTTCTTTTGGCAACCTGCTCTTACTTATGCAATATGCATTTCTTGCAAGTTCTTTTCAGAACGTCTAAGAAGTTCATATTGTGGGATGATGGGATGACATTTGCTGAAAAAACCCTATGTCTTCCTTACAAGACCTTATTACTTTTAGATAAATCACTATTGACTCTCTCAAAGCTAGACAATATAGGTATTTCAAACATAGATATTACGAATACTTATCATTTACTATAATTGTGCTTTCGGTTAATTTTCATTCACACAATTTAGAATTCGAATAAATGTTTTTTCGAATAATTGTTTTCGCACAAATAATTTCGAACAATTTTCTCGATACGGAATTGGTCAGAATCTTATAAAAAAACCGCTAAAAGACAAAAACAACCAGATTTCCGTAAGTAATAAAATGATTCAGAAAACTTTATGAAAATAACCTTAACGAAGAAGTGAACTATTGAGGAGACCGGCATTAATCTGAAGCTAGAAATTTTCACTATTATTGCGAATTCTTATTAATGCTGTGATATGGGGTCTGACACTTAATTTCACAGTCAGGCCGTTATGTGCCATGCGTGATATACGCTTAGGCGATAATTTATCTATCGATACATGACTGACGAGGCAGATTTTTTTCCCGCAGTATGTTGTTATTTCTTTTCGCGGTAGATCATTGCAATCCAAGGCTATATTTGCTGGGGGTGGGGAAAAGAAGAGGATCCATTCCTTTCCGAAGGGTTTTAGCATGTAAGTGAATGTAATGGATTCGGCTGGAATTCGAACTTGACTCTCCGATTCCTCAATCCGAGACGCTAACCATTACTCCACCGTGCCTCCAATTTGAACCTTGCCGAGAAAAAGTGCAAAAGGCCGCAAACTGATGATAATTATTTTAAAGATTTTTTGTAAAAACAAAAAAGCCGAGAAAAAAATGATTTACAGAAATAATTTAATGAAAAAGTTTAATTTACAGAAATAATTTAAACATTTTTTTACATTAAAAAAATGAATTTTCCAGAAATAAATTAAACTTTATAGAAAATAGAAGTAGAGAATCCAGGTAATAATGCGCATATTGGTAAAATTGCGAGAAAATTTGCGTTATTTGTTCATCTGCAAGAATTTCTTGAAATATTAAATGACTATTCTTATAAGAATAATCTTCATAATAATAAGTAGACTAACCAGTATTGTTCCAGTTAGAATTGGGATGTTGGAGTTTATTGAATCGAACTAAATGTCTTAAATTAAGAAAATCGTAACAAAGCTTCGTATCCCATTGCTTCAGAACACAGTGTTGCTTGGCACAGCAAATATCCTGCTTTTGTCGTATTTGTTTTAATATTTTCACCCCAACATGACAATAAACCCACTAAGAGGCAAGCGGTTAAAGTGTGTTAGAGAATATGAAAAACAAACGCTATTAAGGAGAGAGAACAATAAAAGAAAAAACAATCAAGAAGACGGAACATAACGATTGACATTGCATTTAAATTTCTAAAGTTCTCACTTAAAAGGAAGAAGCGGGAAGAGTGTTCCACTAGCGAGAAGTGCGATAGAAGGAACTCTTAGAATAGAATTTAAAGTTACATTTAACCAGTGCAATTATAAAATGATAAGGCCTTCTTGTCAATGTAGCACTTATTTGAGGTTGTACTATTTGACGGAGAACACACACAAGGCAAGATCTCTAGTTGAAAACTCAAAATGGCGCGGTAGACGAGAATAATAATAATAATAATAATAATAATAATAATAATAATAATAATAATAATAATAATAATAATAATTATACAAGGACCTTGAAATAGAAATCGCGAAAATGTGGCATATGGGAACATCAACAATCCCTGTTGTAGTTGGAGCCCTAAGACTGGTTGGAAAAGATTGCAGTAGACTAATTGAAGGGATTCCTGGAAGTCCATGGCTCAAGTAGATACAAAAAATTGTTGACAAGTACAGCCCACACTTTACGAAGGGCTTTATCTATGTAATTATTATTTTTTTTTTGTCAGTGGAAAGTGTCATGATGCCATTTCTAACCTTAGGTCCCTGGGCGGGACCCGGAAAGAAATGTGTAAACGCCAGAAATTATTTTTTTTAATATAGTACGATAAAAGGACATATGACAACAAAATGGAATAACAATGAAATCAAACAAGATAAACACTATTCTGTGCATTTTATTTTGATTTTCTAAAAGCTTTTCTTAAAACGAATATAATCAATGATTTCGTAAAACTGTTACCGAATGTTAAAAATGGAATACTTTAAGTAACCTCTACTGAAAGCTGAGGCGAACTGTTTTGGTATGAAATCATTTCTTTGCCCATAAAATCATTTGATATCCCATTTTATGGAAAATGTAAACGTTTTAGATTTCCCTAGGCTTCGCTGTGCGCGTTTTTGCAGTGAAATACTGCACTACATAAATAGATGCTGAAAACATTAACTTTGTTTTCTCGGGTAACGCGAGAAAACTGTCAATATCATAAACAGCGACCGAGAACTTCATTTTTCAGGATCTTACTATTTCAGCCTTTTCTAATTTTTGGTGAAAGAATATTTTTATTCTAAGACTAACTTTTACAATAAAATGAACATTACTTTCATTATGCGCTTTCCGAAAAGAAAAGCGGACAAATTTACAATTCAACCAAAACAAAGAAAATTACACAAAAAATCCGAATCAATTGAAAAATCATTTATTTATCTCCGTACTTGTAATAAATTTTAAAGATTGGTGAACTTCAGATCGAAGGCCCGAAAGAAGCATTTTTGTAAAAATAAACCGATATTTTTGCACAATCACATTCGGTATTCGATAAATCCTTAAGAGTTGTTTGAGTCACAGCTTTACTGCTGGCTAATTCTCTGATCATAATCTGATATTTTCGTGGGATTAACAAATATCCTTTTATGGCGTTTAATTTTCTAATTGCTTCATTGTATCGATTGCATAAGTCCGGTGAGAAAGACACATCATTGTCTTGCCCTCTTTCTATTTTTGTAAAGCTTTTGAACTCATTATCTATCCGTATGCAGGATTTGTTTCTTGATTATTCTAATATCCTTCCTATTTATGTCAAGGTTTCTGAGCAGATTTTGTGCCGTAGATTGTCGAACGGTTTTGCGCATTCTATAAAAACAAAGGTACTCATCTTTCTGAGTTTGTGTTGCCCTTTTGAGCCTTAATACTGTGTTTCTTCTTCCAGTTTCTTTGACGTACCTGCACTGATCTTGTCCTATTTTCGCTCTGATTCTCCTGTGTGCAATATTCATAAGAATTCGGATGGTGAGCTTTATTATATGGCGCATTAGGCTGATTTGCGATGGATTTCACTTTTCACAATTCACACGTTTATACCTGCTTTCTCATGCACTCTTATGAAACAAGTTTTCCCGTATATCGCCACTGTTATGGATTTCGTTTCTTATTTCTGTAATCTTGTCCATGCTGAAATCGAACGAGACTACCAGCATCTCTATTACTATTCCATCTTACCCCGCTCCTTTGTTTCTGTTCAGTTTGGCTTGTGCTTCTTCCACTTCGGATTTCAATATTTCCAGTCGCTCGATATTTCGGAATATAGCCGGCTGTACTCTTTTGCAGTGGAAATGTTCTCCAATATACTCATTCCATAACTGAAATATTTTTATTTTACTGATAACATCGTTCCATCCTTGAATTTTATGCCTCCTGATGATAAGCATGTCTTTTGCCTGGTTAGGTCGTTCAGGAATCTGTCCTATTGCAATTTGGCTGCTGCCTTAGACCTGTTCAATATTCGTAGTTTCATTCTAAGGCTACATATAAGTGGGGGATGATCGCTTCCACAGTTGTCACTAGTCACTTAGAGAAACTTTACAAGTAAAAGATTATAAATAATCGTATAAAGATTTAAGCAACATTTGATTGTGTTTAATCTAAGGGAGAAATGTTTTCTAAATCTATGGATTTTTTTTAGATATATGCTCTGTTTAAAATATTGCAAGTGAGTGCTCATAACCGTCGGAGTTTCATACTATCAACTTCCTTATTCCATCAGCAATATTTTAAGTTTATCTTCAACACCTCTACAGAAACAAACTCCTCAGCGACAAACAGTATGAATTTCATTCACTTTGTCTACTGCTGATGTTTTAACAGTCCTTACGCATAGAATCACTGAAGCCCTTGATACTAAATCCATGACGTGAGCAATTTCCTTAAATGTCTCCAAGAACAACTTTCCTAGCTATGGTATTTCTGGGGCGTTTTCTTGATTATCAAGTCTTTTTTTTTTCGGGCATGTTCATGAGGTCGCCTCCATGGTCCTACAAATTTTCAGATCCGTATTAACGATCTTCCTAAGAACATAATCAGATCATAATTAAAAAAATATATGCATCTTATACAATAGTTTATTGGAGAAAAAGCAACAATCTAGAGGGCCCGAAATTTTGAAGCTGATCTCTGCTCTGACCTTGCTTCTACCGATCAATATCGATATAAATTGGTGACATTCAGTACCTGCAAAACCAAGTTAGAAAGGTTTCATTATCAGAGAGTAGAGCCTGAGTTGTTTCCAGATATGAGGATTGATTCTCAATCATGATTTTTTTTTGCCTGGAACGTCTACACCGGATCTCATGTGAAACGACCATAATCGACCCCTAGCTAAAGACGCTGGCAAAATGATTGGCCTTATGAACCTCAACAGAAAGTAGCTGGCGTCTCCTGCCATGCTTTCTTTTTACAAGAGTCAGATCAGAGCGAAAATGGAGTACATCTGCCACGTCTGAACCGGAGCTCCCCAACCCTCACTTGTCAGAGATCGCCATGTGCGGAATTCTTTTAGGTAGTATATTATATTTCCATGCTCTCCATCTTCTTTGCCGCAGAAGAAAAAAAAACAAAAAAAAACGTGGTTCTCTTTCGATAATTTATCGCTATTTTTATAGCAGTTAATCGAGTGAACTACATTTTTTCGTTCCACTAATTCAGACCTTCACATGTAGGACACACCAGTTCAGACCTTCACATCTAGAACATAAAAGTTCAGGCCTGCATATCTAGAACATACCGGTTCAGACCTTGAGATCTGGAACATATCAGTTCAGACCTTCACATCTAGGACCCGCCAGTTCAGACCTGCACTTCTAGAACATACCAGTTCAAACCTTCACATCTAGGACCCGCCAGTTCATACCTGCACATCTAGGACCCGCCAGTTCATACCTGCACATCTAGGACCCGCCAGTTCAGACCTGCACATCTAGAACATACCAGTTCAGAACGTCACATCTAGGACCCGCCAGTTCGGACCTTCACATCTAGAACATACCAGTTCAGATCTTCAAATCTAGGCCCCGCCAGTTCGGACCTTCACATCTAGTACCCGCCAGTTCAAATCTTGACATCTAGGCCTCGCCAGTTCAAATAAATTCTTTACTAGGACTGCTAAAATAGAAAATGGGCTCCATGATCACTACAATCTTGAGCTCATTTTATCGATGGTGGGTCGTTATCTTTTCTACATATCATCTTTATATTCTACTCTATCTAACCCTCCCTATGTTTTTACAGCAAAATTTAATAACTTTCTAACTTGGGCGGCATTTTGAATTTGTTTTGGCTAAACTGTAGTAAAAAAAAAAAAAAAATAAAAATGTGAGAGATAATAGAAAGATTTTTTTTTTTACCTCATCAAATGAATTCATCTTTTTCATTATGTTTACACACCCTTGAATTCTTTCAACTCTGATTAGTCTTTTCTGCCCACGCATTTTATTTAGAATTTTTATGTTCGGTCGCTAATGGCCATTCCGTTTGTTCTTCAATTTCCGAAAAACGTGATGATCAGCGACTCCTTACTTAAAACTGCAACATTTGACGTCGTCGGGAGTTTCACACAAGTGGCTTTCCCATTTGTCATTTTCATTTATTATTGACACGGAAAAGAAAAATTAAACCTTTCATCTTTAGCAACCGTTGTTTCTAATTATTCTTCCTTTTTTTTATGAAGTCTATATTTTATTTCTAAGAAAATTCCCTTGGGTGTTTTCTCCACGTCCTTTGTTTAATTTACGCTCAGGTAATCAACGTGTATTATTTCGTTTGAGACAGTCACAGATCATTATCAAATATGCTCGTTTACCATTTATTTCTAATACAGTAGAAGAATCTAACTTTAGATTTTCTACAATGCCATACATTTTTTTATCTAAATTAGTCAGGATAAATGAAAACCAATTCTACTGGGCAGTTTTAAAAATTAGTATACACTGCTGTTCGATAAAAGTAACTAACCTGATTTTTTTACTAAATGTTCTCTTCTCCGCTGTAACGAAAGTTGAGCTAAATTCAAAGGATAAGGGATCTAAAATCCGAAGAAGAAACTATTACCTGCAATACTTTTTTGGAAATATTATTAACAGCAATACAATTTTGAATGAAATATATTCAGAGAAACAGATTTTGACAAAACAAAATATTACCAGCAATGAAGATTTTTTCAGCATTGGGGTAGGTGTGCCGTAAAACAAAATAATCCAAACCAATCTAAATCAAAGAATACATATTCTGTTCATAGGAATCTATCCTAAAGATGTTGTCGGCATTGCATAACCCATTGATGTTGATATGCCGTACAACAAAATAAACCAAACCAATGTATATCAAAGAATACATATTTTGTTCATACGAATCTACCCTAAAATGTTGTCAGCATTACATAACACATTGAGGTTGATATGCCGTAAAACAAAATGAATCAAACCAATGTAAATCAAAGAATACATATTTTGTTCATACGAATCTATCCCAAAAATATTGTCGGCATTATATAACCCATTGAGGTTGAAATGCCGTAAAACAAAATGATCCAAACCATGAAGCTTAAAATCTATTGCCAACCGAGGAAAAATTTGAAAAAAAACGAGAAAGCACCCGAAACCACCGGAGAGGACGAAAGAAATGGTCCAGTATCTTAAAACCCTGGTACAAAAAACAAACAAAAACAAAACATCGAGTCATAAGATGATGAGTGCTCAATACACTAGAGCAAAAGTGAAATAAAATTAAAATCCTAATGAGGGAAGGTACTACCTCTCTAGGTTTCACCACATGGCATAATCAGGGTGAACTGGTTTCCTATATATATATATATATATATTATGTTTTTACCTTATCTTAATAGATATAGATTATTTAAATAAATGCACTGTTTTTTAAATAAACAGTATTAAACGGAATTGGACAAGTTAAATCTGAATTACTGTTTATTATAAACAAAAAAATCTTTGAGTACCCTTCAAAGATTTCTTTTTAACAGTAATTCGGGCATTGCTACCCAAAAGCTTTTGTTGCTTAAGGGTTAACAGCACGTCAGATCAAATGATCATTGCCTTTCGAGTTACAAGTTTGATTCCTTTCTGAGAAGCACATATTTTCTTCGAAATATCTAAAATATTCTTGCCGATAAATGTAATCAATAATGTTTAATAGCGTGGACACTGAAATCCCCGATGTGCCCGTTTATGAAACTCAGGATGAGAAAGGTAACATCAATCAGCTAAGTGAGAAACCTATTACTTTAATTAATTAAATATACTTACATAAATACACACACACACACACACACACACACACATATATATATATATTTATATATATATATATATATATCTATATATATATATATATATATGTTACATTAAAAACGATAGACAGGTACTACGGTTAAGCTTTTTATTCAATTTTTCTTGTGTTCCGACTCCATTAGAAACATACTAGTAGAAAACACAAATATATTAACTGAATCCACCTGCAAAAATGACTAAAAATAATGGAAGCTTTAATAATAAAAAAAAGAAAAAGGCAACTCTTAACAATATTAACTACGAACAAAGCCACAATGTGCTAAGCGTATTTGGAAATGAACAAAATCCCTACCACACACGAAGACATACACAGAACGCACACACTCAATTAAGCTGAAAAATCGAATCATCCTTGAAAATGACTAAAGGTATAGCCGAAAGCGCTTGGAAATATAAAACATTTGGACAGTTCTTACACACCCTTTATCCAGAAAAGAAGGCTCTTGTCAGAACACAAGAAAAATTGAATAAAAAGCTTAACCGTAGATGGTGGAACAAGGTTTAGGAGAGATAAAAATACTTATATTCTGCAAATGATTCCGTGTATCGCATTTGACTAAATTTCTAAACAGTGTAATATGACGAGGGACGTTGTATAAATGCTTTGTTAATAAGGAATATGAACATTTGATGTTAATGGAAAGATAGCGCACCTAACACATTGTTTGCTTTTCCTGAATATTTCTGTACGATCGGTCAATGTGAACGCGACGGAAACACTCCACACAAGATCAGGTATTTATATTATTATTGTTGTGGATTCCGAGTTGAAATCCGGTACCAATAAATAACAAACGCCAGAAATGAATATATGAAAATAATGTATTAACGTAATAATACAAACTGGTAAAGCAGGTTAGTATTTCCAGGAATACGGGTTAGTAGCAAAATATATATACAGTCTTTGGTATTGAAGTATCGCTGCATGACTTCTTACTCAGTCTAGGTGATTGCTCACTGTGACTCCTACAACGCTGTTACCTCACCCTCACTCTTCCGGTTACCTACAACTTTTACTCTGTCACTCTGGACTCGACTCCTCGGTCTTGCTCTCTCAGGTCTTCACGTAGCCGTAGTATATGTATATACTGGGTGTCCATTTGTGAAAAAAGAGGAGAATCCCTAAAAACCCCTCTCCTTAGATCCCTTTTTTGATGGGGGAGTTAATATCTTTTCTTTTTTCTGATCGATAATCAGAGGCTCTGTAAATTTTCTTTTCTTCTTTGACCTTCTAGTTTCTGTGTCTTCCTGTGGTCTTTGAATCTCAAAAGCTTCAAAGATTGCATCCATTGAATCGTCATTTTCAGCTAGTGACTAGCTTAGCTCTTCAACCCGTTTTTTTGTATTTGGGCAATATGTCTTCTGTCGGTAAACTTTTCGCCTTGTACTGTGTACATCACATTTCCTAGTCTGTTAATTATTGGGCCAGGCACCCAGTAAGCCATATTGTTCCTGGACATCCTAAAGTAAACCCGTTCTCATGGTTTAAATGATCTCTTGGGTACTATGGGTGTATGCTGGTGTTTATTCTTGTTAGGCAATAACTTATCAAATGGCACGTTTCGCTTCTTTTTAAATACTGGTTGGACGTTTTCTTTTAATTCAATTCTAAATTTGTTACACCGTCCCAAGAATTTGAAATCCGGTACCATAAATAACAAATGCCAGGAATGAATATATGAAAATAATGTATTAACGTAATAATGCAAACTGGTAATTCAGGTTATTAGTTCCAGGAATACGTGTTAGTAGCAAAATATATATACAGTCTTTGGTATTGAAGTATCGCTGTATAACTTCTTACTGAGTCTAGGTGCTCGCTCACTGTAATTCCTACAACGCTTATTATATATATATATATATATATATATATATATATATATATATATATATATAGAGAGAGAGAGAGAGAGAGAGAGAGAGAGAGAGATGAAAAATAAATCTTTTGGAATATTTTGATTTCTTTCACTCCCAAAATGTTCTTCAAATTGTTTTCGTAGGTTCTAATTTTATATTTTTTTAAATTTTTATCAAGTTTTTTTCATATTTCTTTATTCTAAACTTTTTCTTCTTCTAAACCTATTTTTTGTTACTATGAAATTTTCATTGCTTATTTTTATTCAAAATGCATTCGCTACATCATAGTTTCTTTCCTTTTTGTTCTTTTTAAAAATATATTGTTTTCCTTTGTTCACCAACCAATATTTACATTGTCTTTGCCACTCTTTCTCTTCTTCTTCTTCCGCCTCCCCCTTCTTCCTCTTCTTCTATATATCAAATCCCATTTTGTCTTTTGTAGCTCTTATATATGTTTTCTTTTCGCTGTCCCTCCTAAACATTGTTCCTCCATCCATTTACACAAACTCGATTATGAGATCTTTTCTTTTCTACCTCTTGCCTCCAATATATTATAAGTAGAGTATCTTCACTATTAATATACAGGTGCGTAATTTATTTGAGGACATACGTTGTTTTGGTTATTGTTGCATTTTACTAAACGTTACATCGATGATTTAGAAAATAATATGGATAACACCAAGCTTACTCAAGAAATTAAAAGCCATGTTGTAATAGTGGCTTTAAGGGCTTCGCATAGCGATTTAGAGATATCTCGGTTTTAAAATTATTCGCCTAAAACTTTCGTAACGGTATAGAGATCGAAGACTAAAATGTATCACCAGCATCAAAGCGGAAAAAGAATTCCAAACGACCTGACAATCTATCCAGCAATTTCAGCAGATCATTGATAACAATTCTAGAAAATTTATGATGTACCTTCCGAAATATTTCTGTGTCAGAAGGTACAATCAAGAATGTTGTCCAAGAAGACATTAGATATAAGTTTTCTCTGACCAGGAAAGTTCAGTTTATGGGGGAAATACAGAAGGGAATCGCTTAATGATATATGAAGGGAGCTTTAACAAAGTAAATTCAGGAGAAGGTTATGCAAATTGATCAAGATAAGAAATTTAATAACAAAAATGGCATATATAAAGGGCTCTTAAACAAATTATTACAGTAGAATATGATACGATTGGGATTTTCTCAAAGGAGAAAACTTTTAATCAAAATAAGAAATTTAACAGAAAATATTGTGTACGTGAAGAGCTCTTAAACTAAGTAAATCCAGGAGAATTACGATTTGTTTTTTCTCAGACAAGAAAGTCTTTGATCAAGATAAGAAATTTAACAGAAAAAAATGACAGATGGTTATGTTCAGACCCTCCTGAAGTTCCATGTATATAAAGACTTTCGCAACTGACATGGTGTGGGTGGTGGTGGTTAGTTAATGAAGAACATGTGATGCTACATCACTTCTTTCAAGAAACCCTGAGAGTTAACCTACACTGAGGTTCTGGAAAGACAGTGTACGCAATGGAAGATCTTATGTGTTTCAGCAAAACTATGCACAGTCACACAAGGCTCAAGTAACGCTGAAATTGGTGGCCGAACGTCTTCATGATCACATAACCCAAAACATTTGGTGTCCTAACTCCCCAGAACTCAATGCATTGAACTTGGGAAGCCTTTCTAAGTGAGAAATCAGTGAATACTCACATAACACCAAAGATATTTTGAAAGTCGCCATAGTCCTAGCAATGACCAATATGAACCAGGGCCATTTAATTTGAGAATGCAGACGATTTCGAATTCGCATAGAAGCAATTATTGAAACTGAAGGCGGAATTATTGAATACATTTTTCAATAAAATTTGCAGTGATAATGTTATCTGTGTTTTTCTCCAAACATAATTATGTACTCAAATACCTTATTCAACTTCAGTATATGTCTGTATTTCTGAGATGAGGTATTATGTATACTATTTACATTATTCGGACTATGGTCCTCATCTTTGTCGCCATATTTATCACATTGGCATTGGAAAATTAGAAAACTTAATGAATCAGCACATATGCTAGGCCACAAAAATCCTCTGAGCCGACCAAGCATAGAAATAAATACAATATGAGAACCAGTAATTATGATTTCAAGAGAAATGCGATATTTAACAACAAAAATAGGAGCTCTGGTAAAAAAAATGTAATGATAAAAGCAGAAATTGAAATATGAGCACTGGTAAAAAATTGTTGCTTAGTACATTAGGTTTATAATAACCAGAAATCCATACACAGATATCCTCAAGGACACATGGCACAGTGGATAAAGGCGTTAGTTAGATCCCGTGACAGGACCCTAAGATTTGAATACCCTGTTAAAGCAGTGGAAACTTGGAGAGGGTAATTAACAGCGGATAACTGATAACTGGCATCCATAAAACATGGAACGTGTAACTAGAACAGTCTACCCAATGAGCGAAATAAAGGTTTCAGATTAACATTCCAACCACCTGAGGAAGGCCGGAGCGTAGAATGGCCGAAACGTTGTAATAAATATGGCGACAATGATGAGGACAATAGTCTGAGTAATTTAAATAGCTTACGCAACTTGTATATTAAATTCACAATATATTAAACTGATAAAATCGTAACATATATTACGATTGGGTTGGTGCATAATTATCAATCGTTTTTTAAACATTATTTATGAAAAAAGGAAACATAGAAAATACAACAATAACGTATCTAAATGATTATTCCGGAGTGTATGATTATCGACTCGCATTTTTATAATCTGAAAATTATATAATATTTTTATTAAAATAGTAGACAAAACAGCAATGTTTATTAACATATAGCTCACCAAAAAATGTCTAATAATTATGTACCAAACCAATACTTATCTGCAAATATCTTTAAATTCTTCCATTTTGTGTTGAATGACTTCTGTCAAGGTTGACAACGACTTTATCAAATTAATACATAAAAGGTAATTATTTTCTATGAAGTTAAGTTACTTAATGTTTTTTCTTTTCATTTTAAAGTTAGTTTTCATTACCCAAAGTACCACGCCGATGACAAGGGACCCTTTATAGAATCACACAGAAAAATATCTGAGAGAAATATCCATGTTTGTTCCCCAATTATATTTGTGTAAACAGAATGCACAAAAAGCTTCAATCAGATCGAATCGATTCTTCCTACATATAAGGCTAACGCCCCTGGTACCTGTCTAGTTTATGATAAAGACAATTTTTAAAAAAAGCAAAGAATATTGTATAGAATACAGTGTGATATAGAAATCTTTATAAAAATACATTTCGGAAATAAATGAAATCGATAACGAAATCTGTTTCCGTAGTACGTTATCTCAGACGTGGCCTAAAGTGGCTCCCATTCCGAAAATAGGATATTCTTGGACGTTCCCTGTCTCATCATTCCATTTACGTTAACCTTTCGGCATTGGAACTTACTGTCAGACTATGAAATTTTTTTCCTGCACAGACGATGCATATGGAAAACAGCCTTACGCTGTTTTTTTTTTTTTTCGGATGCTAGCTTTTAAGTCCAAATGAGCTAC
Source organism: Acanthosepion lycidas (assembly GCA_963932145.1). Taxonomy (NCBI): domain Eukaryota; kingdom Metazoa; phylum Mollusca; class Cephalopoda; order Sepiida; family Sepiidae; genus Acanthosepion; species Acanthosepion lycidas. The sequence goes on from OZ010605.1 coordinate 22,291,326, forward strand.
TTGTTGTACAAAAAGTCAGAAGTGAGGAGACGAATGTCGAGAGGAAACTACTTGACAACTTTAAACTGACTTTCAAAACTTTCGAGTCAGAGAACTGAAGGAGAACCATGTTCGTTCTTAAGTTTATACTATGGTTTTGTTGTTTGGGAATTAATATTAGATCCTAAAGCTGATTGATTTTCGTAAAATCTTTTGACAAAGAATGTAAATACTAATGATAAGAGTTTTAAAATAACCAAACATACATCACAATTTAAATTCAAAAGATTAAATATTTTGAATCCTTGGTTATTACTCTGAAATGAATTATTATGACTATTTACATTTTTTGCATTATTTGAACTGCTATCATCATCTTCATTGCCATATTCACAACGTTTCAGCCGAAACGTTGTGATTATAGCACTGAAGATGAGGATAACAGCCCGTATAATGTAAATAATGTACATAATTTGAATCTAACATTAAAAACCTTCTAAATAATATTTCTCTCTCGTTTATAAAAATTTTGTGAAATCCAAATTAGTTCCTATCTCATTTCTGAGACGAAATGTTACGATTATAAATAGATTGTATAGAACCAGTTTTCCTTCTTATCACTGGTGTAATCGCTGAATCATCAGTCTCACTTTCTGTCTGTATTTATTACTATTATTTATGGTGTTACTATATATATATATATATATATATATATATATATATATATATATATATATATATATATATATATATATTGTTGTGGTGTTCTGCCTCTAAATAGGGTATGTTAGACTCTTCGCCTACTATAAGATTAGTAGGAGAGAAGGCCTTGAGGGTAAAGGTCGAACAGACTGTTCATTTCTGTCGAACTCTCTGCCTCGAGCGGAGAGAAACGCGGACAACGCTTTTCCCGAAGTGCGAAGTTTCGTCCGGGGAGGTAGACAGGCTCTCAACTCGTTTATGCGGGTTCTACGGGAATATTTTTCGCCGAGGCTGCGGGCTCTGCGAACTCACGGTAAACTCGGCCTTGTGCCACATACATCCCACGTGGGGGGGTGTCTGTTAAATATAACAGTGGAACATTGCTCATTAGTGTCAAACTCTTTGCCTTGAGTAGAGAGTATCCCGGACGAAGCTTTGCCGGAGGGAAAAGTTTCGTCTGGAGAAGTAGACAGACCCGGACCCGCTTATGCGGGTTCTACGGGAATCTTTTAGCCGAGCCTACGGATCCGGAAAGCCCACGGTAACTCGGCTCATCTATCCCTCATGGGGGTGGAGGCGGCTGTTAAATATTAACAGTCGAACAGATATGTTCGCACTGTACTGGTCAAACTTTCTGCCTCCGATCCCCTATGTTGAAGGGCAGATTCTCGTCTCGGGAAACAGCTAACCGACCCCGTTTTATACGAGGTGTATAGAGAAATTTTGGCCGAGCCTACGGGCTCTGATAGCCCCACATTAATCTCGGCCTTGTGTCACATACTAAATATACCAGTCGAATAGCGTGAACACCTGGTCATCCAACACATACTTACTAGTCGTGTAATGCTCTTCTGTTGTACTTACTGTTTAATATATGATATATCTGTAACACTTGTTTTGTTATTTCTTCAACCATTTACTTGGTCAACACACACACACACACACACACACATATATATATATATATATATATATATATATATATATATATATATGTATGAATTTTATATGAAAAAAGTATCCTTTACAAAATTCAATCGATTCACTTTTCATTAATTTAACTCAATTTTCGTTTTTACATGCTAATACACCTGTTTTTAAATAACCTGAAGAAGCCCTCTAGTTCGCGTAGCCGAAACGTTATGTTTAATGAAATAAGTCACTGTTCAAAATTTATTAGTATATAAAAAAGTTAATTGACTGTTATGTCTGGCGTATTTTGTCATCTATGGGTGGTTCACCATTCCGAACCTAAGTGGGGAAGAAATAAAGAATTGCCTTTCGTACGGTTCACAATCCTTTCCGGTCTTTTGGAGAGGAGTACTGGTTTATCCTTTGCTGCCCGTTGAGGGTTGGGTTTCCTCTTCCTTCCGAAGTTTACTTCCACACTATTATTTCTAACGTCTCAGACTAGACCCTGAAATGTCAATCACGAATTAAATTTTGACATTTTCATATCTAGAATTTGGCGTTAATTTGCGTGCATAACCCCAAAAACTTCACTTCTTTCCTTTATGCGAAGACAATACCACACAATAACCATCTACCTCGAGTTAATCTTGGCGTTTCTATTGTTTGAAAATTGGTTAAAAATACCAACTATCTTTTTTCCGAAGTCTACATTTATCTGTCCAAATTTTGAGAAAATATGACACCCACAAAGGTGCGTTCCAATGTTGATAATTGGAATTATCATATAGCTAAACATCTACTGGCACGGATAATTAAGTTCATTTACTTTTCGAATTACGACTAAGACTGTGTATTTGCTTTTCGGCCTGATTGCTATGAAAACATGTCACCTTAAAATTAGTTTATCGCTTGATAAGCGTTCGGCAGGGTTTGGCATACAGGACTTCTTCATAAGTTGAAATGTCATGGTGTCTCCGGACGAAACTTTGAACTGATTCAGTCTTTCTGATCAAATCGCTAAATAAATGTAATTCTGTGTGGTCATTCTTCTAGATCCATTTTGTACTAATGCAGACCGCTATTATTGTTCCTACTTTCTTACGTTTCCTACGTTCTTAATTTTCATCAATGACATTCCTCTCAACTTGTTATCAATGTTGATGATACAACCATTTAATTTTGTCTCAATAGCAAGTCTGGTCACTTAAATTGACATCTCATCTAGAAAATAACATACAGTCTGTTGTTAACTGGGACAAACAATGAATTCTTAATTTTAACACCTCTAAAACAAAGCTGCTCTCTATTAATCATATAAATGACCCTTCCTGAGTTTCAGAATGACTTTTTCTAACCTCCAGGAGAGTGACTTCTCGGGCTTCTTAGTCGATATGCAAAAAATATATTGAATCCATTCGTAGGTTTGCTGCTGAGAAAGTTAACTCTGTTGTACTAGACAATCTTTCTCTCTAGAATCTGCTTTCCATGATCGATAAGCCTACCATTCGTCTATCCTTTGAATATTGCTTCCACATATGATCCAGTGCTCTTGTTATATACAGGGTACGATGGGTAAAATGTTACCATTTTAGAGTGGGGTTGAATAATTGATTGTACACATGAAAATATTTCATATTTTTATTTGTAACATATTAAATTAACAAAACGAGAATATATCTAGTTTCAGATTGCATACTAAAAATGTATGCATATAAAACTAAATAATATTCTATGGTTATGAAAATATAGCAATATTTTCTCCTTTTAATATTTTGTAGCAAAGCCTTTATTAAGTTCAACAGCAACCAATCTCTTCCTGTCGTCTTTAATTAACGATTCGCATATTTTAGTAGGTATTTTGTCCCATTCTTCCTGAGTAATTGTCTTCAGGTTTTTGATATTTGTTGAACCTCTATCACGGATCTTATTTTTCAAAAACTGCCATAAATTCTCTATTGGATTCAAATCCGGCGACTGACTGGGCCATTGTAAGATGTTAACGTTGTTATTAGCAAGCCATTTCATCGTACTCTTAGCAGTATGCTTGAGATCATTGTCCTGCTGGAAGATCCAATCAGGAGGAAAGCCCAAGATTCTCTACAGAAAGCGATAAATTTTCGCTTAAAATTTGTTGACATTTTTCTGCATTCATTCTACCGTCTACAATTGCTAGTTTGCCAACACCTCGCATCGAAAAGCAGCCCCAAACCATGATACTACCATCAACAATTTGACAGTTGGTATGGTGTTCTTGGGTGCGTATGCTTCGCCGTCTTTCCTCCATACATGATTCAGGGAATTGCGACCGAACAACTAAATTTTACTCTCATCTGTCCAAAGAACTCTTTCCCAATTAGAATTTTCTTTAACTTTATGCGCTGACGTAAATTTCAACCTGGCGTCTCTATGCCTTTTCAGAAGGAGTGAAGTCTTTCTTGGGGAGAGCGACTTTATACAGTCTCCACGTAGTTCATTAGTAATCGTTTGTTTCGTTAAGTCCTGGCTAACTCGGATCATTCTGAAAGTCTTGCCTGATGGCCATTGGCTTATTTTGGACCTGTCGCATCCACTTTCTTCGTAATCTGGGAGAGATCTTCCTGGGAGCACTGGTTCTGCCTTTCTTCTTAACAGTATTACGTCTTTTAAATCTTGCAATAAATGAACCAATTGTTGAAAAAGGTATGTTTTTGTCAGTAGAGATATTTCTGTAACTTTTCCCATTGTACCATAGCTTAATAATTAGCTCGTTTTGAGCACAAGTCATTTCCTTACGTCTAGCCATTATTAGAAGCGTTATCAGTGAACAATGACTGCAGAGTGATCCAATTTTGAACTGAATGTTGTAATAGTTACTGAGAATATTCTAGAACAGTTTAGAATCTTATACTTTGGAGTACAACCAAAATCAACCGTATTATAATGCAAAAAATGATTCTGTACGAACACTTTTTCCACTATTCAAAATATAAAAATTTGCATAACTATCACTTATCGATGAATTTCTAATTATTAGATTGCAGATTCTATTCTATGCCACAATATATATATATATATATATATAAAATTGTTATTCGAGGTTTTCATTTGCTGTAAGTGAGAATAACAAGCATTTGTTTGCTGTATGATCGCTTATTCAACCCCACGGTATGTATCTGTAAGAAAAACAGCACCATGAAGGAACTCACTCCGGCAGAAACTTGGAAACTGGTTGAAGCTGTGACACCGTGCCACACAATCATGAGAACCCATTGCTGTCAGATATTTATTGCGAAGACATCACCCCTTATATTCGGCTTGATTAGTATGCGTGGGACGAATATTAGGGAGAAACAATAAAACTCCTTGTAACATAAAAAAATTAACTGAACGCAAGGATTATGTCAGCATTCGCCAACTTAACCAACGAAACCACCCAGAAGAGTTGCAAGAGATTCCAAAGTCGTCCGGATGCCGTGGTTCGAAGCCAATGTCGATTTTATTGAATAAATTTACTCTTTAGTATTTCAAGATATCATTGTGCTATTTATGTATATATAGAGATCTGTTAAAATGAGATGTTAATGTTACTTTGATTTTTGCCCAATTTAGGCGACAATTTATCCATCGTTGCCTGATTTAGAAAATGTTGATAAAATCCAAATAGGAATCAGCAACATTGTTGATTCTGACCTAGCATCAAAAATTCAATCACTTTCTCACCGTCGTAAAGTTGTTTCTGTGTGCTCTTTCTGTAGATACCTTCATGGTAATTGTTCGGATGAGCTCTTCGCTTTGTCACTAAGAATTTATTCATTTAAGTACTAGAGCAGCAACAAGGTCCCAACAATTTACAATTTAATTGGTTAGATGTAACTGTAATTTCTATGCTAATGGTTACTTTTGTAGAAGTTTTGGTTTGTGGAACTCTCATCCGGCGCCATGATTTTCAGCCAACTATGTTCTTCAAAAACATGAATACGATGCCAAGCATTATTTAATGTCTTCCTGATTAATCTTCTATTGTTCTTACTCCTTATTACTATTTTTTTTTATAAATCTTTCAGACCCTGTAATCCTTGTGTCTTCGTGACTATCCTGCCTTGCATGGGGTGAATTTTATTTAAAAAAAGAAAAATATCTTGGTGCAATATATTTTCTTATTGCAGTTTTGTCTTGAGACAGACAAACATTTGTGGGCAAAAACATCAAGTCAAACCACTCACCCATATCTAGTGCATATAATTTCTTAGAAGTCCCCTCCGCATTCATATATTTCATTATTGTTTCCTGAGAAAGTACAAGTATTAATAGTCCAGGACGTGTTGGTAGACATTAACCTTCAAATACATCAACGTCGCATTTAAGACACAGGGGAAATCTTTGATATAAACGAGCGATTGGATAAAGAATAATGATATCTTCTTTGGCAAACAGGTGGGACACGATTAATTTGTATAAAGAAGCATGTGAAGCAAGACAAACATTTAAACCTTGTTGTTTTGTTTCATTATTGAATTCTCCAGAATTAATAGTATCGCGTTTTCAGGAAAGCAACGTTTTGAGATATACAGGTAGGGAAAATGTCTGTAAATAGGAAAATATACAACGCTGTAAAACCCCGGATTAGTTTTTTTTTTTTTTTTAACTCTGAAATAACAAGTCAAAGTTTCTCCGAAAGAATATCTCTTGTTTATATTTTGTATCGAGCAAGACCAGAAGAGGTTCTTTAGTTTAAAAATATGACACGACATCGGGAGGAACACCAAGGTGCATAGAATTAACTTCTCCGCATCGGACAAATGTAGTTCTGTACACATTCGTCTCTCTGTTTTGCTCGTTGAATTGCTTTGCCCAAATAGCATGCTTCTTTTTTTTCACTTGCAAATCTTACTTTAATTTTACATAAATTATTTCCCATAATACAACCCCTTTCCCACAGACAAAATTTCCCAAGCCCCTCTCTATTCTCTTTTTGAAGTCGGCGCGTATTTGAAATCCTACCAATATTTGCACTATATACAAATTTCGGAAAAATATGTTATAATGAAGTCAAATATTACAGAAAAAATAATGCAATAAAAAATATACAATGAAACATGGCTTAAGTTTATTCATTTTTGCGTTTTTGAGAAATATGAGCTTCGTGAGTCTTAGCGAATTTCTTTAATGCTTGGACGTATATTTGATGAGAAAACTCTCACTTCCTCGTGAATACATTGAAGAGTTTCTCTCGTTTTGCACTTCCTTTTGGTGAGCGCAGAAAAGCCTAATTTGCATGAATATGAACGAAACGGGTATCGAAATATAATAAAGTGAATATATCTGGCAACATATTTCTCTGGAATGCTAGGGCGTACCTAGAGATCTTCCAGGGCGCACCACTTGACAGCCACTTCTCTACTCTATCGTTATTTCTATAAAAATATTCGGACGAGCTACATATCCACCAGTTTTAACTTTCACATCCATGAACGGCCATATCACGTACACTGGGACAAATAAACCCCAGTCTCTTCGTGTTTTACTAGTAAGAAGAAACTTCCATACGGACAATTCCTTCCCAAGAATTAGTACTTTGTAGAACAGGCACCCGAGAAGATGCTTCTCCGCTGGTTACAATCTTAGCCCAACCTGGGTATGACGATAAAATACAACCGACAGCAAGGCCTTTGTTCCGGAGTTTTTGAGGCTCTTGGAACTACCTCTTAATTGCTGAACCGGAGTGGTAGCACCTGTTAAGGTCACATCTATGGGCAAATAGTTAACCCCCAAACTGGGTTAAAAACACTATATAAGTGTAAAAATAGATTTTAATGCCATTAATACTTTGTAAAGAATTAATACTAGAAACAGATTATTACGAGCAATGCATTTTAAATATTACCAGCAATACATATTTTTAAAAATTACTCAGCTATACATTTTTGAAAAAAAAATATTACCAGCTATATATTTTTGAAAAAAATTAGCAGCTACACCAGCTATACATTAATAATATTACCAGTTATACATTTTTGGAAAAATATTACCAACAATAGATTTTTGAAGAGAAACATGTTACCAGAAATAGCTTTTTTAAAGGAAAAAAAAATATTTCTAGAAATAGATTTTCGATGGAAAAGTTATTACCAGAAATAGATTTTTGAAGGAAAAAAAAAGCAGCAATACAGTTTTCAAAAAAAAAAAAAACAATACCGGTATTAAATAATTCATTAAACTTCATATGCTGTAAACCAAACTAAAGCCAACCAAACCAAAAACAATCTTAGCGTCTTCATGCCTAAGATTAACGGTTATCATTCCCATGTATTCTGAAAAACTGTGCTTCTTACCTTATCCTCTTACATGCATTCAACAACCTTATTGCTTCACAAATGTGTGGCTCTTCGACGTTGAATTAAGTGAAAAATTAGTTTAGTAAACGTTTATCAGAGATCAGAATGAGAAAAAGGTTTCCCAATATTAGTTTTTCATTAAAAGTTTATTAAAAGTTTATTTTGGAATAGTTTTGCAATGTTTGTCTGTTTCTTTTTGCGCATGTTCTGCAAATCACTATTGTAAACAAATTGATTTTTGCGGATCTTATGAATAAAAGCATTTGCTCAGTGTTTGTTCTCATTTTCCCTAGACTTTCGCCTCAATCTTTGATTCTGTTAATTCAGTCTTCGTCCTTTTCTCCTGATTTCTTTTTGACTCTTTCTACTTCTTAGGAAGGATCAACTAACATAATGGTTTATGCTTCTTTTTTAACCAATTCACCAAGGCAATAAAGCCACTATAGCATAAAGGTTTCTGAGGGTGAAGGAATATGAGCAAAGGAAGAACTCATGAACCTCTTATTTTTTTTTAAAGGGTTTGTAATTCCTAGATGAAAACTTCTTATTTTTTGCTCCCTCGAACTATTTTTTGATTCAGTAAGGTTGTGTAGCACGCGATTTGGCGAAGTTGTAACTCAATTGTCGTGGGATGCATATTATCGGAAATAATGCATGGTTAAGAAGAGAGAGAACAAGAAAAGAACTCGCATTAAGAATACAAGATGACATTCCAATTAATTTTTGACGATCAATGTTAACTTTAAAAAAAGAAACCGGTATAAAATTCCACTGTTGTGAAGTGCGAGAAAAGAAGATATTAATATATTAGGTTAAAAAATAATGACGGTTTTTGACGTCTTTTTTAACGTCAAAAAACGTCATTATTTTTGCACCAACCTAATAGAATGTACGGTTAAATGACGTCATTTCAAAGGTAAAATATTGAGACCTAACCGCCAATCTAGTACTGCTCTTAAATTTGTATCAAAGAGGAAAACTCATTATAACACTTACTAGGAAAATATACCAGGAATAAAAAATAAAGAGAATAGCTGTGAAAGAAGTTAAAAAATCAAAAGACAAATCTTATTACACTCTTTCGCTAGAATGTGTTAATAAGCTGTATTTATATATAAACAATCATAATTGTAGTTAGATACTTTAATAAAAACTTAGAATGTCATTTTTATCTTAACACTTTTCATCGTTTGGAATATTAGATTTTTGTATTACGTGCGCAAGACATATAACATTCTCATCCTTAAATAATCCTTACATGTAAATCGTAACAGCATTTTTTCTTAAAATCCCACAGGAACCATTTGTGTTTGCTGCAAATGGTGGACTTCCGTTGTTTTCGACATATGAGAGCCAAGCAGCACCGTTCTTAGAAGCAAAAAACAAACAACCCGCACATATCATTTGATTCTAGAGGTGAAGGCTTGTGCAGAAACACTTTTTGGAAGAGTAGAATACAGAGAACTGGTTCACAGTATGTCACAAGGTCCCCAAATGACCGTCTGCAGCTTTGGAATTCAGTTTACCTTGTCCTAAATCGTTCGCTTTACAAGTCTATAGGATTCCTGCTATATAAACATATGTTCACAAAACATTCGTTTTTTTAGTTATGAGATTTAAAGATAGCTTACGTTAGATCTGTCATCCGTGTAAATTTGTGGCTAGTCTGCCTTCAACGTTTAAAATTTTTAGTGGTGAGTTAACTCAGAAGAGTTCCATATAACAATGGTAGAGTATTCATATTGTGAGCAGGCTGATATGATTTTTACCTAAGGCCGCGTGAATGGTGAATGAACGAGAGGCTGCACGGTTGTATCAAATTACTTTTCCAGACGGAAGGCAATCGAATCATCCAGACTTTGCTGCTGATTATCTTCGCGTTTCTGAGACAAAATCCGTGGAAACAAAAACTTTGGATCGAGGAAGACCGAGATCCCCTCGTACGACTGACCACGAAAAAAGCATTCGACAGGCTGTCGATGACGATCCAGGCGTCTGTACACGTCAAGTGGCTCTAGCATGTCGTACATCTCATAATACCCCATGGAGGGTGCATCATGAGCAGCTCCTGTGTCCGTATCATTTGCAACGTTTGCAAGTCTTTCACCCTGTGATCACTCACCACGGAAGAACTTTTGCGGATGGTTTATTGCACAAATTGTCGATCCGTTTTTTATCTCTTCAAATTTGTTCATGGATGAGGCAACATTTGGAAGAGATAGAAAAAGAAATTTACACAAGCAACAGTAGGTGGGTGGATGGATCGGAATCTCCCCGGTACAATGCAGACTCACAATATGTTTATATTGCTTTTTTTCCTTGCTTTGGTGTGTGGAACTCTCCGAAAAGTTTGTCAAAGTATTTTGATTCTCTCTGTCTTTCTCTCTCCCTCTCACCCACTCTCTCTCTTTCTCTCTCTCTCTCTCTCTCTCTCTCTCTCTCTATATATATATATATATATATATATATATATATATATATATATAATTTGTGTGTCTTTTATTTCATTACATCTAAAAGTGATTGGTTTCTGCAGGAAATATTTCGTCTCGGCCTTCCACTTTGACGAGTATGAAAAGAAACAGTGTTTCCTTTTTTTTTTTTTGTTCTTGCATATATCCATTAATTTCAGTAATTATCGAACTCGAGGCAATCGGTTTCACATTCTGCAACTGTTAAAAGCAAGAAGACAATAGCTGAAATCAGTCAAAGTTTAATGTAATGTTTTGTTTTGTTTTTTTCTCCCGAATCTTAAAAAAGAAAAACTAAATATGACATTTTGGTACACTAGCTCCAAAAGAAAACTTGCAAAATCATATGAAAGACTAAAATCTCACTTTCAGCTTTTCGCCTCCGATTTGTTCAGTATCGTCTTAAAGTTTTGCAAATGAAACGAGACTGTTTCCGGAAAATCCATTCCTAAGTTATTAACTGCAAATGGCGTAATTTCTTGATGATTACGCTAATATTTCAGTGGAACTAAACGGATTTTGCTCCTTCCCATCGAAATGTGGAATCCAACGTTAAATCAACCCTAAGTACTGTAAGAGACAATAATCTTTCGAAGAACTATCAGAGAAAATGCAACGAGGTTTTAAAATATGTTATTCTTTTAGTTTTAACGAAGCTCTCAAGGTGCCAATGTTTGCCTGTTTAGAAAATTCGGATAGTAATGTAATATAATGTAATCTAATTACTGAATACCTCCGTTAACCTATCTCCGTATATAAATACACTTGGTAATTCTAATATTGTATAAATTTATCCAACAATTATCTTTTATTATTTTCTGTCCTATCGTTGTCCATTCTCAGTTTCTTTCCTGACTGCTACTTAAAATATATTTTATTAATAAAGGAGAATTATGAATGAAACTTGAGTAATAGTGAAGAAAATACATTAGATACATAGAATCTATAAAAGACAAATATTTGTCCATTTTAACATTAAAAACACTTATTTCTTTCCCATCTTTTCAATTCATTTCTTTTTCCTGTTTTTCTTCTTCATTTCTATTTCACTGAAGCAGATATTAACCGTTATTCCTTCCTTAATCTTCTGTTTCTTTTCGTTATGATCAAAATGAAATGTGTGGAATCATAATGCAGTCTTATAATTAAATCTGTATTATTATTACAGTCTCTTCGACTCTTATATGTTTCTGTCGGATTATATTGACGATATCTAAACTCTTAACCGCAATTTGGAGATACAATAATTTCCTCAGCGCAAGAGTTGTTCAAAACGTTGCCGTCCCCGGGACACTCCTAATAATGTCAGGTATCTTAAACACATTTTTCATAGGAAAAATATTCCTGAATATACTCGCGATGATTGCGCCAACCGCAAAAGAGAAAATTTCAGTTTCTGTTGGTAAATATCACTAATCTGCATTTGGTACCTATGCGTTTTCGCCCGCGCCGCCTTTACCATATTCTTATTCCAATGTAGGGCTACGTCACTCAAGATCTATACATGGCCCATCGTGTACACATGTATGATATCAGGGCGGTTGCTCTACAAACGAGGGTAAGTAAAGATAGTCGTCTACCAGTATCAGGTCCACCTGCTCATTCAAAATTAAAGGTGGTGCTGAATACACGTGCCGCTTCACTGCGCACTCGAAGACCTTCATAGTTCTCACTTTATTCTGAGGGCTAATTCGTCATGGCGTTTCTATACTCTTTTTGTAACAGTTAAGTGCAGCCACTTACATGGTGTTGCATACTTGCATGGACTTCTCTACGCGACTAAAATCCTGTTTTTCGCTGCACATATTATTCCTGAGTTTTCTTTCTTCAAGAACCCGTTACTAAGCTAACACAGTTATTCCGGATCGGGCACCTTCTGTGTTCCTTGCTAAAATTATTATTATTAATAATAATAATAATAATAATAATAATAATAATAATAATAATAATAATAATAATAATTGCCGTATAAACACGCGTATCATGCGACTTTTGACGGCCTAATTGTGAAGCTAATTTTAAGCGGGTCGCATCATACACAAGATATAATATTATCATATGTACTGCTGGCCCTGCCTATTCAATTGAATAAACTATATATCCATTTACTGGAACATAACTGGGGAAATAAATCAATCCTAGGAGATGACGGAATGTGCAACACAGAACTCCAAAAGTGCATTGAATAACGAATTATGTCCTTCAAAAGCTAAGCAAATTATTAAGTAACATGGAAAAAATTAAACACAAAGAAACCCCTACACATAATAATCAAGTGGTTTGCTGTCTTGGGAATTAGATGCAAGAGGTGATGTGGATAAAGCAATTGTCTGTCACCCATTACTGGGTTTAGTTTGACATGGTGCAAAGTGTTCTGGCCAGACATAGATTCTTCCAGCAGTCAACATCTTGACTCAGGTCATTACTTCCACCGCAAGGACATTGATGTAAAACTCCGTGTTGAGTCTGAGTGCTTCACCAAGAAATTCTGCTGTTATTTTCTTATCAGAACGATAGGAGTGAGTTTTTCCGAAATTCCTAGAAGAGGAGTTTGATGGTTTGGGCAATGTTTCTCTGAGTCCTATCATTCATGTACATTGTAGTTCGTAGTGCATCACCGTCCTCAACATCATGAGAGAAATCATACGCCCCTTTATAGCAACAGTACTCAACTATGACAGTGGAATGAGACGAAGTGCAATAGAGATGCAAGTGATGAACTGATTTTCAAATTTTGCAACCTATTTCACACAGACGCAAAGCTGCACGACTATAGCAAGTCTATGATAATCCAATGAGTAAATGCAAGTGCTGTAGAATGTACCTATGTTTTTAAGATTATGCAAAAGCGTATGATAAATTACGCCACTAAGTAATGCTGTAAATGATAAGTAAACTTGACATATTCAGGAAGGATATTAGAATTATCCAGGAACGCCTGAAAATGGATGGGAAATGAATCTAGTAAATATACAAAAATAGAAACCATTGTACGATAAGTACATCTCGTTTACAGTCACTCTCTCACAGATGTGATGTCGCTTCCCTCAGTCTTTTCTACAAATACTTTCACGGTAACTGCTACGACAAGCTACATTCGCTGGTTCCCAAATTGCATGAAGTTAAACGTGCTACTAGGTTGGAATCTCAGTCCCACCCATACACAGTGGAAACGGTTAAATGTAGCCTTCTCTTCTAATAGAATAGCTTGATGTCTCGCACTTCCTGTCTGTTGAACTCCCTTCCTCTTTATTGCTTCCATGATAGTTATAATCTCCAAATATTCAAATGCAATGTCAATCGACATCTCCAGATGCCTTGATTTATTCCCCGTCCTTCTCTTCCTCATTTCTTCTATCACGCCTCTTTACACTTACACGCACTCTCTGTAAACCGTTGCGTGCTAGTGGCACTCCCGCCTTGCTTGGGGGAAAATGCTATAAAAAGGTCTTCTCATCGGACTTATTCGTCCTATACAGTGAGGCGATTCTGAGAGAACTAGCATTTCTTCATTATTGACATCCTCAATCTTAACATAAAATACACAGATGCCATATTGTTGCTGCAGATATAGAAAGGAAACGACAGTCAAGAAAATCGAGAAGAAAAGAGAAAGTTTGCAAGAAGATGGACTGTTTTCTTGTTCGAAAAAGAATCTTGCAACATTCAAATTGCATAATGGAGATACCAAAATCAAAAAGTACAGAAATTTCAATAACTAAGAAGTGTTTTAACAGACGACGGAATGTGCAAGACAGAACTCCAAAAGTTCACTTGAATAACGAATTATGTCTTTCAAAAGCTAAGCAAATTATTAAGTAACATGGAAAAAAAGAAAACGGTATTTAACTGTTATGTAATATCAGTCCTTTTACATAGCAGTAAATACTGGACATTTTACTCATACATGAAAATATAATTTGAAGTAACAGAAATGTAGTTCTACAGAAGGATGCCGAGAATACTATGGACTGAACATGTGAGTAATGACGAAGCTTTAGTAAAAGTGGAAGCCATAACAATGAATGACATAAGAAAGAGACAGTTGAAATTGATTGCGTACATAACGAGGAAAGGTGACCTGGAAAATTTGGTATTCACAAGACTGATTGAAGGTAAGAGGGAGAGAGGAAAATAATGCATAATCGACCGAGCGAGTAAATGCGTGAAGAAGCAAGTTTTGCGATCGATTACAAATCAAAAGAAAGGAAACTGAAGATCTGTATTTGCATTGCACACATTGACATGATCTCCTGACTGTGGTTCTAGTTGTTCACCCCTTTTTAGCAAGGACTCTCTATGCTATATTCAAGTAAGGATACATTTACTCTGGAGTCTAAATTTAAGGAAAAAGATCCACACACCTTTATTCCTAGACTATTTACATTGTTCGGACTATCGTCCTCATCTTCGTTGTCATATTTATCACAACATTTCGGTCGTAGTATGCTCTGGACTTCTTCAGATGGTTGGAATGTCGAACTGAACCATTTATTACGGTCGATGGAGCAGATTGTTCTAGTTGCACTGGCCATGATTAATGTATACCGGTAATAATTGAAGAGGGGAAATAACAGGAGATAACTAATAACTGACACCCATGAGGATCGTCAGTGGGATATGTGGCTGTTCATGAGGATCATCAGTGGGATCTGTGGCTGTTCATAAGGATCGTCAGTGGGATCTGTGGCTGTACATGAGGATCGTCAGTGGGATCTGTGTCTGTTCATGAGGATCGTCAGTGGGATCTGTGGCTGTACATGTGGATCGTCAGTGGGATCTGTGTCTGTTCATGAGGATCGTCAGTGTGATCTGTGGCTGTTCATGAGGATCGTCAGTGGGATCTGTGGCTGTACATGTGGATCGTCAGTGGGATCTGTTTCTGTTCATGAGGATCGTCAGTGGGATCTGTGGCTGTTCATGAGGATCGTCAGTGGGATCTGTGGCTGTACATGTGGATCGTCAGTGGGATACGTGGCTGTTTGTGAGGATCGTTAGTGAGATGTGTGGCTCTTCATGAGGATATATATATATATATATATATATATATATATGTGTGTGTGTGTGTGTGTGTGTATATATATATATATATATATATATATATATATATATATATAATGGTAGCCTCACCCATCGTATTCAACCTATGCGGGTGAAGCAACCAGACAGCAGCACATATGAATTCATTTTAGTGGTGAAGGCTTTGTACAGAACAAACCAGATTTTTTGAAGTGCCGAATACAGAGACTACGTGTCACATTGTCCCCAAACAACCCTTCGCAGGTTTTGAAATCAGAGTTGCCATCCAAATCTATAGAACACAGTATGCCGTGATATTTACCCATAGCTAGAGGATGAAGAAGGTGATAAATACCTTTCCCGTAAGTGAATGTAATCCAGAGTTCCACTGAAATTAGAACTCAATTTTCCGATTCCTCAATCTGAGCCTCATATATATATATATATATATATATATATATATATATATATATATATATATATATATACACACACACACATATATATATATATATATATATATATATATATATATATATGCGTATGTGTATAATATGTATGCGATGGGTAAATTGTCGCCATAATATATTTTTAATTTCGCACATCTGCATTGTTTATTTTCAATTTTGGCGGCTGCATAGTTTAGTAGGGTCCGTTGGGCATGATCCTTGAAAAAATGAACACCATGACGCAATTGACTCCCACGAAATTAGGGAACAACATGCTGTACATCTTGGCATTTGCTCCAAAAGCTCCAATAAAAAAAATATCAGAGAATTTGGGTGTCAATCTGAGCACAGTGCAGATTATTCGGAATGATTTTGAGGAGCCTAATGGTGATTACGAAGGAACGGAAATTCGGAAAACTCACTCCTATCGTTCTGATAAGAAAAGAACACCCGAATTACTTGGTGAAGAACTCAGACTCAACACGGAGTTCTACATCAATTTCTTTGCGGTGGAAGTAATGACTTGAGTGAAGATGTTGGCTGCTGGAAGAATCTATGTCTGGCCAGAACATTTTGCACCATGTCAAACTAGCAGGAGAACCCAGTAATGGGTGACAGACAATTGCTGTATCCACATCACCTCTTGCATCTAATTGCCAGAACAGCAAACCACATGATTATTATGTGTGTGGGAAGGTGCAGCTGAGCAAGAGACCAACAAAACTTTTCAGAACAGTATTAAGGGGGCATTCAGCAACTTACATAAGGAAACCGTCCAGAAGAGTAGCAGGAGATACTGAAATCGGCAGGTTTGAACGCAGCAATAAACGACTACCACTATCCTCTACCCAGTCCAGAAGAAGTATTCACTAAATTAAATGGCGGAAAATATTTTTCAAAAATTGATTTAAGTGAGGCGTACCTGAAAATTTCAGTCCATGAAGAAAGTTCAAAACTTCTATGCATAAATACACACAAGGGATTGTACAGATACCAAAGGTTACCATTTGGAATTAAGGTCGCGCCCGCTATATTCCAACAGATAATGGATACGATGCTTGCCGGATTAGACTACACAATTGCATATCTGGATGACGTATTGATTAAAAGTGAAAGCGTTGAACAACACTGGCAACATGTAAAAGAAGTTTTTAAGAGAATTCAAAGCTATGGATTCAAAGTAAAAGAAAATAAGTGTGATTTTTTCATGAAGGAAATTAAATACCTTGACCATATCATAGATCAAGAAGGTAGGCCACCAGACCGTGAAAGGTCTGCAGCAATAAAAAAAAAATGCCAGTTCCTAAGAATATAACAGAACTACAAAGTTTTCTTGGATTAGTGAATTACTACCAGGAATTCATACCTCAAATGCATAAACTTCACGCACCACTGAACGAACTGCTAAAGAAAGAAAAGTTTGGCAGTGGACAGATCAATGCCAGGAAACATTTGAAAAAATAATCAAGACATTAACATCGGATTTATTTTTGGAACACTATGATCCTAAACTAGAAATTATTGTAGCAAGTGACGTGAGCTCCTACGGAGTCGGAGCGTGTATATTACATAAAATGCCAGATGGGACAATAAAACCTATCGCACATGCTTCTCGAACCCTACTACCAGCGGAGAAAAATATTCACAAATAGAGAAGGAAGCTCTAGCAATCATCTTCGAAGTAACAAAATTCCATAGGTACGTCTATGTTAGACATTTTACTCTGCAGACGGATCACAAACCGTTAATAAAAAATTTTTGGTTAAAAAAAAGTCTAACGGTTTACACTGCAAATAGGCTACTTAGATGGGGAACGGTTCTTCTGAACTACAATTTCAGATTGGAATATTTACCAACGAAAAGAATCGGGCACACGGATGACCTGACGAGACTTATACCAACAAAAACAGAGCCATTGGAAGATACGGTAATCGCAGCCCTAAGAAATGAAGAAGACATAAGGACAGTACTATGTTGTACAATCAGAAACCTCCCAGTTACATTGCAAGACATAAAAAATGAAGCAAAAAATGATGAATTTATTAATGAAACAAAAGTAAAAATAGCAGAAAAAAATGAGCAAATTTCGGAAAGCTTTTCTCTATGCGATAATGTGCTTTTTTACAACAAAAGGGTTGTAATTCCCAAAACCTTACAAAAGCGGATCCTAAAGGATTTCCACAGGGGACACTCGGGTAAAAATAGTATGAAGTCGCTAATGCGAAGCTGTGTCTATTGGAAGAATATGGACCAGGATATTACTCAGATGCTGGAAATGTGCAAGGGTTGTAATTTAGCAGCCAAAGCACCGCCAATCATACATAAGCTTTGGCCAGAGACTGATCGTCCATGGTCAAGAATACACGCAGATTATACAGGACCAATTGATGGGTTCTACTATTTAATCATAGTTGATAGCTACAGTAAATGGCCGGAGGTGTTTCGTTGCAAAAATCCTACTACAGAAGCAACCATAAATTTCCTCCACAAGGCAATTCACGTCAGCAGACTTCCATGAGTTTTGCGAAATTTATCAAGTAAAACATAAAATCCCCGCCTTACCACCCAAGATCAAATGGACAAACGGAGAGATTCGTGGATACTCTCAAAAGAGCGTTATGAAAAGCGTACGATGTGCCTACGGAGAAAGCATTACAGAAATTCCTACAGGTATATAGAATAACGCCAAATAAATCTACACCATCAACATTATCACCAGCAGAAGTCATGTTTGCTAGGAAAATCAGATCAGCGTTTGATGAATTACTACCAAGTAAAACAAAACAAGTAACACACTCCTACGCACCAAAAAGAAAATTGCTCCCAAGAGAAAAATTTTTTTAAGGCATATAAAAATAATACCTCTTACTGGGAGCAAGACATAATTGAGAAAAGAATTAGTAATATGATGTATATAGAACAAGGAAAAAAAAATTTCACACAGAAGACACGTAAACCAAATAAGGAAGAGACCGTTATAGGATTCTAACGGTCCACTTCAAGAAGAGGTATTGGACACGATTTTCGACACATTCGATATAAAAAGACCGCAAACAATGCCAGAACCAAGAAAATTGTCAAGAAAAAGAAAATACACTGAACCTTTGGAAATAGATCCAAAGAAAAAAGATATTAAAAAAACCCTGCTACGCAAAAGCTTCGGAAGTGGGATCTTACCCATAATAATGATAATGGACTATCCCATACTTAATAAATACTGCGCCTCAGGAGTAGGGAGGGAGTCAGTCGTTCAAGTTTTGACTTGAACAACTGTTCGGTTGTACTCTCTTCCTACGGACGGGAGGAACCCGAAGGAGGCTCCGCCGAAGGCCAGAGTCTCCTTCGGGGAGGTAGACCCGCCCTGAACCCGTTACATACGGGTTCAATGGGCATATTTTTGACCGAGCCCACGGGCTCGGAACTCCCACGTTAAAAAGGCCTTGTGCCACATTACACCCTCGTGGGGGTGGCTGAATATCGTCAGTCGTTCAAGTTTTGAC
>OZ010605.1:22315671-22318171 GCA_963932145.1 Acanthosepion lycidas
TCTATGTTCACTTTTATATTTACACACTATCTATCTCTGATTTTGAGCAATTTATCCCATAAATATAGCACATCTTAAGACTATATTTCTTTATATTATATATATATATATATATATATATATATATATATATATATATATATATATATATATATAGTTAAGTTATAAGGAACTTGGTAAACCGAATTGGTAAATCCTAAGAGGATGAAATCCTGAGAGCTCAATGTTAGGACAGAGGTAATATGTAATGAAAAACAAACCACTTTAAGGTACCATTACGATAATTTATTTCGCCTAAATCCTTTTTTAAGGATTCAGGATCATCAGGTAAAATCAGAGGGGGTTGAGAGTGGTAGTTAAACAGACAATATAAAGTATAGGGAGGGGTTAATTTTATATCTCTCTTAAGTATGTTTTATATTGGAGTAGGAGGAGTGACATAACCTTGACCTCTTTAGATGGTTAATAAAACGTAAATGAATTGTAGAAAATGTATACAAGTGAGTCTTATGGTAAAGAGAGAGATAGGGGGAGGGGGAAAGAGAGATGGAGTTGTTATAATTTTGTTTTAACAAAATTATGTAAAAGATAGTTTACAATGTTTGATAGAAAATTCGATGTCTGAAAAAAAATTTTGTTATTATCTTAAATCTTTAATTTTTTAAGTAAATATTTTCAGGACTAAATGTAACTCTTATTGTAATAAACATATTTATCTAGGACATAAAGAAATATTTAAAATTTTAATAGTTTATTCACCCGACTAATTGTATTTCCACAATATAAAAAAAAAATTACAATAACATCTATTTTAATATTTAAAATTAATTTATGAATGTAATTTATTTATTATATTGGTAAACTAAATTAAAGATTAGGTTTCATTATTTAATAGAATTTGAGGGTAATATTAATTTTCATTGATTCATATATGTCTCACAAATGTATTCATGTGAATCCCTACATACATACGATCATTAACAAGTCCCCCCCAAAAAAAAAAAAAAAAATAGAAACACTTGAGATAATTTACACAAAAATTCATTTATCCTCGTACATAAAACATATATACATTTTACAATCTTTATCTATATTTTAATATTTGAAATATATATAGATTTTGGTTAAATTCCACAGTTAAAATTTAATTTTATCAATGGGATTTCGGAAGTGTTTCATTTTAAAGGAATTTAGCTAATATTATTACTATTATTAATAGTCAAAGAATGGTATATTTAAATTTAAATTATCAATTTAGAAATGAAACTCCCTTCAGAAGAAAACAAAATTTAAACTATATATATATTACAAAAGAAGGACATTACAAATTAAGAAAATAAATTTAAAATGTCATTAGAAAGACCCAATATTTCATTTAAAATCAATTCATGCACGTACGCACATATATACATACACACAGACACACACACACACACACACACACACATATATATATATATATATAATATATATATATATATATATATATATATATATACACACACATATATACATCCACATATATATACACATATACATACATATACAATTCATATATCCATATACAAATCTATATATCAAAAAATGAATCTAACCATTTAATCATCCGTATATATATATACATATATATAGAGAGACATACTCATATACACATACACACCCTTAAATACATATACATTCATATATAAACACAAAACCCTACAAACAAAAAAAGATATAAAAAGAATACATATATATATATATACATATACATATGTACATTTACAAAATATAAATTCTAAGGTAATTACGTCTATATACATATATAGATTACAAGTAGTTAAATCCATAAAAACACACATGTTTAAGTACATGTACGCACACATATACTCGTACATACACATATAATATACATATACATACAAAACAAACATAAAAACATTTATACATATACATCCACACCCATGCAGCATACACGTTAAAAAAAAAATATTCAGTATTCAAACATGCTTCATATTAGTATATTTATACTCACACATGTGTATATCTATTTATACATATATATCCATACTACCATACATATGTGTCCACAATATAAATACATAGTTACCCTTATCTATAATGTTCATATATATATATATATAAATAGGTTCACATATAAAAAAAATTTTAAGTTCCACAACACATTTATCAAAGAGCACAGTGTCAGTATTTTCATATATTCATTTAAAACAATTTATATTTTCTATTTATATATCTACACATACTTTGTTAAATGAGGTGATTTTTATGCCTACATTTACAAATCAACTCATTATGTCTGTTCAATAGTATGTCCGGATCCTTATGTTTTATAATTAGTATTTTATCCATAATGCACAAATTGCATCGGTCTCTGAAATTAATCGGAGTTTTGGCTCTTGAGACGATTTTCCATTCTATTTGTGGGGTTAATTTGTTTTCCAATAACTCCCAATAGTGCTTTGAAAGTGCAGTTTGGTGTTTTTTTGATTCATTATAA
>OZ010605.1:22323171-22343171 GCA_963932145.1 Acanthosepion lycidas
ACACAGAAATTCATACACAGATGTCCTCAAGGCACATGGCACAGTGGATAAAGGCGTTAGTTAGATCGACTGACAGAACCCAAAGAGTGTGAGTTCAATACATGGTTAAGGCAGTGGACTAACAGATAAGTGATACGTGACATCCATTAGACATGGCACGTGGATATAAAGGGTTCAGTTCATAGGTTAATGAGCTTGGTGACATAGGAATTATAGGTTCAATTATTGGGCTGAGTAGTGTGTAGAAACATGGCTCGCAATAACTGAACGGAAGTAATAAGAGATGAAATGTCCATGGATATGATAAATGGAGCGAGAACAATCTAGCCCCGTTAATGAAATAAAGGGTTCAGTTCAGAATTCCATATAGGTTACTCGGATTGACTCTACGCATGATGAAGGCTTTCTGAGACAACGCTTGAAGCAATAATACGTAATACAAAACAGAATAATACAAAAGAAAATAACTAAAATTGAAGGAGGAATTTACTCTAATTTCTGTAATAATTGCCAGAAGGAATACATCGGATGAACCACAAGAAAAGGGAAATAAAATATTACAAAAAATTATATGAACAAAAAAGGGGTCTTTTACAAAAATGCCTTAATGGCTGACCATAACAAAACTGAACACAATTGTGAATTAAAAATATGCAACTCCAATTGCAAGAAAGAAAACAATTTAGTAAGTAAATATATAAGAAATGCTATAATAGGTAGAATATCCACAAAAAATTGCGTCCATGTTCTTACAACATGTCATTATTGTTGTCCAATGTAATAGAAATATAAACAAGAGGAATGTAAATGAACTCCGCAAGACTGTATACCAAAAACATATATTTTTCTTTTTTAATTTAAATTCCCAGCGTCTCTTTTTTGCTTCTTGAAGATGCATAGTCTCATCAACATAAACATGAATTAAGTCTGATAAATTCTGAAAGAACGTAACTTGTCACAGGAAAATTTTTTCCGTGTTGTCATACTTCTCTCCCCTTGATGTTAATATATAAGAAAATTATATATCGTCATGACACACACACACACACATACACACACACACACACACACATGTATATATGTGTGTGTCTGTGTTTGTGCGTGTGAGTGTGCGTTACGGAGAGCACTTCACCAGGACTGAGTGATCTGGCTCCTGGTCTAGCGTTTATATACAACAATTATATGACACGATAAAAGATTCCCCTTTTCTGCCGTGCACTGATAACTGAGGAGTAGAGTCTCTAACTGTTGCAAAATCGGTCGGGGTTTCGATCCAGTCTTGAAACAATCGGATGTCTAGTCACACTGGTGAGCTGTGGTGCAGCGAAACAGTCTCTGTTTGTGGATGAGAATACATACATACACACACACACGCACGCACACACACACGCGCGCGCGCGCACACACACACACACACACACACACACACACATATATATATATATATATATATATATATATATATATATATATATATATACATATATATATATATATTTGGTTGGATTGATGTGAGATTGTGATTCCGGGTTTCACGCTTTTGACGATCGCAAAAGCGTGAAACCCAGGGTCACAAACTCACATCAATCCAACCAAATATGTTAGCTCTATCTCTGATATTGAGCGCTTTCTAATAAGTACCGCTTATAATATATAAATAATTATATATATATATATATATATATATATATATATATATATATATACACTTTTCACACACACACACACACATACACACACACACACACACACACACATATATATATATATTGTCATCCACAGACAGATTGTTTCGCAGCTCATCAGTGTCTCTAGACATCTGATTGTTTCAAGCTCATGTCTTTGTGGGGAAATCTGCGACTGCTGCCGTATCAATCGGGTTTCCATGACTAATAGTCGTCTATTCAGGTAAGTGCAAGCGCCTTATAATATCAGTAGCAACAGTCATTGATTACAAATTCGCACCACCTAATTTAAGTTTTTCAGGTGCGTATACTTTGTCATCAACATACAGATGTTTTGCTGTATCACAGCACATCAGTGAGACTAGGCATCCGATTGCTTCAAAACGAAGTTTCAGAAGTTTCTCAACTCGTCAGAAAACATTGTCTTGTCGTTCGGTCAAACCTGACATGTACCTATCTCTTTCGAAAATGATTCGCCATTGGCGTACGTTGGACAGAAAGGCGAATTTTTAGGTACTTACTCTGTTTATAAACACGCCAATGACGGGCAGTGGTCATTTCAGAGAAGGTGAAGAGCCTTGTAATATCAGTAGTAATAGTCATTGCGTACAAATTCGCAGTTATCTTTCAAGACTGCACAATCGAATTTAAGTTTTTCGGGTGTATATATATTGTCATCCACAGACATATTGTGTCGCTGTATCACAGCTCATGAGTGTGTCTAGGACATCCGATTACTTCAACCTGGGATCGATACCCGATTGATTTGGCTGATTCGGCAACAGTCGGAGATTTCCCCCATAAGCTATCGGCGCAGCGCACGGTTGAAAGAATGATGAAATTTTACGTACTCACGCTGTGAATAAACACGCCAACGACGGTCAGTGCTCAATTCAAGGAGGTGGAAGAGCCTATTTGGCTATATATATATATATATATATATATATATGCTTTATGACAAAAATAAACGACATTTGCAGAAATAAATTCAACCTGATGACGTCTTTGTGATGTTATATTATAAAGATAATTTAGTTTTGGTAGGCATTAGATAAAGGACAGAATTTAGGACTCATTCTGTGTTTAATGACGACTGCGGTCGGAATATGGAAAAGTGAGTTTTCTCAAAGAAGATTCAATAATGGAACACTCAGCCACTTACGAAGGTAATATCTTGCCAAGGAAACGGAAATTTACATCAAATCAATCTCCATCTTATCCATTGCTGTCTCAACTTGTCAAAAAAACATTGCCTTGTCGTCCGGTCAGACCTGACACATATCTAACTCTTTCCAGCAAGAAAACGAATACTTATGTGGATGAAACTGTATGCGTCTATGGACATTGTCAGCAAGGATTCATTCCAGATAATGGCGGACAAAAGATTGATTGAATGATTGTCTAGTTTCTTTTATTGCTTGTAAATCATTTGTGGATTGTTTAAAGCCTGAAAGTACATTTATATTGGAAGAATGATTTGGGTTATGATAAAGATTTTTTCATACATGTCTTACTATTTAACTCTTTGTGGAGAGAGATATAGATTTATACCTTCTCCAAGTTATTTGCGCATAAGTGAATATACCGAATCCGACTAGTATTGAACCTCTGATCTCCGATTTTCAATTCCAAACCGTTATCTTTTACACCACTCAAACATCCAAGCTTACAGTACTTGGTATTCCCAAGAGTTCACTCATCTAGGTACTGTCTAAGCTCTATGCTGCTTAACTACGATTATCAGACGGGAGCTAATGTTTCGACGTGATATAGCCGTAAGCCCAGCGTACGGAAGAGAACAAGTGAAATTGATGTTTGCCTTCAAAGGTTTAAATTCCGCAGAGCTTGGTAAATATAATTTTCATTAATTTTACCAGTACCCTCTTCCCCAATAATTACCATTTGTTCCTTCAAAATATCACATCGCTCCATCTTGCGCCAGTTACAGGAAACTGCTTCCAAAACACACGGTTCCTTTCCCGCTATAATTATTAAAAACAAAAAACACAAACTTGTATTAACGATTTACAACGATTTATTTAAAATGGAGTTTTTAATATAAATGTATCTGTAACCTGTCTTTTGAATTTATTCAGGAATAAACTTTTAAATTACATTTGTCTACCAGAAAGACTCACGTGAGTAAAACAATTTATCAATATTTTAATGAGGACATATAAAAGTTGAAACAAACATAATATATCGTCCATATATTAGGTTGGTGCAAAAACAATGACGTCATAATGTCGTTTTTTGACGTTAAAAAATACGTCAAAAAACGACATTATTACGTTATTATATTTGCACCAACCTAATAGATATGAGTATGTTCTGATATTTTAAGGAATATTTTTTGTCAGTAATAATATTATATTGACTTATATCGTAGACTATAATACGATGCATGTACTGAACAAAGCCAAGTGAATGCGCTGTATAAAACTGAGTTTAAACATCGTGTACATATATTGAAATATATATCCTCACAAAAAATAACACGTCCATTGGTACATTATATTTTGTGCCCTTTCTCCTATTAGCTCTTCTCGGTTTCCCATAAGAAAAGAACTCTCCTTAGTAATTAATCTAAGCCTATCGATCCATGGTTATTTTATAAATATCCCTTTCTGAATATCTATTGTAGAATATTCAATCTTTATTTACTTTTGGCAATTTCCTTTCTTAGTGTCCGGCGAATCTCACTTTGATGCAAATTGATTAAGACCAACATTTATTCAAGAAACTAATTCAATCTTCTTCAAATTTTATTTATCAATTAAATTTCTGAATCAATGCAACTTTCTTTCGAAACTTTATTAATTAAATTTCACATGCCAAGCATCAGAAATGAAATCTAAAATCAGATATATATTATAAATGACTAATAGAAAAAAGTGACTATGAGAAATTCTTAGATTTTTTTTTCTAAAAGATGTTTATTATCACCCTCTGGCCAATGTTATCAATTCTTTGTGTTGATTCTTAGAACCTAAAAACTCATAAAAATTATACTGTGATGCAAAGTATAACACATCGATTTACTTCAATTATACTCGTAAATTTTATTCGTTTATTCATAATTTAGTAGAATAAGAAAACAAATGTTTAAACAAATGCTCTCTTAATGGGTTTAATTATGATTTCTTATTCGAAACAAATGATAAATACACATCATAGTTGCCATTTGGAGAAAGGCGTGTGAGAGTCATTGGTTTTTATGTGAGTTCTTTGTTTGAAAAATTAGCTTCTGTTTCATGACAGCTTTTCCTGCATTCGCAAAGCGATTCTCGTTTTTTTTTTGTTTTTTTTTAATATTTTTCAATTTTTGATCTCTTTCAGCGTAAACGAATGCGAGAGAGAGAGAGAGAGAGAGAGAGAGAGAGTAACAGAGAGATATGGAGATTTTATTTTTTATCCGTTTTTGTGTAGCGAACATAGAAGTTAGCATCGATTTCCAGTTGAAAGACGGTTTCAGATATTTTTAGTTTAGTTTAAATGAAAACCAATCGGCAGTAAAACTTTATAAAGTGGTGTTTTAAAATGAAAATAACATACAATGACATCTGTTCGTTTGAAAAAAATACTGAAGAGGCAAGCTTTGATTTTGAAAACATCAAGTAGCTATTGTACTAATGTGCACAAAAATCAAACTCCAAGTACTCTTGAATAAAGTGACTTTGTTTTTTTTGTAGCTACACATTCAGTATCTTGTCAAAACATGTGAAAAATGTAATACTTTGAATAAATAAAAAATAATTGCTGAATACAGACAAAATCGATGGTAACTGGAAGCGAGAAAAATGAAACCAAAGAGGAGGTCTGTCTCGTAGTTGAAGTAGTTACTAAATTTACAACTATGAAATATGGCAGTATCTGTGAATAACGAAAAGGCAATGATTTTTCCAAACCACTCTAATTACTATTGGTGTAAGAAATTTCATGGCCCCATTTTTATCATTTGGATTTTAACCTTGCCATATTGACTTTTACACTTGTATTTTCACTGCAAAATCTTCTACCGTTAGCGTTCATGGCTTACCACAATTTCATATTGTTTTGTAGAACTAAATATATATTTACCTTTTATCATATCTTCTAAAAATTGTTCCGACATCCTTTTATTATTTCGCTAGATAGTTTATGTGGTGTTTTCCTCTTGACATCTTGCATTCAATCTGTCTTGTGAATATCAAATATTCCTAGACCTCTTTTCTTTTTTCGTGCCTTAGAAACGTCTCACTCTTCTTGATATAAGTGCCCATATTGTTTCCATTTTCCTTAAATGAAAATAGAGACTCGTAGTGGGAAAACTTAACAAAACATTTACTCAATTTTATCGGACATTTGATCTTGGAGATGAAAGCATGACCATTTTCGCGAAAGGTCAGTGTTGACGGCCGTTGTATTCTGTTTTGAAAGCAGCCATCGTATCAGTTTTTCGAAACATTGTCAGAAGGAAAATTTAAAGGTTTCAAAAGTTTAAAATAAAAAAAAAATTCCTAGCAGAATAGGACAAAGCGTTTGGCCGCCTTTTCATTACTCGCCAGCAAACTTATAATTTCAAAACCGTTATGTTAACATTAGGGATCTTAATAATGACAAGATTTACGGGTAAACGCAATAGATCACTAAAATGTATATAACATCGGTATAATTTGGAAACACATAAATTCTCTTGTAGGTGAACAGGCAAAATATACTCCTAACCAATGTTTGCAACAGAAGTAGAGGGTTGGCCTTGCTCCGTTTTTAGGATTGCGTTTCCAATTTTTTCTAATATCTTTTCCTTCTCTTTCACGGTCAGTATCTCCGTGCATCTTACTTGCATTGATTGGCCGATCGCCTGCTTAACATTCCTCCCCGGATTTGTGAACAAGAGTAGAGATTTACCACTTGTTTCTTGTTTAGGATTGCGTGTTAATGACATTAACTCTTTGATTGGGGTGAATTAATTAATATAAATAACTACTTTTAAAAGTTTTGTGATCGTTAATAGTATTTGTATCATAATACACGGACACGAAATATATATATATATATATATATATATATATATATATATATATATATATAGGTCATCCGTATGGGTAAAACTAAGGAGGATAAAATCCAGAGAGCTCAATGTAAATCCAGAGCAAATAATTTAAATAAAAACAGACCATTTTAAACTTTAAATAACTAACAAACTTCACATTAAATTATTTGTAGACAGTTTGGAAACATTCAAATTTATATCAAACATTGTAATTTTTATGAACCCCCAAAATAAAACTTTCAAAGTAAAACAAAATAACAGCGTATGTTTCCAACCTTTTTTTTACAAAGAAAATTAGTGACAACTTCTCTCATAACTTCCTTCTCTCTTTTTCTCTCTATGGGTTTTTCTTCTCTACGCCTTCGATATCAATACATAACTTGCGCTACGTTAACCGTTAAAATGTGTCAATATCTGCTAACTCACTCATGTCTTCCATAATTTATTAGGTTGTTGCAAAAATAATGACGTAATAATGTCGTTTTTGGACGTATTTTTTACGTCAAAGAACGACATTATTACATCATTATTTTTGCACCAACCCAATACATATGTTTAATACGGCCAGTCAAAATGTGTACATTTTCTTTTCATTTTCTGTTTGGAAGTAAAGTCAGATGATCCGCAGTCCTTTAAAAGGGTTGTGGTGAAATAATTTATTACATGGAACTTTAATGTCGTCTGTTTTTATTTAATTTTTTTAAATATATATATATATATATATATATATATATATATATATATATATATATATATATATATTAGGTTGGTGGAAAAATAATGACGTAATAATGTCGTTTTTTGACGTTACAAAATATGTCAAAAAACGACATTATTACGTCATTATTTTTCCACCAACCTAATATATATATATATATATATATATATATGACACTATCAAAAAACGGATATCCGTTGGATGTTTTAGACTCCGTTATTCAAGATGTCATCAGTATATTCCATAGGGTGAAGCCGCAATTAGCTGATAAATGCACAGTTTATTTGCGTCTTCCCTATATTGGTACAGAGGGTGAGAGTTTATCGAAACGTATTTCACGTTTAATCAATAGTTGTTATTTTTCGGCGAATGTTAGGGTAATATTTGTTACCCGTCCTGCTTTCTCTTTCATTTGTAAGGACGTTCTCCCTCTCCATTATGTTAATTCAGTGATTTACCAATACAAGTGTAGTTGTGGACACGACAACATAGGGAGGACGTCCCAGCGTTTGGATTCGAGAATAAAACAGCATTAACCCCCAGGATTTTGAATCCGTCCTCTAGGAATAGCCAACTGACTAACAGTTCTGGTTCTGCTATTGCTGAACATTTAATAAATAGAAGGAAAATTTTAGTGGTGACCGATTTATAATTTTATCTAGGTCCCACTCCACATTTCAACTCAAGGTTCTACAGTCCTTGTATATCAGATCTCGTGAGCCTTCCATTTGTAAACAGAGGGAATGCTTACTGGGTCTGAATATTATTGGACTCTAGTCTCTTGAAATTCATAATCCCCCCCTTCGATTACATTCGTTAATTAAAATTAATTTACACGTTTTTTTTTAAATTCCCAGAATAAATAAATTCGATAATTCCTGGGACGAAACCGGTTGTTTTTATTTTAGCTTTTGCTTTTAAAAATGCCTTTTAAATATTCTCTTTTCCTATCTATTATTAAATTTTGTACCACGAAAAACTTATTTAATATATATATATATATATATATATATATATATATATATATATATATATATATATATATATGCTAACAAGTACGAAAACTTGGACTAACCGAATATATATATATATGAAATAAGTGTGTATTTAGGCAGCAGTACCTCTTTTATACATGTTTCATTAAAGACTACAGACAAGATATTGCGATTAGGCTTTTTATTTAATTTTTCTTGTCTTCGAACATGTCTTTTCTGGACAGAGAGTGTGTAGAAGCTATCCAAAAGTTGTCTATTTCCGAGCGTTCTCGGCTATACTTTTAGCCATTATCAAGGAAGATTTTTTGTTTACTTTTTAAATGGAGTTGTGTGTATGTATCTAGAGTTACAGAGATGTTTTATTTCCTGAACACAGTCAGCACATTGTGGCCGTGTTCGTAGTTAATATTACTGAGTGTTGGCTGTTTCTTTTTTATTATTAAAATTTCCATTATTTTTAATATTAAAAGAAAACACTTGTTCGAACACAAGAAATCTTAAATGAAAAACTTATGTTTGGCTTTTGTGTGTGTATCGAGAGTTATACGGATGTTGTATGTACAAATGCCCGTTAAGGAATAGTTTTCCTGATCAAACCGAACTCATAAATAATTACATAGGTCACACTGCTACATGTCCCTTCAGACGATTTACATTACACCTGTTCAGCCACAGATCCATCAGACCTCATATAAAAACACACACACACAAAGCCACCAGATTCCATGCAAAACATACTAGTACAAAATACAAACATAATAACATCATCTACATGTAAAAAACGATTAAAAATAACGGAAGCCTTAGTAATAATAAAAAAAAAACAACATCCAATAATGTTAACTACGAAAACGGTCACAATGTGCTGACTGTGTTCGGAAAATAAAACATTCCGTAAATACGCACAACCCAAGCATACAGTTAAAAAGTAAAAACAAAATTCTGAAATTTACTCCGACAAGAAGCAGAGGGGTAGACAAGGAAAAATGACTTCGGGTGATGATAAAATGATCCGTCGAATAGCTATTCGGTCTCCAATTAGCTCCTGCAAGAAAATACGCTGAGCATTGCTTCGCAAAGGTACAAATGTTCATCGTTCAGCTGTTAGTAGGCGTGTTGTTGATGATTTCAAGTTGAAAGCCTGTAATCCAGCTAAAATTAAATAAAAAAAAATATCATAACCGATGCCATGAATGCCAAGCGGATAGCCTTTGCTAACAAGTACGAAAACTGGGACGAAGCGAAGTGGGATAAAGTCTTATTGTCGTATGAATCCACTGTTAAACAGTTTGTTCAAGGAAAACAGGAAGTTCGGAGGCCTGTTGGCAGAAGATACGATGACTGCTATACTCAAGCTACGGCGAAACATCCTCACAGTGTCATGATTTTTTTTTTACGTCAACCTTAGGGACAGCTAAAAACTTCTTACATACTGGGGCAACAACGAACGATGCCAGGGACCTTGAAATGCTGAAGGACAATGTTGAAATTTATCTGGCTATTCATAGTTGCGATGCATTCTTGAAGGGCGCTGCTCCCTGTCGCAGTTCAAAGATAGTAAGTGCTTTCCTAAAGAAGAAAGTCAAAAGCTTGAATTGGCCCAGTAACTCTCCCGATATTAATCCGATTGAGAACCTGTGGACACTACTGAATGACGAATTGCGGATAACCAATCCCAAAGCACTAAAGACCTGGAAAAAGTCAAAAACTTGAATTGGCCGAGTAACTCTCCCGATATCAATCCGATTGAGAACCTGTGGACACTACTGAATGACGAATTGCGGATAACCAATCCCAAAGCAATAAAGACCTGGAAAAAGTCAAAAACTTGAATTGGCCCAGTAACTCTCCCGATATCTATCCGATTGAGAACCTGTGGACACTACTGAATGACGAATTTGCGGATAACCAATCCCAAAGCACTAAAGACCTGGAAAAAGTCAAAAACTTGAATTGGGCCAGTAACTCTCCCGATATCAATCCGATTGAGAACCTGTGAACACTACTGAATGACGAATTTGCGGATAACCAATCCCAAAGCACTAAAGACCTGGAAAAAGTCAAAAACTTGAATTGGCCGAGTAACTCTCCCGATATCAATCCGATTGAGAACCTGTGGACACTACTGAATGACGAATTTGCGGATAACCAATCCCAAAGCACTAAAGACCTGGAAAAAGTCAAAAACGTGAATTGGCCCAGTAACTCTCCCGATATCAATCCGATTGAGAACCTGTGGACACTACTGAATGACGAATTGCGGATAACCAATCCCAAAGCAATAAAGACCTGGAAAAAGTCAAAAACTTCAATTGGCCCAGTAACTCTCCCGATATCAATCCGATTGAGAACCTGTGGACACTACTGAATGAGGAATTTGCGGATAACCAATCCCAAAGCACTAAAGACTTGAAAATGCTCTCAAACAAGACTGGATATTAGAGTAGTGCTGAGTACTGCAAAGGTCTGGTGCGCAGCGTGTCTAGTCGTCTACAGGTTGTACTAAAGAACAAAAACGGACATATGAAATACTGAACAATACAAAATTTGGTAGAATTTCACGCAAAAACTGTCTAATATGCTGTTTCTCAAACTTGTGCATTTACTTTTTGAAGTACGGTGTATGTTTATGTTAATCAATGATTTGGCATAATAAATTCATATTATAGAACATTCTGTATTGTTGTATTGTGTATTTTACATGGAAACCACTAGGTGGTCTTAAGCTTATATATATATATTAAAGACATTTTTTTATGTTTAACGTTCTCTTTATAGATACAAGTATTTAAGTAAATGCTCTGTTTATAATAAACAGTATTAAATAACATTTACCGGCCTGAATGTCCGAGAAATTTTCATAGAAAATATTCGTTCTTTGACAGGATTCGAACCTGCATCCTAAGCAGTACATTCCGAACGCTTCTTTGTAGCCTAACGGTAAGGCACGTCAGCGTAAATGACTGTTCCGTATAGGATGCAGGTTCGAATCCTGTCAAAGAACGAATATTTTCTATGAAAATTTCTCGGACATTCAGGCCGGTAAATGTTATTTAATACTGTTTATTATAAACAGAGCATTTACTTAAATACTTGTATCTATAAAAAGAACGTTAAACATAAAAAAAATGTCTTTAATAAATAAATTGTCGGACTTTGTCCATTTCGTAATATATATATATATATATATATATATATAAGTAATGGATTTATATTTGATCGGAGGTTTTTGTTGCTTGAAAGTTTATTTACACTTCTTATTTGAAATATACTCTTTTTTAGTGGCACGAAAATTAAGCAGTGCATATTACGTCTGTCGGTCGACTCACGAGAGGAATCTAAGTAAGTAAAACGTGTCCCCCGGCAGGGAGCGAACCTGAACCCGCGGTATATATATAAAATAAAAATACCCCATAAAAATGAACCAGGATAAGTATTCAATGGTTTGACTTAGTTGTTCAGACACAGTTAACCGGTAAATCGATGGGTTTTTTAATTGTTCGTTAAATGATCATCAAAAATTAAGTAAAATTGAAGATTTCGGGTAGTGACCCTGAAGACTGCATTTGCACACTTCCTGATTGTTACTTCTTAAAACCTGTTTGGGTTCTTATATTTCCAAGACATCTTTATGTCTATAAAATATATGCTAATTAGATATAAGAATAGGAATCCTTCAAAATATGATCGTGTATTCATGTTAAATTTGACGGAATCGAGGAAATTATGACTTTTACTAAGTTATTCTAAGGACCTCGAACAGAATTTAGTAAAGGAAAGTGAGAATAAAGCATCAATCGGAAGTAGGGATTTTTTGGTGATGTCAACGAACACTCGTTGTCACTTTGGTAATGCCCGTTGTAGTAGAGACTTTGTAATCGCAGACACAACTACAGTAATGCTGGTGTCAGACGCCTTCGAATAACACTCGCACTAATAGTACTTGCTCGATACTACTAGCTCGAATAGTAGCCACCGAATAGTGATCCCTATAGAGAAGAGAATAGAGAAAAAGCGAACCGTATATTAATAGAAGAGAGAGTAGAAATAACAATCAATCTAGACGTCACGTGACTTCCTGTATATGCATTTCCTCTATAGTCACCTGATCCACATTTCAATAGTGGGATCACCTGTGCAATATCAACGAATACTCGTTGTCACTTTCATAATGATCGTTGTAGTAGAGACTATGTCTGACACAAGATTTTGTACCCGAGCAATTTCAACTGTCTCTTTCTGACGTTAAGAATTGGTGCCACTTTTTTCTCACGATTGTTTCTAGAACTTTGTCGTTGCTCATATGTTCGATCTAAGTTATTCTCATCATCTTTCTGTAGAATCATATATCGCTTCGAGTCCATCGTTCACTACTCTATATGAGAAACGATATTGCAAAATATATTAGCACTCCTTTTTGTTTCGAACTTGATTTTCCCGTTTCTTAATATTTTGTTAGATTTCGATGGCCATCTTTCACTATTTCAATCGTCTGATTTCCGTGTTGCATTTTCTGTCCTCTCTTAAATCCCATCATATGATTAAAGTGTTGCGGGGAATTTTTGGTCAGCCCCACAATAAACTTGTGCCACACCTTGCC
Source organism: Acanthosepion lycidas (assembly GCA_963932145.1). NCBI lineage: Eukaryota > Metazoa > Mollusca > Cephalopoda > Sepiida > Sepiidae > Acanthosepion > Acanthosepion lycidas. The sequence continues at coordinate 22,336,205 of OZ010605.1, forward strand.
ACATGAAGTTGTCAGGGAATATCTCACTATTCTGATTAATATTCGGTAGTTACTATTCGAGTGAGTATTATCCAGCAATTGCTATTAGTTCGAGTGTTATTCGAAGGCGTCTGACACAAGTATTGTTGAATGGCGTTACTATAGTTGTATCTGCGATTACAAAATCTCTACTACAACAAGCATTATTCGTTGACATCACAAAACTATTGAGACTTCTGTTGCGGTAACACATATTGACTAAATAGTTTCTGGATGAATTTTACTTTAGTTTTAGTGCATGTTTATGAATCGATATGACAAATTCTTAAAATGTACATAAAAAATTTTGCTTAATTAAAGGTTGCTATGTATTGGTCCTTTCTAACCCTAGCTAAAATATATGGTTAATAAACAAACACTTCGAGTATTGCTGAGAAAGTTAGTCTACAAGTTATAGTGTGTTTGAAGGATAATGGATGCCCTGTTATAATGTCGCTGTTCATGACAGAGTCCTATTTGGATCATATCTACACTGGGTACCATAAAATAAATATTTGCAAGAAATATTTAATCCATTGCTAGGTTAGCTGCTAAGAAAGTCGGTTCTTTATGTCGGGCAGCAAAATGTTTTTTTCTACAGAATCTATCTTCCATATCTATAAGTCTACCATTCGTCCAAGCTTAGAATACTGTTGCCTCATATGGTCCACTGCCTCTGATATTTATCTTGAGATCCTTGATAAGACCCAAGAATCTGCCATATTATTGGTCCTGCTATGTCAGCTCACCTCCATTCACTTTCCCGTTGCCCTAAGCTTGCTTCCATATGTCTTTTCTATTAATACTTTCATGGTAATTGTTCAAATGAGCTATTTGATATGGTACCTAGATTTTTTTTTATTTAAGTGCAGCACTAGACTGGAGTCGAGATCTCATTAATTTAAAGTTGAGATGGATATATGTAGGGATAAATTCTATGTTAATATTTTCTTCTTTCGCATTGTTCGTTTGTAGAAAATCCTTTCCGGATCCATGCTTTCCAGCCAACCATGATCTGTAAAAATTTAAATGCAATCTCAGTCCGTATCTAATGTCCACCTGATTACTCTCCTCTTTCTGCCCGTCATTAATTTTTTCTTGTGCTAATTCTTCCATGCTCTGTAACCCCTTGTGATTTAGCCGTGTTACTGTCTTGCTTGGGATGATTCCGATTAAAATTAAAAAAAAATTTGAGCATCCTTAAGTGTTCTAAAAATGTAGCTTTGAATTTAACAAAACTCAGGATGAGAAACACGTAAATTTACTCTCACACCCATGTTCATCCTAAATAATGTTTCCTGGTGAGAGAAATGAGATTGCGTCTCGATAAAAGCCAAATTTGACTCAAGGCTTCGATGGAAACATAATTTTTTCTGTGTTGTGTCAAGTTGTAAAATAGAATTTTTGAAAGAAAAATATTACTTCTAACAATTTCATCTCTTAAAAAAGATCGTCATTGCTACGTGAAAACGGGGATATAGGAGCGAGGGAAGTTAATACTTCAGGCGAATAAGAAATTGTTTCTGCAATATTTCAATAGTAATTGACATAATTACATCTAAAATTACGTCAGGATTGATTTCACGGGGAACAATAGAAAAAAATTCCCAAAATATAGTGGGAGAAGATATTGTATTCTCAGAAGCAAGACTTTTTTTTAATATAATGGAAAATTCACAAAGGCACAGAGTGAAAAGCATTAAGATTGAATTCATAAGCACAAAAAGGGAATACATATTAACAGACGGAATGTCGTCATTTATAAAAACTCTATTTAGACAAATGCTTCAATAAAGAAATTCTATAATATGTATACCGTATATACAAGAGTATAGTGTGAGTTTTTATGATATTTTATTTTTTTTGTTTTTTTTTTTTACGCAAAAAATAGAAGGTCGCATTATAGACAGGCAAGAGGTTAAAAATCTTGCATTTCCGGTAAATGACTGCCCTAAACAGAGTTAATATTTTTTCTGCAGGTGTTAAAATTCATGCATTTCCGGTAGCCGATTGCAATGTACAGAGATATTTTTTCTGGAGCTGTAAAATTTCATGCATTTTCGGTGACCGTCACCTATCTTGTAGGCCTGCATGCTCACGGTACCTTTGGTTTAACTTAAACTAAATAACATTAAACTCCTTTAACATGCTTCCCGTAGACTGGATTCTTTCTTTCCGTTGCTAGATGAACATCAGAACACCATTCACTATGTTTGCCGTTTAAAATCTACAAATAACTTAAATAAATGGAGAATTAACAATCTCTTTTTAAGATGCATACATAGTGAATGAAGTTTTGCTATTCCTGTAACGGCAAAAAGGAAGAAACTTACTCATCATAGGAGGTAGGTTCAGGGCAAATGACCTATCATAGTCGAGTAAGAAAGAAAAGTACGGTATATACATCTTCGTATCAGACATTTTATGGTAAGTAGATATTCTCCTCATTTCAGAATAGTTTGTACAAAATAATAATAATAATAATGAAAACAATGTATCTGCTATAAATTATGTCCAAGCTGATACACAGTAGAGCAATATTTGACGACGCTAGGCACACTATTGCTCAGAAGCTGGGGTCGCATTAAACACGAGCTATATGAAAAAATATATGATCATTTACAAAAACATTCAGAGGTATTATACACGAAGTACACTTATACACGAGTGTAAAGGGCAATCCTTTTTTTGCCTGATAGGGAAATACTTTTGATTATTTAGATATATGGTTAAATTTTATGGGGCAAATCCTTACAAGTGAAACGTCTTTAAGTAATACACATAACTGCAAGTTTATTTGCATTTCGTAAGAATACGATGATTCCGCATACTTTTCTCATGAGCTTTTTCAAATTTATTAATTTTAATTAATTGTAATGGACGCCAACCGAGAACAGGCTTATTTAATGGATAATCAAGCGAATCCATTTTTCAATGAATTAAGCGTTATTATAACTATTTTGAGACCGGAACTACCTACACAATAGACACTTCCAGGTCTATATTAAGTATGCGACACAACACTCTAGAAAAAGAGAGAGCTGCGTACGACTACCAGTATTGGACATTAACATATAGTAAGCCCCACTTACACTATCTCTGTAACCTGTTGTTAATATATCTTTCTTACATCTAATCCGTGTTTCGTGTTTTCCGTCTGTGGTCCCGACTTTGGCCCCACATCAATAACCTTATGGCAAACGAAACAAAATTAAAATTTAGAGTTCTGCTTAACCAGCGACCATTTCATATTAAAGGATCTGTTCTTGATTGTGTCTTTCAGGCCAAATGATCTTTCAGTCAGATACAAGCTAAACATTCTTTGAAAATCTGAATTTGCACGATGCTCGACAACATATTTTCGATTTTCCTGCGTCTACGGCATTAAAAAAAATTAACAATATGTAAAACATTTGTAAATTTATTAAAATTTTAATCGATATTTAGCAGTGATAAAAATACGTTGTAAAAGAACCCCAATTATTTTGAATACCAATTCATAGCCAAATGTAAACAATTAAAAACAAGGTAATTAATTTTCTTTATGTTTACGACTAATCTGTTGATCAGGAACTAGACTTAAGATTGTTGTAATATTGTGTAAAGAGCTAGGAAAAGGTTAAGTTTTAACTTGATATTGTTTTCCGAATATCGGATTATATTTCTTCAACTCCCAAACGTTACAGTTTCTTTGTCTTTACTGAGTTTTCTTTTCTCTACACTAATTTAGTCGTGCATTCAACGACCCGAAATGAATTTCTTTCAAAATTAATTGAATAAATTTAACTTTCTTTGCAGAAATTAAACGATTCAGGTGTTTATTCGATTGAATGAAAAAGGATCATTGTTAATAGATTAAAGAAAACGAAACGCAGGAAAACAAAGGGCAGATAATCAATTTTTGTTTAAAGCTTCTTGATTTCAATAGTCATGATTTTTCTGCCTATCAATGTCTGAGATTATGAGCAAGAAGATGAGAAGAAAGAAAAGATTCAAAATCGAACAGAAAATTGATTGAGAAAATGGAACGAAAAGTCGTAGTCTGTAATTAAGGATTTTAAGCTCTTGTTAAAGCCATAGCATTCTATTTTATATAATATTACAATTGTCAATCTAATAATAAAGATGATAATAACATTATGAGCAACGGGTGTAAAATCTTCAACATTTAAGTCGAATTAGATTTTGATTATTTAAATAATACATTGTTTTCAATTTTTTATCTTTTATCCACCGTCTTGTTTTTTTCGTCTTGCTCTTTTCTTCAAAATTTCTTCATTTTACTCTTGTTATGTTATCACAAATTCATAAACTTACACACCTCTTCTTCACGCCGTCTCTTCCTTTTCTTGCCTTTGTTCTTCCCTTTTTCTTATTCATTGTTCAAGGTTATTAATATTGAATTTTTCGCTTGAACTTTGTAGCATTTTTTAATCTGACTATACACTGGTAGAAAAACACATGGACGCAGAACAGTGGTTGCTAGAATGTGTTGCGTTAATCTTAAAATTTCGCATGATTTGAATATCAGTTTTTTAAGATTCCGACCTTTAGCTGGGATTGAACAGATCAATGACACCACAACACTCAAGCAATCTATTGTCCATATAAGGTTATAACAAAGAATTCATGGGTCTTATGTCACGATAGAAGGATATTTTGAAACGTTATTTTGGTATGTAAGATCGTCAAAGAGGTGAGATTAAACATATGGGCGCATAGTTCCTTACACGGTGGATTAGTTTTAATCATTTCACCCTAAACAAGGTGATAATGCCACTATATATTCTTTTCTTTTTTTTTAAATTTTTCTTATTTTTTATTTTTCTCCTTCTGTAGCGTTTTTTGTTAATAAAAAATTATTAGGTGATCATTTGATAAAAATCGTCTGAAGATACGGTAAGGTTGGGACAAAGATAGCCGTTTTAACTGACCTCTTGATTTTTGAAGTTAAAAGCTCTAAATGTTTTTTTTTTATATATATATAGGGTGTTTCAAAAAGAATACGCCAAAATCATTGCGCTGTATTTTCAGGTCTATAGCATTGTAGTGGACTCAATCAGTGGTTATTTGATAGAGTAGTTATCAAAGTTTGATTGGGTGTCAGTTTCACCACTGTCGTTAGTATAACTTCCGGTGCAGCTGAATTGTGGGAAGATCAATCAAAATCGAAACTCCTCAGCAGAAGGCATTTGTTTCTGTGACAATGGCATTTGTTTTTGCGACAGTGGCATTTGTTTTCGCGAACTCAAGCACGCAAAAACAGTGCTTGAGTTCGTGAAAACAAATCCCATTGTCACAATGCAGGCAGATGGAGCACCAACTCATTGGCATCTCGGGGTTAGAGCTCATCTGAATGAAAACGTGCCTCAGCGATAGATTGGGAGGAGAGGTGCTAAAGAACTTGCTCTCTGTGCTTGGCCTGCCAGATCCCCGGACTTCACTGGGTGTGACTTTTTCTTGTGGGGGTATGTTAAAGACCAAGTTTATGTTCCAGCACTTCCAGCAAGTATCGATGACTTGAAAGATCGAATAACAGCTGCAATCAACACGGTAGACCGTGACATGGTGAGGCGTGTTTGGGAGGAATTCTCATATCGGCTTGATGTTGACTGCGCTGCCGGTGGTGGCCACTTATAAAACATGAAATGAAACTTGAATGTATATACAATACATGTGTTCATGCTAGAGGTTTGTAATTTTTTTTCGTTATTGACACATCACGTGATGATTTTGGCGTATTCTTTTTGAAACACTCTGTATATTTTTCACACGTGAATTGGGCGCTTTTTAATATTACTATTTCCTAGTTTGATTCAACTCTGACCAATTTGTATGTATTATAACACTCGCTCCAGTACAGTCGTGCACTTTTATTTACAGTGTATGTTGTTTATGCTTTCAGGAACCATGTTAATTGGCACAATCTAACATAACTCATGTTTTATGTATATTAATTCCGTATTATACAAATTTTTTCGAACGCACAAGTATTCTTTTATTTTCGAGAGCAGGACAATTATTTATTATTCACGGATGAAACCATAATGCAAGAATTCAAAATATCGCACTCTCTAAAAATATTCCTATTCCAAACAAGGAGCAATGCATGTTAATTTTATGACAAAAGATTGAAGAATTCCTTACCAGGATGAGATGGAAGGCAGTATGTTCATGAATAAGTATTTGAATAACAAAGAAATCACGGAAAACTTCAATTTCAAAACTAATAAATATCCGCCTGATATTGAAGAACTAGCTAAATTAGAAAAGGATATGATTATTGAAAATATCAAACACCCAAAAGTTAATAACAGTTTTTAAAAAAAATAGTAGCTGCGGAAGTAAAAACGTAAAAAGTATAAAAAAATATTCTAATGAAAGGCGACAAAACAAAGCTTACTGTTGTCATGAACCCGAAGTGTTACAGGGAAAAAAAATAAACGAAGGAATCACAAAAGTTTACAAGAAACCAGACTCGTACATTAAAAGCATAAACGTGTAGGCGAAAAACATCACTGCCAAATTAAGAATAAGCGACAGGGTCCATATATTACGTTGCAAGCAAGCATTTCTAAACAACTGGACAATAAAGATGAATTCCCAAATAAACCTTTTTTTCGTCTAATACTAAAACTGAACTCGGTAAAATAAGCCAAAAAATTTTGAAAAAAAATATGCGGCCCATTGTCACACAAAGTGTGTGCATTTCTTGCTTCCACAAAGACAAAAATAATAAAATTTATAAAATACAATATTAGAAACTTTTACCAATCTATATCTGAAAAAGGACTCCTGGAGGCTTTGCACTTCGACAAAGGCTTCGTAAAAACTGAAATAATTTTACATTGCCGCAAATCTATTTTATTCCATAATCGAGCAAACAACAGAAGAACAAATGTCATTGTTAGTAAAGCGCTTTTCAGACTCTTCAAAAGCCTTGGCTTTG
>OZ010605.1:22345671-22378171 GCA_963932145.1 Acanthosepion lycidas
GGGAATGATTACATTTCGATGGCTAGCTCATTGCGTTTTCATATTGAACAATGGAAGTCAACGGAAATGAATTTCTCTTTGCTGTGACTATTTGAAAATATGTTTTGTCTAATCGATTAGCCACGAATAACTGACAAAAGTATTTATTTCATTTCAATAAAAACTGTAAAATCTTTTCTATTCTGAGGTGTGTATTTCATTCAGTTTTCTTTCATTTTTTTTATTCGTTCAAACTCCTTATGTAGCGTATATCTACAATCACAACAAAGGATGTTTTTCTGACTTCATTAGCAAGACAATATTTACTTCGTCGTCTACACATAGAATTTGGAAGTGAAAGAGATTCAACAATTCTACCATTGATTTACAGCTGGATAAAAGAGACTATTCCTATATTTTTCGAATGAAAAGATTTTGCCAATCTTGGATCAGAAATTCCATTCTCCGCATCATTTACCATTAAGTTATTCTCACTACCAAAAATTGAAAATTGTTATTAAATTGCTATACGCCATATACTCATTTTCTTCCATGTAAGTTTTAAGCTAGAATTCGTTATTTCATTTCAGACAGAAGCAACTGAATGCAGTTTGATGTCTACGGGATGGTTCCTTTTGTCTCCTCAACACTCTTGGAGATTGGAGAGCCTATTATTTAGTTATTAAACATTAATGCAACGCAAGCTTATAAAAAGAACAACCAATTAAGGATTAAAATACATTCATTATGAATGAGTAGCCTTGGGTATGACGATAAACTACATCCGGCAGCAAGGCCTCTCATCTGAAGCTTTTGAGAATCCTGGAACCACCTCTTAATTGCTGTCGTTCCCAGGTTCACCCTGATTCAGAATGGTAGCACCTGTTATGATCCCAACTATGAGAAAATAATTATCCCCGAAACTGGTGTCAAAACACTATATGAGTATAAATATACATATTTATAGTAAAAATACCAACAATACATTTTTGTAAAATTAATTGCTAATGCCCCCAAAGAAAATTAAGTTTCGGTATTAAATGAATCAGAAGTTGATGTGCCGCTAAACTAACAAACAAAAATGAGTAAAATTCTATCGATATCTACCATTAGCTAAACGGTCATATTAATGAAATATACACCCGTATGATAAAAATACACTTCAGGGCTGCATACACAGTTACACACCGGCAAAACTAATTAAATTTACCAGCTTCTGGAACATTAGCATCCGATACATTTTATGGCGACTGCAAGTTTTCAGCAACTCGAAATCCGGCGGGAATAAGCGAGAAATTTCGAGAAATTTATCCCGTCAGGTGATAACTTACGTGAACGGATTCAATGTAGGCTTATGGTCTTAGTCTGTATCTTAACGGAAAGACGACAGAAATGGACACAGTGGCATTAAATATATATATTGGAGAGAGCAGGTACGGAACATTTAAGAGGAAATTTATTTACAATGTCAAAAAAAAAGAAAATCTAGGACATATTTATTGCTATTTCTTTATGTCCATCGATGTCTCCAGATACCTTAATGTATTTCTTATCCTTCTCTTCATCCTTTCCTCTATCTCTCCTCTTTGCTCTCACTCCAACTCTCTGTAACTCCTTGCGTGCTAGTGACTTCCCGCCTTGCTTGGGGTGAAACGCTTAAAAAAAAGTACTCGTTTTTAAAAATCTTTTTTTGATCATGATAATTTAAGAGTGCCGCAGATAGTTAACTATAAGTTCAAGTGTGCAGTCAAAAAAAAAAAAAAAAAAAAAAAAAAATTCCTAACAAAGATTCTTGCCTGAGTTAGGTTTATCTCTAAACATATATTTATTAATTTGGAAAAATAAAAGTAGTGATCATGACCTGACACATTTTCACGTTGAGAACTCATTTTTGACACTGTCCATAATATCAGATTTTGTGATATATGGTCATCCATATTCCAGATTTCCGACGTGGCACTCGTAAATTCAGCTCGGGTTACATCATTTATGCATAAGGAAAGGAAAATAGAATGGAAAATTTAGCTATCTCTACTAATCCCTGTTTTGACATACATTGATTCGCTGATTTTTTCAGTCCTACTTGCCTTCAAGATGTCCATCCCGTGTCAACTTACCTAAGCCCACATTCTTTACTATGAACTCTAGAAATTTCAACTGTCTCTTAATGGTATTCTCAGCATCTTTCTGTAGAACCATATTTCTCTTGCCTCATATATTTTCTTCGTCTGTGATGCGATTATGGAGCCTTCACTGTCATCTAGGAGAACCAATATTATATAACGGTAGTATTTTTTAAATTTTTCTAACGTGATTTTCCTGTTTCCTCATTATCTTCTTATGTTTTAGAAGGCAACTTCCGTTATCGCTATGCGCTTCTGGATTCCAGTGTCGCTCTTTCCATCTTCTGTCAAAAGACTTCCTCGATATTTCAATTTTTATACTTGCTTGTTTTTGGTATCTCCATTTTTAAATTTGCATGATGGGCTTTACTTTTTTTTTAATAAAAAATATACATTATGTCTTCTTATTGTTGATACTTAGTACTTTCTTCTCGCTTTCTTCTACTACGTTCAGTAGGAGTGCCTATATTTCACTTTTCGTGTCTGCTATCAACAGTGTGGCATCACCATATCTACTGTTGTTAATATTGTGACGAGAAATGAATCCTGGCATTACTTTTAATTCTCTCGGAATCATCTCACAGTAAATGTTGAATAAGTCCAGTGTGAAGACACATCGTCTTTTGCCATTTTCCATTTTTTCGATTTTTTTTCTAACCAAGACGGTTTTCTTCAAATATAAGTGGTGAATTATTTTAATATTCGTCCGAGATATATATCAAACTGGCCTAAATGCCTTTTAACGATTATTCGTATTTTTATTCGATATTATAATTATGTTTTTATCTTAAACTGTCGAAGAATGTGTCGACCAAGATTGATGTATTATGAAAACACTGCAAACGGCGAATGAATGATAGTGACAACTTGTACAAAATATTGTCCCTTATATGAAGAATGTATTTATATATTATATGGGACTTATATGTCACTTATACGAAGAAAATATCTGAGGCAAGAGAAATATGGTTCTACAGAAAGATGCTGAGAATACCATTAAGAGACAGTTGAAATTTCTAGAGTTCATAGTGAAGAATGTGGGGTTAGCTAAGTTGACACGGGATGGACATCTTGAAGGCAAGTAGGACTGAAAAAATCAGCGAATAAATGCATGTCAAAACAGGGATTAGTAGAGATAGCTAAATTTTCCATTCTATTTTCTTTCCTTATGCATAAATGATGTAACCCGAGCTGAATTTACGAGTGCCACGTCGGAAATCGGAAATATGGATGACCAAATATCACAAAATCTGATATTATGCACAGTGTCAAAAATGAGTTCTCAACATTAAAAAGGTGTCACGTGATGATCACTACTTTTATGTTGGAAAAAAAAACTGTTGATTATGAGTGATAAAGACTTGGTTGAATAGAGTTTTGCACTACACTAAATTATTCATCTTCTTCGGTTCAAGTGGTTAAGGCGTCGCCCATGCAAGACGTACTACCTGCTGAAGATGTGATTTCAAATTGCATCTGAACTGTCAATTTATTAGTAAACTCGGTTTCTGAAATCAAAGAAAATATCGCCATCGAATATTGTGATAAAAGGACATTCTACTTTGATGGAATAACAATCATAATAAAAGAACAATTGTACAAAAATATATAATCTAAGATACCTAAATTCTTGTCAAATAGTGAAACGAAATTTGCCAAAAGAATCGCAGAAGAGACTGTAAGTAAATGCGTACCCATTCCAAACTGCTTTTATCATATGGTGACTATTCTAAAAGGGTTTTACTTTCTGCATATATTAAATGTAGGAAGGTCTGTTTCTAGACATTCAATTTCAGTGACGATTCTGCTTAAAGTCTGTCTTTTACTCTGGCGGGAATATCTCGCAGTTTCACAAAGCAGGAAAAGCAATAAATCAATAATTGATCTTGACAGATCAATCGATAAATATCTTACAATAGAAGTCTGAAAGGCCACTCCCAAACTGGCACTTGTCACACGATTTTACTCAATACATATGCGGTGAAGAAGAGATTCAAACTGAAAATTTGTCTTCATATTGAACTACATCTTACATTAAAGGGTCACATCTGTGAGAGATTGTAGGTCGAGATTAAATTAAAGAGCCAGTTACAGAAAAGTACATTTCTTCTGAGTCCAGGATTTCAAAGACTGACAATGGCTATAACAGCTTTTCGTCCCAATTCATTGCCTGCTTTGTCAGAAAATTGATACTGGGCTGTTTATAGGAAATCTCACTATTGTCATCAGTAAAAGGATGAGCCCAAAATATGATTTGCAGGTCGGGGACACTAAAATCAAGCAGATGCGGAAGTTTAAATATATAGGAAGTGTTTTGACAGAGGACGGTAAATTCGACACTGAGATTTTTAGGCATATTTTGATGAGCAAGGAAGCATTCCAAAAGCTGGGCAGATTATTGCGAGACAGAAGGATTTCTTTGGTAACAAGAAAAGAGTATTGAGCTGTTCCATGGCATCTGTCCTCCTTTACGGCAGCGAGAGTTGGACAATTTCCTCAAAGATGAAGAAGAGAATTGAGGCAACGGAGATGTGGTTCTACAGAAGGATGCTAAGGATATCATGGACCGAGCGTGTAAGCAACGATGAAGTTTTAGAGAGGATGCAAACAAGGAGGAAGCTTGTACTTAATATCGGGAAGAGGCAACTGAAGTTTCTGGGACACATAATGAGGAAGGAGGGCCCAAAGCAACTGATGCTCATTCCTCTAATCGAGGGAAAGCGAGACAACGGAAAACTAGTGAACCCTAGAATCAAGCAGACTGGGAAGTTTAAATATCTGGGAATCGTTCTGACAGACGTCGGTAAATGTTAAATACTGTTACATGATATCTGTCCTTATTTACGATAGTGAATGCTGGACGATTTCCGCAAAGATGAAGAAGAAACTCGAGGCGACGGAGATGTGGTTCTACAGAAGGATGCTAAGGTTATCATGGATCGATCGTTTGAGGAACGATGAAGTTTTAGAGAGGATACACACAAGGAGAAGGCTTATACTTAACATCAGGAAGAGGCAGCTGAAGTTTCTGGTAGATGTAATGAGAAAAGAGGTCATGGAGAGATTGATACTCACTGGTCGAAGAGAGAAAGAGAGACAAGCGGAGACAATGTATGACATACGTGGCGGGCTTCATGTTAAATGAACAAATATTGATGGTGGACTTTTAAATCATAATTTTCCTCCAATAACTGTTGTTTCTTAGTCAGATGGAAACTGCTTTTCACAAAAAAAAACAGTGTTTTATTTTCTAGGGGTGTTGTTTGGAATTATTGACTTTAGCCACCGATTCTGATTCAACCTTTAACACTGATTTTATGTACTCGGGCCTTATTTTGTTCGACATTATTACTATGACAACCCGTTAAACATCACCTCTTTTCCTGGAATTCAAACAATATTAAATAAATTCTTATTTCTTAACAATTACAGGGTGATTCTAAAAAAAATGCAGGAATATGTTATGTAGCAATAAAGTGTCATTGTCGACAGTTGAATTTGAACATAGATAGCCATTGATCAAACACAAGCGATCCCATTATTGAATTAAGTGGATCACGTGACCACAGAAGAAACGCATATATAGGAAGTCGGGTGACGTCCAGATTAATCGCGTTATTCATAGTCTATCCTCCGTTACTATTCGGATCGTTAGTTTTACTTTATCCTGTACTACCTATGGGCTGCTATTCTCCACTCTATCCACTATAATATTTCTCTATTCAGATCACTATACGGGTTACTTGTCGAGCCAGTATTATCGAGCAAGTACTATTAGTGAGAGTGTTATTCAAATGTGTCTGACACAAGTATTGTTCACTGGCGTTACTATAGTTGTATCTGCGTGTACAAAGTCCCTACTACAATGAGCATTACGAAATTGACAACAAGTGTTCACAAAAGCACATTAAATTCTGAAATCTGAAAGATTTCGATAAAACAATTTAGGATTTATTATCGAGAATTTAAGGTGTTACTGAATATGGGAATTTATTATCTTTTAGACGCTGACGATTGGAGACTCCAGGACATACAAATTTCTTATTCTGACATAGGAATTTTAATGTTCAGAAATTTAAATGATTATACGAAGAAAGTAAGTATTTGAGATCCCTACCGAAACAGTTTATAGAAGCTTTAAATTCATTTAATTTTTTGTTTATTGCCTTGCATATTAATCAAGGTACCAGGAATTGGGGCCGTACAACCAGAAATACTAATTTCAATTCTTCTTTATTGTTACTATAAATTAAAAACACGAGAACACAAATATAAAATTATTTAGATATAACTTATTAGAAAATACAAATGGTTACATAAATTAATGTAAATTGAGCCACGAAGGAAGATAAAGAAAATCCTACCAGGCGATACATTAAATTATTTAAAAGAATAAGAATGAAAATTGAAATTTGAAAGAAGTTATGTTAGTCTCGATTATGGAATCCAGATTATGAAGTATATATATATATATATATATATATATATATATATATATATATATATATTAAGAAATCACGTGGTATAATAATATTTGTTTTGGCTTTAGTAGAGGTTCAATTAACTATGATTTTACATAGAAAACTGTTCCCACCTATTAACTTCTGATACATCCCGATGAACGTAACGAATGATTACAAAAATGGTTCGTCGCCGAATCTCTCGAGTCTTGGTGGTGAATATAACATCAATGAGCTAAGTGACAAATCTTATTTATATCTGTATCAATTATATATATATATATATATATATATATATATATATATATATATATATCGATTATAAATATAAATATATATCAATATATATATATATATCAATTATATATATATATATATATATATATATATATATATATATATATATATATATATATATATGTATATATATGTGTGTGTGTTTGTGTGTGTGTGTGTGTAGGCGATTGTGTTTGATCACGAAACATATTTTCGCCACTGGGTGTTGACTTCAAAGTCCAATTCCCTGTTATTGGACACTTTAATCTGTTGTGGGTATGTTGGTTGTATTTAGGTAGAAAAACTTGTCTCCTTGTATGTTTTTCCCCACAACAGTTATTACGGACTCGAATGTGAGTCTGGGTTATAAATGGCAAATTAACAAAACTATATATATATATATATATATATATAACAAGCCACAATGTATGGATTAACAAAACAAAAGTATGCACAGACAATAGCAGACTGATGCGTGTGAAAAAACAACGAATGCGAAAGAAGAAAAAGATTACACAAGGAAATTCATTTTTGTCTGTAAATCTGTGTTGAAGAAGGCCAAGTTAAAAGTGCTACATTAGAAAAAAGGAAAGTGAGCATGTGTGGCCACCGTTGAAAATTATATTCTGCCCATATGTTCTTAAAGTGAGTGTATGTTTGTTTTGTCTTTCGTAGGTTGAAATACCAAAGAGACGAACATCATGGTAGAGATGTGTGTGTTTAAACATGTCGACGGTAATGTACTTGTGTGATGTAATGTGCCATTCGGGTTCTGTATTTTTTGTAGTGGTTGGTTCTGAAAGTAGCACACCTTGGAAGTTATATCGATAGTTTATAAAGATAATGCAGAGGTTGGTATTATTACTATTTTTGGAAGCTTTTGTTTTGCTATGCGTGGATAATGTTGGCGCAAAACTTTTAATAGAGGAATATCTGATTTGCAAAGTTGTTGTGATGCTGGTGAAATTTCGAACGAATGTCGAATGCATGTTTTGTGAGAACTTTTGAAGTTAGCTGCTATTATTGACAATTTTTTTGTGATGAAGCTTTTTAAAATAATTCGACTCTACCGAAGAAATGTATTGTTTTATTTCCTCATATTTTCGACATATTTAAAGAACAACTGTAAAAATATTAAAACAAATTTACTGAGATTAATTACGACAATAATCTTCTTGTTGAATAATATTTTTAATTAATTTAGCAGATATTTATGAAAAACTGTAATATTAACTTTCAGCAGACATTTTTTTAAAAGAAAAGAAATGCACAAATTTTTCTTAAAAACTAAATTTTATAATTAATATGCTTATTGTTATGAAGAACAAAATATTAGAGAAAAATATTTAATTAACTTTTTGATAGAATTATTAATGAGAATTTTATCAATTCTTAATGGTGACATCAATTCAGCATCGAAAAAATTAAAATATTGCAATTTAAAATAAAATGTATGAAATAATAAACGCAAGTTAACCAAGAGAAAAAAATGTAATGTATTTTTTTTTAAATACTAATTTTCTTAAGCCTTTTATTTATTGATTGCACGCTTGCGTGAGCACTTTTTGAATTGATCTTGGTAAAAGCTCTCTTATTTCAGAATATTAACACAAAACATTTTTGCTCGTAAGACGGTATGTGTATTTATGCATATAAACGTTTATCAGGATTTTTTTCTTAGAATCATATTGAACTTATGTTGCCATTTTATATAATCTTATATATCGTTCTTTTTTTTTTCTTACATTTGGTTTTAACGTTGTTCATCTGAATATCCAGGTTCAGGTGACACGTACACCGAGATTACAGCTCAAATATCTCTCAGCAATATTAGGTTACTTTGCTGTTGTTAAAAATATATATTTACTTCATTTAACAAGGCCCAAGAGCCACTCGAGGTATACGGTTAAAGAGTAAAATGCATAGCGCATAGCGGTATGCGCAGAAGATAGCGGTTAAATCTATAGGTAAAGACGTTAAATTGTAGTGATCGAGGAAGCATCATCTAGGGAGTACGTTCAACAAAGCTGCGGTTGGTGGAAAGAAGTTGCACAACTGGAACTCACCTCTCAGCAATGGAATAGGAAGTAAATGTGACTGTCTTGAGACCCGATTTGTTTCTCACTATGTTTGGTCCTACACTTTAGGGGTTTTGATATTGAGAACCTTTAACGAAACTTTCAGTATTTGTAGCGTTTTATTTAACTCCATGTGAGCATTTAACCTGCTGGAATTGGCTGTATAAAAAAGAATCGTTGGTAACCGGGGGTAGAAAATGCATCCAGACATAAAACTGCTTTATTATCTTACGGATAGTATGCAGTTCAGTATAAGATACCTTTTCTAATCATTTAATGCTGAGTTGTTTTTTTCTGAACTCGGTAGAACGGGTGTGGTTCAACCTGCTTGTCTATCGTCCATAGGGAGTTTATTCTTCATATTCGTAGACTAGTGTGCTGATAGCTACAGTTTGTCATCGATATTCGTCTGCAGAGTGATGACTTTCCTATTTTACACATACTTCAATAATATGTGATGCAATATGTCCCTATAAATGCATGCATATGATAATGCGTAGTTTATAACATAGGCATGTTAAGAGATAAATAACACTAATCCATGAGAAAACAGTCATGAAAAAAACATTATACTGTTGTTGCGGGGGTGATCTTTTTATCTTCCAGCAGACTATAATATACCTTATGCGACGGAAGGTAAAAATTCTATGAATCCAGTAGCAGTCAAATTAATAAATATACAGACGTGATTAAAACGAGTCAGTGTAAAAAGCGACTAGAAACCGTGTGATGTTAAAAGACTATAAATCAACAATTTTTCAAAACTCATTTTTCCGTTAATATTATTTCGAACTACAGCACTTGAAATAAATAAAGTCTGTATGTTTATGAATGTAATAGATTTTGGGGGGTATTTCATTAAAGACACTCTGGCATAATCTCTAATATTTATGTGAATTCGTTTCTTTGCAAGTCACATATTTGATTAGTTGTCGAACGACAGCTACTTAGGATTGTCAAGATAAACTCGTATGATTTATACATAGAGGTTAAGATTTTTTATATTTGTTTAAACTTTTCTGAAGACGTCATGGTAGGTTATTAAATTGTAACGATTTTTGTGCCTTTACTTTCAATAAACATGAAATAGTTACATTATTTACATTGTTCAAACTATCATATTCATCATTGTTGCCATATTTATCACAACGTTTGTACGCTCCGCTCTTCTTCAGGTGGTTGGAATGTCGAACGGATCCCTCTACTTCGCTCACTGCGATATCAAGGACACATAGCACAGTGGATAATGGCGTTGTTTAGATCCAGTGACAGGCCCCAAAGAGTGTGAGTTCAATACCTGGTTAAGGCGGTGGAGAACTTGGAGAGGGGAATTAACAGGAGATAAATGATAACTGACATCCATTAGACATGGCACGTGGAACTAGAACAGTCTACCCCAGTGAACAAAATAAAAGGTTCAGTTCGACATTTTAACCACCTGAAGAAAGCCGAAGTGTACAATGGCCGAAATGTGATAAATATCGCAACAAAGATGAGGATCATAGTCCAAACAATCTTAATAGTTTATATAATACCACATCTCAGGAAGATATACAGATACGAAACAGTTATTTGATGTTTGTGAGTGTAAAAACCGAATTTTTTCTATGCAATTTGATTCAGCCTGTTCAAGTCCTGAGAGACAGTCAATTTAGAGGGTTATAGAGTAGAAGACATAGTTTATGCGAATATGTGGGTAAGATAACGGTAAACCCTAGGCCTGAACAGGTATAAGATTGTAATGATCGGGGAAACACCCTCTTTGTAATCGGTCCCACATGGTAGCGGTTCGGGAATGAAGCTACTCGAGTTGAACTTACATCTCAAGAAAAGAATACGAAGAGAATGAGAGTGGTTCACAACAATATGGCGTGGCAAGGCGGATCCTGTCTGTGAAGGTTAGAACTGACAGAATTAACGTATGTATTTCGTTTAAACACTTTCGATCGACTTATCTTCATTTTAGGACTCCTTGATATAATTCCTTTCTTTACCCACATTAGGGTTAGACTTTCATTATTTTATTTAAATTATGCGTTTTCTGTGTTTTCTCAGGCATATCAAAATTTCAAATATCATTTCCTTTGATTTGATAACATTATGAATGAAAATATTTTTATTCAATATTTGACCGTTGTTACTGAAACCAAAGCTTGCGAAATAGAGGATTAAGTTAAAACAACTGAATTTTTCAATTGTTTGACTAATGTTGAAAAATAAATTGTTTTGTCAGATATAATTTGACCAAGTTCGGCTCGTTGATTTATTTATTTATTTTTTTAAATTAACAAAATATAAACAGAATTTTAATTAGTTTCAATCGCTTTAACGCTGCGAAATAGTTTGAAAACTACTCCGCAGCGTTAAAGCGATTGTTTCATCGTAAATTTTCCTCTTCAGTTTCCTTCGAATGTCATCCTTTTCCGTAATCCACCCCAACCAGCCTTCATCATTCTATACGAATTATGCAAACAGAAATATCTGCAGATGACAATGAGAGGAAAAAAACATACAATTTCACAAGCAGAAAGACTGTCTGAAAGTTTCTAAACAATATCCAGGAATCGCTGAACAATAGTCATCTTACTTTCACAATGTTTTTTTTTTCTTTAAATCTAGACTTGCGTTCATTTCTGTTTTTTAAAGCTTGTCATGTCCTTCCATGAGACAACTGTCATGGATATCCATAGCTACCTGATCCTGTTTAGTACTTATTTGTATGATCACTTGGGAATACAGGCCACCGTAAGCGGAATTGTAGTGCCGAGTTCAAATTCCTATTGGATTCGTTATAAACACTTACGGGCAAATAACATTGTGAAAGCTATGACTCCACCTCTTCTCTCACAGCTATGGGTTAATTAGTAAAGCTACAAGATTTACTAATCGATTTTTTACTCACTAAACAATGAACTCCAAAAGAAATCCTTACAATCTATTTTCTGGCTCTATTGTAACATAGAAAGGGTTAATGATGGGGAATAAGCAAAACGGACTTTGGAAATGAAATGGTAATCTTTATAACATCAACAAAATAAGATACTCGCCAGCGGCGTAAAGTAGGTAAACCACTGCTAGTGATAAACTACTTAGACGGCATATCACCCTCGTTTACAATAGTGTCCAACGTATTTGTGAAATTTGAACATACACATTAGCCTTGATTAGCACGGTATATAAAATAAATGAAAAGTGAACAAAGAAAAATAAAGACTATATAATTTTTCGTATATAATACAATTATAATAATAAATATTATATAATTAGTGTTATTAGGTTGGTGCAAAAACAATGTCGTTTTATCACATATGTTAATATGTGAGAAAACGACATTGTTTTTGCACCAACCTAATATCTATCTATCTATCTATCTATCTATCTTTCTGTTGTAAGCCAGAAAAGTTTTTGAATGTGAAATAACCAAAACGGAGGCTGGAAATGAAACGGTAATCTTTATAACATCAACAAAATTCAATACTCGCCAGCGACGTGAAGTAGGTAAACCACTGCTAGTGGTGGACTAATTAGACAACATATTAATCCACTTACAATACTGGTAATACTTGCCCAACTTATTTATGACGCTTAGGACATACACATTAGTCTTCATAGGTACGGTATATAACATGCTTTATATAAGCCTGCAAAAGTTTGATAAGCAGAAAAAAATGAATCGTTCAATCATAGCTGTCTTTTATGTTGTATCCGTAAAGTGTGACGTTTTATGATATTTTTGGGGAAGTTAACGGATGGATTACCGCTAGGGAACCAAATCTTCCCTGCAATTTGAATTCTGGTCGTAGAGGCGTACAAATGGATTCATTAATTTATCAACGGTATTGGCTTACGACCGTATCAAGTTGAAACATCGGTTCTCTTACGTTCACAGAAGTTAAGCAGCGCCAACACTGGCCAGTACCTAGAACTATAACCCCGTGAGAATTCTAGGTGCAGTAAGCTTGGATGTGCGGGTGGTGTAATGATGACGGCTAAGAGTTGTTAATCGTAGAGCCGAGTTATAATATCAGACTGTTTCCGTTAAAATACAAATATATAATTAAAAAAAAAAATTAAAAAATTCTGACTTTAAATAACTTGAAAATTGTGAAAAGCCAAATCATTTGATCAATCAAAGCCAAATATAATTGAGAGATGAACGGGTATGCCAATCGTATTTTACCAGCTAGTAACCGTCAACACTTCCTTGATCAGTGGATAGAAAAATAAAGAAATTAGAGATTTCGATCACAAATCTCCGTCGATTTAAAGAGTCGACCATTATTATAAAAGCCCAATTTCAAATGAATTTTGGCTTTTTATTGATTTCTAAAATAGTTCAAGGACATATATAAATAAATAAAAAAGTATCATTTAAAAAAGCATCATTACTAGTGAAAGAAAGACTCAAATTGGCTACTTGAAAATAAACGCATAATAATTGACACACACACACACACACATATATATATATATATATATATATATATATATATATATATAATTATTTATTTAAAAAAAATTTATAACATAAATATGTTATAAAATCACTACAAAAATAGCCATTTTGTTTCAACACACTCGGTGTCTTATCAAGTGCTTGTAATATATATATATATATATATATATATATATATATATATATATATATATATATATATATATATGCATATATGTATAGTTTCTTATCCTTCCATGACACACTAATGATTCTTTTCCTTCTTTGAATAACCATGCATTCTAAGATAATATAGTGGCATATTTGGCATTGTCTTCTCCACGGTTTCGAATTAAAACTTTTACTTCTGTTAGACTGGCTGCCAGACAAAGCTAGAGAATTAAGTCTGCACTGCTATCTTAACGATTAGCTAGGTGAGATAAAATATAGCTTTGTGACTTTCTCCAAGCAATTTCTGCGAAAATGAATGCAACAGACTTGCCTGGATTTTGAAAAGGATTCCTCGATGAAACTTTCTGATCTGTTACCCAAAAGTCACATCCATGTATGGTATTAAATGTATAAGGTATATTAATTGGGTTTAGATTTATCGAACATATTTTTCAGGCATCTTTCTGACGTAAAATTTCTATTGCGTTTGAGATATAACCGATATTTAATGAGGCATTGTCTTGCGGAAAAGATGTCCTTGCTTTTGAGACGTAAACGATATTTCATGGGGCATTTTCTTACGGAAAAGATGACTTGCTTTTGATACGTAAACGATATTTCATAAGACATTTTCTTGCGGAAAAGATGCCCTTGCTTTTGAGACGTAAACGATATTTCATGAGGCATTTTCTAGCGGAAAAGATGCCCCTGCTTTTGGAATGTAACCGATATTTTAGGTGGCATTTTTTTGCAGAAAAGATGTCCTTGCTTTAGAGGTGAAACCGATATTTTAGGAGGCATTTTCTTTCGGAAAAGTTGCCCCTGTTTTTGAGATGTAACCGATATTTTATGAGGCATTTTCTTGCGGAAAAGATGTCATTGCTTTTGAGATGCAACCAATATTTTAGGAGTCATTTTCTTGTTTTAATGATGCATGTGATATTTTAGTACGTGTCGTTCTAGAGTATGAGAGACCTTTGATTTGGATATGTATAGGATATTTTAGAAGGTATTTTTCTGGCGTAGACGTTGCCATTGCTTTTGTTATATAAGCGATATTTTTGGAGGTATCTTTCCGCCGTACAAGATGACATTGCTTTTAAAATGTAACCGATATTTTACAATGCATATTTCTGGCGGAGAAGATGTCCATTCTCTTGTGATGTAACCCATATTTCATGTAAGATCAATGTAACAAATGAAGCCTAATTATACGAATAAGAAAAACACCTCTATTTAATATGACCTATTTCTCCATCTGAACAAGTAACCATAGCAGGAATATTCAATATCATTTCATTTATATTTCTTTTTATATTTCTAATCTTACAGCGGTGTATTGTTTTGATGATTCGAGTAAATAGCTCCAAAATCTGTAGATCAACGAGAGGTAAGTTTCGAAATAGGGCCTCTTTAGTCATGGAAACGCTGGGCTATTACCGTAATTCCCCATGTATAATAAGCCTTCATCCATAATACACACCTTTAAAATTTTTCCTGAATGTGTGGGAGAAAACTTATACTCAAGTATAATACGCACCTTTTGTTTGGTAATCAAACTTTATGAAATGTACCTCTCCAATTTCATTATGGTCAGCGTTTCTGACTATTATTCAAGCTGTAATTGAAGATATTTATCAAAATTTCCGATCATCACGATTCCAAACGGAAATACTTATATTGTGCCTACTACCCAGACTCATTAACCTGTTTTTGTTGGATAAAATGTGCAATCTACCGGATCTGTATGTAGTTTTTCTCCCAAAATGGTTTAAACGTAGAATAATATTATTCTAATTTTTTTTTGATAATTTTTATTTTGTATTTGTAAATATTATGTACATAGAATTTTATTTGACATCTTATGGCATCGTAGTCCCTGAATGTGAGTGTGATATTGTTGTATGTTTGTGGTTAGTAGCCATATGAAACGGCAATTATTTGAATTTTTTGTAGCTGGGCATAATACACATCAGTAATTTTGCTTAATAATTAAAAAAATGCTTATTCTACATTATTACGGTAATAATTATCTTGGAGTAATTATTACGGTAATAAATATCCTGGAGTAATTATTACGATAATAATTATACTGGAGTAATTATTACGATAATAATTATACTGGAGTAATTATTACGATAATAATTATACTGGAGTAATACGATTCAGCTCAACTGATTGTGCTTATATTCCCTACCAAAAAGTTATTTTTCTTATAGTAATTAACAAAAGAACTTAAGCATGAATTTTCACACTGTATTCTTCGCAGTTTCAAGAAGTAACTACAAAAGTGACGATAATGTTTGCATAATAAATTGGTTTTAACCCACCGATGGTGTTCTTAATATAAATGATGAAAGTAATTTATATCTATGCATTTGATGTCATAAGTGAGGAACTAAATGCAGCTGAATTATTTTTTTAAAATATTTATTAAAAAACAATTATAACTCTTCCTGAAACTCGTTCGTTTATTGTCCTTTCTTCTCACTAACGTCTTCTAATGCTTTTCAACTCCCTGTATCTTTTTTTGTATTATCGAATCTATTGAGATGAAATGATTTGAAAAAAAAAGCGGGTAACAAGACTTAAAAGTAAGGAATCGCATCCTCATACAGAAAGCAAGACAAATATATAATATTGAAAAATATTGTTTGACTGTCGTATTCATAATTATATACATACATACATACATACATACATATATATATATATATATATATATATATATATATATATATATATATATATATATAATTGGTGCCACCCTCTGAGGAAGAGACGAAATAATTGCTGGAGTGTCGTTCTATGAAGCTCTGGAGTCAGGATGATGAAATCAGCGATGTAACAAACCCTTTACTTGTATTATTTATATATATATATATATATATATATATATATATATATATATATATATATATATACAGAGTGTGTGACAGAGAGTGAGAGAGTGTGCGACAGAGAGTGAGGGAGAGAGAGAGATCTACAAAAGTAGATATTTTGTGTAAATTAAATTTAAATAAGTCTTTTTTTCTAATGTAAAAATATAGTTACGAAAATGTGGCTTTGTTTGCTTTTAAAATCATTTAGTTTCTCATACACATTGCCCTAATGAGGAATCGTGTTCGACAAAAGCTTTGAAGAGTACAACATATTTTTTTATAATTCTTATTTAAAATAATAATTGCTGCCTAAATACACCGGTAATATACAGAGACACAGATGCACAGGCATACAGATCCAAGCATGCACACACACAAAAGCACACACACAAATATATACATATATATATATATATATATATATATATATATATATATATATATATATATATATATATATATATATATATATGTATATGTATATGTATGTATGTATTAGGTTGGTGCAAAAATAATGACGTAATAATGTCGTATTTTGACGTTAAAAAATGCGTCAAAAAACGACATTATTACGTCATTATTTTTGCACGAACCTAATATATATATATATATATATATATATATATATATATATATATATATATATATATATATATATATATATATGTATATATATCAAAGAGAAGAGAGACGTCGGAAAGGTTTTTGGTTTTACTGTGAAGTTTTAAAGTATATATTATACTTTATATTCCCTAAAAAAAAATTCGCATTAAAACCCAAAACGTTTGCGGGTGCTTTCTTCTCTTTAAAATATGCACATATCTGTAGTTGGACACATTATAAACTATCCCTTATATATATATATATATATATATATATATATATATATATATATATATATATATATATATATATATATGTGTGTGTGTGTGTGTGTGCGTGTTTGTGTGTGTATGTGTGTGTGTGCGTTGCGTGTAATTGAATGAAAAATAAATTTTGTAACACATTTTGTCTAATAAAGCCTGAGGATGTACTTATAAGGAATGTCGAAAGCTTCATATAAATTGTTTTCTCTATTTTGTCATTTAGCGCAATGTACAACCACACACAATTACACACACATAAAAACACACACACGCATGTGTGTGTGGGCGGGTATGTCGGTGTGTGTGCCTTTGTGATTTTAGAGAGATAGAGAAAGTGAGCGAGGTTTTATTTTGTCAACAGAATATCTTGAGACTTCAGTTTATTTTGAAATAGAACATTTGTCGTGATTCATTTCTAATGCTATTCACTGTTTGTTAATATTTTTATCGATTTCTTAAGTATAATAAAACAAAAGTAAATTACTTTTCCACGGGAGTCAATGATTTCAAAATAATTTAGTAGTGACCAATTAAAATTTCCATAATTGTTTCATATCATGCCAGGATCTTTAGGCAAACTTTTCCACGGATTCTCCCTTAAGATTGTTAGAGGTGTCCCACCTAATTGCATAGCGTCAGGGAACTGAATCTTTCTTAACATATCTGAAACTACATCTTGTAGGACTGATCTGGATAAATCTGGTTCGAGGGTCCTAGTGTGTTGATAAAGAAGCCTATGCGGAGGATGCACAAAATATATCGATGGAGCCACGCTATTTTTAAGTGTATCCGTTATGTAGGGCGGCGTTGTCGTGCAAAGAGATGGCACAATCCTTCTAGTCTATTTTCACCGTACTGTTTAATTCCGTCTACACAAAATCTGACTACATTAACTTTATACCAAATTATATGAAATCTACAAACAGAGGTTCTGGGCATGACGATAAACTGCATCCGGCAGCAAGGCCTCTGATCGGAATGTTTTGGGGAGCGAAAACCGCCTATTAATGACTGTTATTTCCAGGTTCTTCCTGACCTGGTGTAGTAGGACATTTTAGGGTCGCAGCTATGGGTAAGTAGTTAACACGAAATCTGTGTTCAAAACGGTTTGAATGCATAAAAATACATTTTATAGTAAAAATAACAGCACTACATTTTTTGAAAAAAATATTATCACCAAAACATTTGACTCTCGACAAAAAAACCCTCTTTGCAAATGTACGGTAATGGAATCTGATCTAGAAACTGATTTCTTACATAGATTACATATTCCATTCATAAGAATCTATTCTAAAAAATTTGTCGGCCTGAAATGACCCACTGAGATTTTTATATGCCGTAAAGTCAACCAATTCAAACAGAACAATTATTGCTTCCACAGGACAGCTGTCATCAATTACCAAATGATGGTAATTTAAATTTTTTTGAACTTGTGGATTCAGCTTGTTCCACTGTATGAAATCAAAATGACTAATAGATCAAGGTTTCTCCTTTATCCGTATTGATCATGAGCTTAAGAAGACGATTATTTGATTTCCTAATGTCTTCCTATGTTCGGAAATACACGTAAATTACGTGCTTTACTCTACGTTAGCAGTTACATACAGTAAATATTAAGTCTCTTCCGGATTGTATGAGATAAACTGTATTATCTCTGAAGTATTGAAAATGATTTTAATGCGGATAGTTTAATTCTATCTGAACTATACTTTTCATATATCCATTTCAATTGTATAATAGTAAATATACCATGTGAAATATGTTTTGATATTTACTTATTATTTTCAGATATAGTACTAATGCAATATATGGCATTAAGGATATAGTTAATATAATAGAAATATTATGAACAACAGTGTTAATAACAACAATATCATTTTATTTAATTGTAGAAAAAGATAATAACCACATTAAAATATATGCTTCTTCAGCAATATAATATATACAGCCACAATAATCAAACAAATTTAGTTCTTGCGGAAAATCATTTATATATGTGCAACAGAAAAATGCTAAACATATTATAATGGTGAAAATCGTATTCGAAAGAATATATATGCAACACTGTGTTAACATTTATAAAGGAATAAAAAGAAAATGTACCTGAAACACCAGTGAATGAATTATATTAATACCATATAACACTAATCGTAAAAATTGCAGACTATTCTTTAAAATATTGCAAATCATCAAAATAAATTTCTAAACAAATCCAAGAAGGAAATAAACCGTAAATGTAGGTCGATGAATAAATACGTCCTTTGCTAATTTAAATGAGATTAAGAAGTAATATATATATATATATATATATATATATATATATATATATATATGTATGTATGTGTGTGTGTGTGTGCGTGTGTGTGTGTCCTGGGTACGACAACAGTCAGCATTTGACAGCAAGGCCTCTGCTCAAGTGGTTTTGAGGAACGTGGAATCACTTCTTAATTGCTCCTGTTCTCAGGTCCACAATGACCTAGGATGGTAGCACCTGTTACGGTCACAGCTATGGGTACATAGTTACCCCCTGCCTCAAACTAAAGTCAAACAGGATATGGTACTGGGATACAGAAATGCCCAGGTTGGTGTTTGAGGACGCGTTTAAACCACTGGGACAGATGTCCTCTTTAAGCCTTAGTCAAGGAAGACATCAAGGTGAATGAAAACACCTGTGGCTTTTGATGATATCTAATGATGTCAACTTGATCTTCTGTTTGGTATATACCATCTTTTACTTATAGAGTATGAATAGCTCTGTGCACTGCTTTTCCCCACTGTAAAGGCTTCATGTAAAGGTATTGCTTAATATCTGCAGATCTTTTCTGCACTTGTCACTTAATGTAGAATTATGGCTGTGATCTTGATGCAGAAATTTCAAACCGCATACAAAAAGCTAGCGATACATATGGAAAACAATAAAAAATCTGTAGTCCCAGTACAGAATTTTAGTGAGTACAATGACAAAGATCTATCGTCCATGTATGCTTAGAGCACTTTTTATGCTTTCGAGACGTAGTTCGTTTACGCAGACAAATGAAAAGTCTTGATGAATGAAAAGTCTTGACGAATGAAAAGTCTTGATGAATGAAAAGTCTTGACGAGTGAAAAGTCTTGATGAATGAAAAGTCTTGACGAGTGAAAAGTCTTGACGAATGAAAAGTCTTGACGAATGAAAAGTCTTGACGAATGAAAAGACATGATGAATGAAAAGACTTGACAATGAAAAGTCTTGATGAATGAAAAGGCTGTGATAGAATTTAGAACTTGATACGAAAATCTCAATTCCGGCTGGCGAACCAGCTCGTCAGAGTAGATGACAAACGTATACCAAAGCAAATGTGTTATGGTGAGCTGCAAAGAGGGAGGAGAAATGCCGTCAAACATAAAATAGTCTTTAAGGACTACATTAAGGATGCGCTGAAGGAAGGCAATATTCCTTGTGAGCACTGAGAAAATGTCCATCTTATCGCAATAATTGGAATGAGGCTGCTCGGAGAGGAAGGGTACCACTTTGACGAGAAGAAAAGGAGATGCGCAAGGCTTAAAAGAGTTGCACGGAATGTGATATTCACAGTAAGATATGCGGGCCCCGAAACGGTTTCATGCGACATTTTAAATGGCATGATAACTGCTGTTGCACCTCTTAAGTCAATTTGAGATATACACCAAAATGATATGGCGTAATGGCCGTACTCGGCCATGAGTGGGAAACCACCATATATATATATATATATATATATATATATATATATATATATATATATATATATATATATATATATATATATATATAAATAGATAAAAGAAGGATTACATATACAAAATATTATGACATAGTATTTAAAATATAAAAATGATAAATTATGCTTCATCCATATATTTAATTAAGCAACCGACTAGACTAATAAAAGTATTAATTAAGCAAAAGATGATTTTAGAAAGGAAATACAATACTATTTAAAAAATAAACGGTGTGTTTACTCACACTTGAGTATCCACTAAAAATAACGTTTAAATGATATATATATATATATATAGATAGATAGATAGATAGATAGATATATTAATAGATTGATAGATAGATATATTATATATAATATATACATATATATTATATATAATATATACATATAATGTATATATATATATATATATGTATACATGTGATATATATTTATATATCATTATATTATCAACTTACATGCGTATATTATAAAGTGATATATATATATATATATATATATATATATATATATATATATATATATATAGATAGATAGATAGATAGATAGATAGATAGATAGATAGATAT
Source organism: Acanthosepion lycidas (assembly GCA_963932145.1). Classification (NCBI taxonomy): domain Eukaryota; kingdom Metazoa; phylum Mollusca; class Cephalopoda; order Sepiida; family Sepiidae; genus Acanthosepion; species Acanthosepion lycidas. The sequence goes on from OZ010605.1 coordinate 22,367,254, forward strand.
AATATATATATATATTAGGTTGGTGCAAAAAAAGTTCGTTTTCTAACATATGTTACTATGTGAGAAAACAAAATTATTTTTGCACCAACCTAATATATATATATTATATAATATATACATACATATAATGTATATATTTGTATATATATTATATATAATGTATATATATGCATATATATATGTATATATATATATATATATATATATGTATATCATATATGAATATATATAATGAATATATATGTACAAATATATATATTATATATAAAGTGATATATATGTGATAAAGTGATATACATAACGTTTAAAATGATATATGTATAAATGTGATATATATTTATATATCATTATATTATCAACTTACATATGCATATTATAAAGTGATATATATATATATATATATATATATATATATATATATATATATATATATGCGTGTGTGTGTGTGTATTGCTCTACCTTTTGTATTGCGCCCCCTTTTAAATTAATGTTACGAAGTTGGGATTTTATATTCGATTCGTCTAGTTTGAGACAAACAGTAGCGGTTTCCATCCATATATGGTAGCAATACTCCATGCAAGGGCGAATTGTTTATTTGTAGATTTGACTGATTGTCTCCGACGAGAAAAAATTTTCTGGCGCGACAAACATATATATATATATATATATATATATATATATAATATATATATGTAGACCAAAGGAGGATGACATCCACTGAGCTCAATATAAAATTCGGAGCAGATATGTTTGAATAAAAACAGACCACTTTAAGGTTCCAGGTAATTAGTTATTTCACCATTCACCCTTTACAGGGCTCTGAATCATCAGACTTTACTTCCAAAGGTTGAAATGAAAAATGAAAAGAAATTTACACGTTTTTGATGGACCTCATCAAGCATATGTAAAATTAACGAAGTGAGGTGGTTGAGAAGATAAGATAAGATATGAGTGGGTTAGGTGTACCATTTCAATTCCTTATACTTAACCCCACTGTGTTTCGGCTAGACGTTGCTTAAACTTAACGCGTCTTGTCTCTAGATATAGATGGGTAAGGGGTGAAAACCGACATTAAAGGAAGAAGCTACAGCAACCCTAATAAATTACATTCCACGAGGACAGGTTTCATTCAAATTCTTAGATGCTGTTAATTCGCGTTACTTTAAAGGGCATATTTGGGAGGTTAAGGTTTGATGTAAATCTAAATGTCTAAACAATCTACGAAGAATTTAATTTGAAGTTCGTTGGCGTTTTGGGTATTTTCTATGAAACAGTCGATTGGAAAAACTCATAGACAGTACATTGAAAGAGTAATGCATTTTATATTTAGTAATTTTTTTTTTCTAAACTGTTGTCTTATTGATTGTTAAGTTGACATCTATTGGTTTGATTTTTGTTCATTAAATAAACTCGTGATTGTTTTAGGTACCCTATTATCAACGTTTATCGTGAAATAACTTATTACATGGAACGTTAAAGTGGTCTGTTTTTATTCAAATATATATATATATATATATATATATATATATATATATATATATATATATATATATATATATATGTACAGAGAGAGAGAGAGAGAGAGAGAGAGAAAGTGAGAGTGAATTGGAGCCTTTCATGAAATTATCCATTTGCAAGATTTCTTATTGAAAATCAGTTACTTCGCTTCTCAGAAATCGCACTAAAATTTCTATAAAATTGGAACATTTATTATGGATTTATTGTTAGCAATTTTTCCTTTGCGCTTTCTGATTCATTCGAATATCTGACTTTTATCCAATATACGATTTCAATATTATAATCCAATAAATTCATAATTTCTTTTAATATACAATGCAATTGGGTCATTAACACAAATATTCTAAATTATCTTTTATCATAAGTTATGTTTATATAAAAAAATATATGAAAAAAATCCTCGTTAACAATGATATCTGCTGAAGATTTTAAGATATTTCTATGAAAACCAACTTAGAAAAAATGTTTAGTGTACTATTTCATTGTAATTATTACTAATGTATTTTGTATATACAAGTTGTCATTGTCCAGAAGAATGATAGAACAGCGCAAAGAAACAATTGATCTTGAAATGCATTGAGTCCTGGGAAGACGTTCAAATTAGTAAAAAATAAATAAATAAATTACTAATGGCGATCGCAAAACATTTAAAAGAAATGAACATATTGGCGATATACGAATGTCACAAGAATAAATCTGAGAAAACTAAGATTGGATTGGTCAACAAGAAAATATTTCAAGTACCTGGTCTTGCCAATATGCACAGAGAAATAATACAGATAATGATGAAGATTGTCCGAAGACACAAAAAGAACCAAATGGCCATTAAAGCACGGCATGATAAAACATCATCAAAAAGAAGACACATGTATGTAAATCGACTTCGCACGTGTTGTAGAGGATGAGGAAAAAATCACACGCGTGGTGTATAAGATGATGTGGAGAAATTCAGTGGTCATCACAATCACTAGAACTAAAACAAAACACCATAATTTTTCTCTGAAGTCTACTGAAAGATCTTATTTATAAGCTCAAACCGGAAATAATTCGTGAATAAAAAAAAAATCAAGTAAATAAACGCATGTATCAAAGGTTTTATAGAAAAGTTGCTCAAAGTGTTCAGCGATGTATTGCACCTGAAGGGAAATTTTTTGAACATGTTAAATCGATTGTTTTGATAACATAACATGTTGCTTTAATGTGTCAATGCGTATGACTTTTCTTAAACTAGTGTAATTTATTACTGTTCAATAAATTATAAGAAATAAAATGAGCGTTACTTTTGTTTCTTCTTGTACTTTGTCATCACTGTCAACCTGTTGCGGCTGGCATGATGGCAGGTGAGGTTTGTTGTCATCAAAGAAGGGGATGAATAGTAGAACTGAAAAATATTCCACAACCAGACTAACCGCACAAACCATTTGATTATAGTGCTGAATGCTTACGCAGAAACAACAACATTTGTTGGAAGAGCCGATATACAGAGAACTGGTGGGAAATACACAAACACACACACACACACACACACACACACACACACACACACATATATATATATATATATATATATATATATATATATATTACGAAATGGACAAAGTCCGACAATTTATTTATTAAAGGCATTTTTATGTTTAACGTTCTTTTTATAGATACAAGTATTTAAGTAAATGCTCTGTTTATAATAAACAGTATTAAATAACATTTACCGGCCTGAATGTCCGAGAAATTTTCATAGAAAATATTCGTTCTTTGACAGGATTCGAACCTGCATCCTAAGCAGTAAATTCGACCTTGCCTACCGAACGCTTCTTTGTAGCCTAACGGTAAGGTACGTCAGCGTAAATGACGGTTCCGTATAGGATGCAGGTTCGAATCCTGTCAAAGAACGAATATTTTCTATGAAAATTTCTCGGACATTCAGGCCGGTAAATGTTATTTAATACTGTTTATTATAAACAGAGCATTTACTTAAATACTTGTATCTATAAAAAGAACGTTAAACATAAAAATGTCTTTAATAAATATATATATATATATATTTATACAGATACATACATAAACATATATATATATAAAGACGAACCCCCATACAAGTTTGAAATACATTTGTGCGTGTGGCTATATCACGAGGTATTCCTTGCTGTCAGTTTCGGCGGAATTCTTTTTCCTTCACGGTTCAAAAAGAATATTTGTAAATAAATATGAGAACTAAAAAAGAAATTAATGTAACACAATTGCATCAACACAATACACACCGAGAGATGCAATTTATATCATGGGTGGAAACAATATGTTGATTTAGTTACTTTTACACGCATCCGAATTATTAAGACCTCCTCTTCTTGCCCTACTGTTATTGTTTTCATGTTATTTTTTGACAGCCTTATATGGTCAGAGTTCCTGTCAACTTCGTCTATAAAGAAATCGAAGAGGATTTTTATTAAAGTGGAAACGAAATGTAACACCTCACATACGAATCATGCAAACTGAGGAACGAATATTTTTTGTATAAAAATGGTCGTTATTTGAGTTTTGATAAAATAAATCAAAACAAAACCCTAATTACAAATTAAATCTATAAAAGTTCCCACAGCTTTCATTTACCAAATCTAACATTCCTCTTATCAATAATTGAAGATATCTTCGTTTCGTCGATGCCATTTCTAGTGATGATATCAATAGAATAGATCACTTGACAGGAATTAATTAAAAAAAAATTTAAAAAAAAAAGAATAAGGAATTTTTTTGGTGCCTTTTTTGCAATAAAGGTCCTTAAAATATAGACTTTTAATTTTAACAATGCGTCAGTGTAAACAGAGCCAGATTTACACAGCAAAATTCCAGAAATTTCAAAATCCTGTGAACAAAGGATTTACTCCAAATACCATTAAGCGCATTACTTGAACATTTCCAAATGCAGTAACTACAAACATTGGTAGCATATGTAACAATAAGTTAAATAATTTTATACACACAACTAAATACAAAAGGTTTTGAAGGAAACACCCATTAACATTAGAAATCAACTAACCTTCAGTAGATTTTGAAGAGTTTGATTTCCAGGAAAATAAAACAAAATTTACTAAATTTCTTACAAGTTCTTCCTCTTTTAAGTACCGTATCCTTTCAGGGTGTTGTCGATCATCGCTCCCTAATATTTTCTGTCTCTTGTAACTCTTAATAACTTTTGTCTTTTTGTCATCTCTACCAAACCCTGACCCGCCATCGATTCAGTCAAGCTCGCCAGGTAGGTTGTACATTGTTTTCCCCTGTCTCGGTTATATTCAATCTGTCCTGTGAGTATCAACTTCTTCAAGCCAGCTTTCCTTTCCACAATCTAAGTCTTATGTTGCTCTAAATAACATTTGCCTTTTCGACATTCTCCCAGTCCCTGCTTCGCCATCCGTTCAATCAATCTCGACAGGTAGGGTGTGCTTTTCTTTTCACTGTCTCGCTTACCTTCAATCTTTCCTGTGAGTATCAATTTTTCAAGCCCACTTTCCTCTCCACAATGTTCAGTCCCTTTCAGCTGTTAATAACTATTGCCTTTTTGCTATCTCTAGCAAAACTTGCCCTGCCATGCCTTCACTAAAACTTGACAGGTAGGTTGTGCTTTTCTTTCCACTCTCTTACTTACCTTCAATCTTTCCTGTTAGTATCAATTTTTCAAGCCCGCTTTCCTCTCGGCAATGTCCAGTCCCTCTCAACTAACTATTGTCCTTTTGCTATCTCGACCAAACCTTGCCCTGCCATGATTTCACTAAAGCTGCCAGGTAGGTTATGCTTTGCTTTCCACTGTCTCTCATACCTTCAAGCTGTCCTGTGAGTATCAATTTTTCCTATCACTCTTTCCTTATTATGTGCCTCATAAATTTCAACTGTGATTTTCTAGTGTTAAGTATAAGTTTCCCCTTTTTTGCCACTGTCTCTAGAACTTCGTCGCTGCTCACATGTTCTGCCTACTGTATTGTCGGCATCAGTCTATAGAATCAGATTTATGTTGCTTCAAGTCAATAACTGCCAAATATTTCCTGGTAGGAAATGGCTCTTCTATCATTATATCACAAAAATATTAGTTTGGAACCAAATAAATGACCGTTTTGCCTGGCCTAAGACCAGATAAAATAAGGCCCTTTCATTTCTATAACGTCAAATTCTTTTCAAATTAGGTTGATGGATATTAATTTGAAGCATTTTTGTTTCATCGAAGCCGTAGCTTGTTAAATAATATATTGTTAGCTTCATTTATTTATTTCATTCATATACATTAGGTGCTTCAGTAGATCAATAAATGCTTTTCGAAACCAGGAAAGGTATTATATCGGCAGTTTCATAAAAATGTCGTTTGTTCATTGACGATACGCTTAATTTATTTTGAGTGATAATATCTTTGAAGTTGTCAGCATATCTTCAGGGACTAAAGTGCCTTAGATTTGCGAATGGTGCTAAAACTAGTCTCAGCGCAGTGCACTTAACAGCTTTATTTTTACACTAAGCGGTTTGCTGGTTTCTCCTGCTGAAATCAAAGCAAGACTGCAATGATTTCATTGGTTGGACAAACGGAAATATGCTGTCCAAAAGACAAAGTTTCAATCAGCAACCGTGATATACAATGCATAATGAATTGGTAATATGAATCAATTTGAGGCAAAGGAAAAACATTTCTTCCGGGAATGGTTTTGTTGGTTCCGTTTTCATTCATTGAAATGACATTAAATAATGCATTAGGCAAGTGTCATCGTGAGATGGTTAATCTCTAAAGAACTTAATTCGATCGACACCGTGTAATAGATAATCTGTGAAAATCAAAATTCTATAAAAGTGATAATTTGCTTCCTATGTCGTGGCGAAAAGATTTTTTTTTTCTGGGTGCCCCACTAATTTTTCCTTGTGCCATATTAATCTACGTATAGGTAATCCCTAGCGACATAAAGCAGTGATGAAGTAATTATATTGAGTCTTTTTACTTGTGTGATATGCTAGGAGAACATTAAACATATTTCTTATAGAATACATAGACTTTCATTTATTTAACGTCTTTATGCAACTCTTGATATAACAGGCTGCATTTATTAAAAGTAATCCTCAGAATGTTCGTTAACTTTAATCATTACATCGATAATAACCGTCACAAAGTTATTTCATAACGTCACAAATTTCTAGACTTATGACTCTTTCAAGAAATAGTTCTAGTTTTCTAAAAAAAAAGAATAATTATGGTGTTTTCTAAAATTTCCTTTGATTTAATACGATTTTTTTTTTATTTATGATTTGATGAAAAAACTTATTATATACGAGAAATAAAGTAGTGTTTCGTCTTCGTTCATTTTCAAATTATGTTATATACTGTATTTATGAACATTAATAGGTATGTCCCAATCTTCATAAATACGTTAGATGCTATTGTAAGTGGGGTTATTATGTTATCTAAGTAATCCACAATTAGCAGTGGTTTACCTACTTCACGCCGCTAGCGAGTATTGTATTTTGTTGATGTTATAAAGAATAACATTTCATTTCCAACCTCCGTTTTGGTGATTCCTAATTCAGTAACCTTTTATAGGTTACACTAGAAAGAAAGAAAGAAAGAAAGAAAGAAAGAAAGAAAGAAAGAAAAAAAAAGTAAGAAAGAAAAGAAAAGAAAGAAAGGAAAAAAAGAAAAGAAAGAAGTAAAGGAAAAGAAAAGAAAGAAAAAGAAAGAAGGAAGGAAAAAAGAAAGAAAGAAAAAAAGAAAGAAAGAAAGAAAAAAAGGAAAGTGTTATATACCATATATGTGCATATCCTCATAAATATAGTGGGCGCTATTAAAAATAGGGGCAATGTGCTGTCTACGCTAGCAGCGTGAGCTGTCAGAGTGGGAAGCTCTTGCCGTGTCGAAATCTCTGCCATCTGGCAGAGAGGAACCCGGACAAGTCTATACTAAAGGGAAGAGTCTCAACCGCGGAGGTAAATAGATACCCAATCCCGCGTATGCGGGGCTTACGGGTAATTTTTGTCTGAGCTTACTGTTTCGGATACCCTCATTTAATTTGGCCTTGTGCCATATCCTATCTCGTGGGAAGGCAGGTAAATATCGTAATATGCTGTCGAACACTATTAGTGGTTTACTTACTTCACACCGCTGGCGAGTATCATTTTTTGTTGATATTATAACGATTATCATTTTATTGCCAATCTCCATTTTGGTTATTCCTCATTCAGTAACCCTTCCTAGGTTACAATTTAATACAAATGTATGATTTTTTGAGATTAAGAAATTCATGTCATATAATTAAAAAAAAAAAAGTTTTTAATCTGTCTATCAGGTTTCTCTTGCCGTAATATGAATTGCTAGCTTTGCAAAACGTCCGCCTTTTACGTCGTAAATACAACACAATATTATCCGCATGTTTCTCTTCATTTTACATCAATTACTATGTTTAGTCATTTAAAATGTGCGTATTATACGGCGAAAATGTAGTAGTTAATGTTTCTTTAAATGTTCTATGAATTTAATATGAGTTTCGGAATTGATGTGTCCAAAAATAGATGTGGCTTAAAGATTGGAAAATGTAATACATTATATTTAGTTAAATTTAATTTAAGATTTCGTATGAATACATTGATATATAATTTTTGTAAGACCTTGGGATTATGCGAGTGGAAAAACATTATTTACTCATCTTTCTATATTTTTAGAGACTGTGAACTGCAGGATTGATGAATCATTAAAAAAAAACATCTTAGCAGGGAACGGTAGTATTCAATCTTTTTCCTAAACTCTCTTTTAATTTCGTACACAATTTTTTGTGTTTTAATCGAGTATTTAATAGCAATAAATAAATGTTTTATTTGCTGTTTCCTCGAAAGTATCTATTAATATGAATTACTGGAGTCCTAAGTCTTACAAAACAGACTTCTATACCAGAAATGCAGTAGTATGGATGATGAAAAATCTAAAAAATCTCTATTTCCCGTTTCCTTTAAAGTTTATCGTTATTTAATAGTAGCAGTTTTCGCGCAATGTAAGATATATTCGCTACTTGAAATCTTTGAAAAAAAAATTTAAATGAATATTCCATTCATAAATTGGCTTGTTATAGTTAAGGAAAGTTTTACAAATAGATACCAACTTGTTGAAAGCCAAGTAAAATGAAAATTTCAAATAATTTTCTGCGCTATATAAGACGATATTCCTAAATAGAACTATTTTGTATATGAAAACAAAACAATCCTCCAATAAAAGAAAGGTAATGTTTGAATGTTAATTAATGAAAAACTATTTTAAAATACGAATATTAGTTAAACCTGAAGAGTGATATTGCTTTGGAGTAGATAATATAATACAGATACTAAACTTTACGTGTATAAATTACTATAAAGTAGAATGGGGTCTTTTAAATCTCAGAATTCGTGGGAGAACTGGGCTCTAATTTAGCATTTATTCATACAGATTCCATGATATAGGTTTTACATAATTAGCTATTATGTTTCTCTAACTCTTTGAATGTTGAATGTATGACTAATTTTAATTTCAATTTTCCCATCGTTATATTATATTAATTTTATCTAAGAAATTGATTCCCTGTTCTGTCATCCATGAAATAAAAATAATTGTTTGAAGGGAAAATAAGGATCGACGTACAACAAATCTTTTTAAATTAAGTGAAAGAAGAATTATCGTTGGACTTTTAAAAAGTAAGCTCAAACATTGAATACAGCGATCAATTTTGAGCCCTTCTGTAGTTCATTGATGCCTATCGCATCTACTCCTCCCTAGCTATTGTGATGATGTCTAAACCAAGAGTTCTCTAGAGGATTTAACTTAAATTCAAAGCCGATAGGGATGTTTTAGTCTAGTTTGTAATAAGACGTGCACTGCAATTTTGGATACAAAAAAAATTAAAAGTTACTTCCCTTGAACTATGAAAACAACGATAATGGCTAATATAATATATTAATATATATTTTTAACCTCGCATAATCTGGCAAACCTGAATCTGAGCTCAATTAAAATCATTCCCTGCACCTAACTTTTCTAGGCTTTTGAATGAACTATGAATCATTGAAATCGGATCAGTGGGTGCGGAGGAGTTGCTTGGACACACACACGCACAAACGCATGCACTGTACTTTATATATAAGATACATTTCCTTAATTATGTGTTTTACATATATGTTCTTTATAGCTCGGTAAAAACAAGGTTGATGTTATGCTAAGGATACTGTGGCACCCTGCATTTTTAGAAAGACTAAAAAGAGATATTCATAGAAATATGATTTAATTTTTATTCGGTTTATTAACCAGTTGTTAGTTATTTAGAAACGAAGAATAATTGAGTTTTGAGAATAATTCTCTAACTGTATTTAGGCGATCCAAAGAGAAGAAGAAAAAAAAAATAATAAAAAGAAAGAGAAAGAGGAATAGATAATACAAAACCCGGTCATAAGTAAAACTAAGACAAGACAGGTGTCAAAATATATCAGGTCAAATTACCTGACCGAAATCCAGGGAAATAGAAATTGTTATATTTGGTTGAAGAAATAGAGTTTGGAGATGGTAGAATAAAACAAAAAGAAGAGGAAAGACAGAAACATAATACGAGACCAGGTCGTAAGCGAAAACACACACGTACGACCAGCACCTAACAAGTGTCAAAATTATCAGGTCAAGCACTTGAACTAATTCCGTGTCCGCGTAGGATGGAAGTTTTGTTAAGGTTGGCTGAAACAATAAAGATTTTTTTGAACAATGAAAACGAAATTTTAATCGGAGGAAAGGTGTTTTTTGTGTTGAGGTGGTGACCGGTGGAACTGTATACAGATTCTGACCTGTTAAAAATTGGAACCCCACGATGATGAAGTGGAGACATTTTCAATTCAGATAATTAAGATTTTTGACTATCAGGTCTGACCAAAAACAAAGAAGGAAAGAAAACGATTGTCTCGGCTCACAGATAGCGCCAATATTCTTTCCTGAAGTCACATCTAATTAGCGGCAGGCTGTTTTGACAGAACCCAGGTGAGAAAAAGCCAAGATTATCATTTTTCGTACGTGTGAAAAAGGCCAAATTAGATTTTGTTTTTTTTAGAACAAGAACGATGTAAGCCACGCCCGTTTGGAGACGGGAGGCGTCCCACCACAGTCTCATTAGCCGAAAGCGGTCACGTGATATGCGGAAAGAGGAGGGAGAATGCTCGATCAAGAACCATTGGTCGAAAACGGTCACCTGACATACGAGAGACCGGGAGAGATGGGTATGCGTCTTCCCCCCAGAGGCACTGTGAGGAAGTAGGGGTGAAAATAATAGCGATAATGGGAAATCAGAACTAATGCGACTTTTGGGATTATCGAGAGAGCCCTGACGCCGACAGACCCACCCCGGTTTGCTGCGGCGTCAATAAAAGCAGGACCCCA
>OZ010605.1:22383171-22408171 GCA_963932145.1 Acanthosepion lycidas
AATAAATGTTTTTCGTACAGATTATTACATCGGTACTCTTCCGTTTATAGGCCAAATATGTTTGGCACACTCTGATTTCGGGGAAGTGACTAAAAATTATAAGTTGCGTGACTTTTTCCATCCTAATTTATCCGTTGATTTCAGGCACATAGAAGCTTCACTAGCGTCTTTGACAAGGATTCATGTTTCGGATCTCAGCTATTTTGTCAGAGGAAAAATAAATGAGTTTCTTGATCACTGCCATGTTGTTTTTGTTTCGTTATAACATGGTGACTCTTTCATCTAAAAGAATATTATCCGAAGTTGTCATGCATGCCCGTTAGCAGTATTATGTTTTAGTGTAATGGCTTAGTTCAATTTGTAGCTTAGTTTAAATAGACGAGATCATGGAGGAAAAATATATAATGACAGTGGCCCGAAATATCGAACTGCCGAAATTCATTGGCTAAAAGGTCAGTGAATTTGTCAAAGTGATAATTACATAAGAGAATTGTCAGAATTGACCAATAAATGTTTCAAAGTTAATATTTTTGATAATGAAAAATGTTGGGTGGAGGTAATAATTCAGGACTGGCTGACTACACTGCGTGCCAAATTATTATCGAGATAACTTATTTTTCTAATATTTCAAAAACTGTTCGATCAATTAACAGAAACTTTTCACACAATGTTGGCAATACTGACCTGCGCAAGAACTGAAATTTTCGTACTGATCTGCGCAATGTAAACAAACTGGTGCCATATTTGTTATCAGCACGGTGATTTGATAGTGCCAAATTATTAGAAAGATTTAGTAAAATTCCCAGAATTGAGCAAACAAAACGTTTATTAATGTTGCACGTGAATGTTTATGATCAAAAGAAGCTAATAAAAAAGATAATCAAACAAATAATGACAGAAGCAAACAAAGGCTCAGTTTTAAACAAATTAATAGGGAATGCGTTTTCCCTGTTTTGAAATTACTCGACGATCCATAGAATTTGTTAATTGTAGGATGTTATCTGCTGTAATGCCGCGAGATATGTCAAGAATTGCTTCCCGCAACTCAGAGTTGCTCCTGAATTATCGTTCGTTGGCGTACAGACTTCGCTTCATAATGCTCAAAAGATTTTCTATTGGGTTCAAACCCGGAGAATTTGCTAGCCACTTCATTTTTCGAGGGCCATCGATGCCTAACTGTTTCAAATATTCAGTCGTCTTGTGTGAAGCATGTGAAGGAGAATTATCTTGCATGAAAACAATGGCCCTTCTGAAGGCAACTCTTTGCCTTTTCATTCACGGTTCAAGATGCTCCTTCATAAACGCTATATGCATCAGCAGTCATTTTGACGCCATCTGGTACTCTCCATGGGCCCACTAAGTTTTTCCAATAACACCACCCAGATCATTATGCCTCCACCGCCTTGTTGGCGTCTGTTGGCTGATGCCGATTCTATTCCTTCATTACCCAGCCTTTGCACCATCTATCTGGCCCATCAAGTGTTGCTCGAGTTTTGTCTGTGAACAAAACTTTAGAGAAGTCAATCTTCATATCGTCCTCGGCCCATTTCAATCGATTTTGAATGTGATTTCTCGTCAACGGAGGCTTCGATACAGGTTTGACTGTTGTTGCTATTTCCTTCAGATACCGACACCGAGTACTTTTAGACACAGTAGGATCCCCAATGTGACTGAAAAGCTCTTGACTGGTACGTCCCGGGTTCTTCGTAGCCTCTCGTTTAAGTCGTGACATGAGACGACGTGAAATAACACTCGGCTTGACTTTATCTCCCCTTTTGCGTACTTGTGTAGGGTCGGCGGTGAACTTTTTCACTCTATGATGACACCTCCCTATCATTTATAAATTTCTAGAGTAGATTTACCTTTTGAGACTTCGGAGGTGATAGTTTTCTTTTCATCATCATTTAAACTGCTTTTACGGCCCATCTTTTCACTAATAAAATTGCTGATAATAAATATGGCACCAGTTTGTTTACATTGCGCAGATCAGTACGAAAATTTTAGTGATTGCGCAGATCAGTGTTGCCAACATTGTGTGAAAATTGTCTGTGAATTGATTGGACGGTTTTTGAAATATTAGAAAGAAAGTTGTCTTGATAATAATTTGGCACGCAGTGTAGTGTAGGTGGGGAGATTATGTCATGAGTAGCACGACTAAGTTATTCATCCTTAAGGACTTAAGAATTTAAACAAAAATATCTGGTTCAAATTAATGTACAGGATATTGTTGAAGGCTTTGTTAACTACAATTATTTTTTTCTTATTCATTATTAATATATTAATATGAACAATTTTGAAAATGAGTTTTGTGTTAAAATGGAAAACTCGCCTCAGGGACGTTTCGTTTAATAACATTTTCTTAATTGTATTTTTTTTTTATTTCTCACTTGTTATTTCTTTAAATGTTGTCTGGAAAAAAGTTATTTCTCTAATAAAAATAGTTAATGTAAATTGGTTCACTGTGTCATGCTAGACAAATTTTTCTATCTCGTCTTACAAATCTATAACTCAACGTTTATAATATTGTAGGCACCTATGGTCCGGTGACAGTGCTATATATTAAGAGATCCCTTTTAAAATCCGCAGAAGAATCGCTAACACAATTGGCCCTGACTTGCCATCTCGTCTTCAGTCATTTTCCAATAACTGTAAAGTTGCCTTCCAGCGAATTTTCTATAAATATTTTCATGGTAATTTTTCGGATGATCTCTTCACTATTGTACGTCGTCTTTATGAATTTAATCGCAGGACTAGATTGGCAACACTGTCTCATCAGATTACAGTTGAAATTACTAGATTTTAACGACACTTCAACGCTAAAAGTTTCTTTTCTCGCACTTCTCGCTTGTGGAACTCGTTCCAATCAACTTTAACCGTCCAAAATGGACAGATAAATCCCCTTCCCAGCACCGCAATGTTGCCTCCTTGTGCTATTTTTCATAAATATATTAAATGTTCGAATGTACACCTCGCTATTGTACGGAGATCAATGAATTTAAGCATACTACTCGACTGGAAACGAGGTTTCATCAATTTACAACTGAGTTGGCTAAATATTACAGTGGTATGCTAACAGTTCCTTTTCACGAACTTCTCGCTTGAGCGACTCTCGTCTTTCTCCATGCTTTCCGTTAACTTTCCCTTTAAATGCAATTTCAATGGCTATCTACTGCCTTCCTGATTGTTATTCTATTTTTCTCCTTGCTTAATAATCATGTTTCTTTCCTCACTGTCAGTTATCCCGTGTGTCTTAGTGGTTTTACTGCATTACTTAGGTGAACTTGATTAAATTAATTTAAATATATTGAAAATTCGCACATTTTGCTGCCAGGTAAATTGTTTCCACTTTAACAAGACGCGCGTAAAAAGAAAGGAGACTATACAGAAAGAAGTAATTTCTAAAGAAAGATCTGTGAAAACGTATATCAGATACTGCACATTTTTTTAATTATATTGACTCAATAGGGAAGCCTGTTCCAAGTTTCAAACCGATTTTGATGATAATTTCTGTTTCGAAAATGCAGGTCGTTTGAATTCGCGTCATAAATCCTTCGATTATCAGAAACAATCAGATATTATGTCTCCAGAAAACAATTTCTCATTCTTCGTAGATAACTTGAACATCCTTAACAGAAATAAACACCCACTTTTTGCTCCTAATTGTCTGACATTTGGGTTGATATCATTAACATATTTCTTGCATATTGACGGCTTCTCCAGATACATTCTTAAATTTCATATGTTGCTGAGAGCATAGATTTTTTTTTTTTAATTTCTTTTCGGTGATACCATATTGAGTTGAATTCCCTTGTCTTTTCTTCAAAATCATTTCGTCTTTAAGCAAAACATTCTAAACAATTCCCTTTTTGACAACTCGCAATTTAAAGCAGTGTACTTACATATTCCTCAATCGACTTTAGGAAAATTTTATAAGCTAAGTCTACTACTTGCTGTTATAATAGGCAGAATGCAATTCTTCAACGTAGAAAATAGATCGGAAGCTAATATCCTCAACCATTAGGACTTGTGTTCGATACTCTTTTAAAAATCAGAATCATACATTTTGCTTGGGTTCAAACACCGACGTTACAATTTAATCTAAACACAGATTGTTCCTCGGATAACGCAAGATGTTTCAGGTCAAATATTTAAATCAACCGTTTAAAAGATGAAAACTGATTGGTCTTCTTGTGTTTTGGGTTTTATGAACTTCCTACGAATATCCTTTAAACTTTCCTTTATTAACGAAGCGAAAATAATAAAACATGCCGTATGAGATGCCAGTTATTTGTATAACGAAAGCCACGTTTGTACCACGTAAGTTTCAAAGTTACTTAATCTTCAAGGTTATATTTACAATAAATTAATGAAGGTATTGATTATGTCTTTACCTGATTCACTTCTCAATATATGAATAAATTACAAATATAAGGAAAAATCCCTTCTTGATGGGGCTGCATCGCCAATCTGTAGTAGGTGAATTTACTTTATATTAATAAGGTCGACGTTCTCGCTTGCAAATATTCCCTTTGAAACCTTTAATAGACTTCTTTGTCTACCAAAATATTAGTTTTCTTCTTAATCTTGCTTTCATAACATGTTCAGCCAATTTAAACATTCTTTTAAATTTGAAAATAAATTCCTTTCTTTATTTCACTCTTTTAATCCTAATGATTTTTTTTATTTTTCTGGCTTTCATTACAGAGTTTTAGCCAATGAACTCTCTGCAATTTGTCAGGTGTATTTAGCATCTGATGACATACTCTTTTATCTAGAATCTTCTTCAGTGTGTTTTCCTCCTTTTAAATTAGACTTAGCAATTGTTGAGTGCCAAGAAATAATTTATAAAATAAATCTTCATGCAAACATAAACATCTAAATCTGTGAAATTTCGAGTTGTTTTATTCGTTCATTATAGCAATTTACTAAGTGATGCTTAGATTGTCCACAAAACCGAAAGAAATGAGATCAAACTTACTAGTAATTGCTATAACCTTTACACAATGAAGTACACACTTTTGAGTTATCCTAATTTATATATGACACAAGGCCGAAATTATGGAGCCTCTAGTTAGAATAGTACTTAGTCAGTCAGTTATGTACCATGGTTGAGATACGTGTAGACCATCATGTATCTTTCGATATATGACTGATGAGGCAGTTTTTTTTCCGTAGTAGGTTGACATGTCATTCGTAGACCAGATGCCATCCTAGGCGACAGAAAGGGAGAAGAAGAGGATTCGTACCTTTCGCAAGTGTAATAGCACGAAAGTGAATGCAATGGACTAGACTGGAATTCGAAATCGGATCTCCTGTTCCCAATCCGAGCCGCTATCCATTACTCCACCGTACTCAATCGTAATTGATCTAGCGTGACAGTATTGTTAACCGTGACACTATAACGAAAGGATCAATGACTTTTATTATAGAATCATTTTCTTTGTTTATCAAAAGGCTGTATTATAGTTCAAATTGAAGTTTGTAGCCGACTTGAAGAATTGTAGCGGAATATTTCCAAAGAAATCGCGGGAAATCCAAAAACATTTCATAAAATAGTATTTACTTACCATGGATCATCGAACTAGTTTAACAAGTTTAGCGAATTTAGTGTCAAAGGAAAATAAAAAAAAAATTAATTTTATACATAATCATTCCTTTTCCATATGCTACAATTTTCTGTTTTGCCCCTCCTACAAAACAATATCTACCCATATAGCCTGTTTCCCTGGGGAAGGATGTAGAATTAAACGACAAATCTTCAAAATTTCATTGGGGAAAGATTCGTAATTTACTTTTAGATATCAACAAAATTGAATAAAAAGGAGAAAATATTACGGAAACATTTTTCATGTTGTCTTTGATATTGTTTTGACTAGCCAAACCTTTAAAGATTTTCCTGCATGCAAAATCTTTTTTGTAACAAGTTTTTGTCTATCTAATAACAATTAATGATAGGAGGTTCTAGATGGTTTAACAAAATAGAGAACTTCCTGCGTTCAAATCAATACGATCGATAAATCAATGCTTCAAATTTTTTTCTCCGGAAAGATGCGAAATATCATAAAAAGATACCAATCTTCTGAATAGACTTTGCGACGGAATTAATTTTTATGGAGGCGCGTCTGCTACAGACGAAAGATGTACAGGAATATCGGAAAAAAAAACAATCTTCTTAAGTCTTAATTATGTAATAACGTTCTCTTCAAAGAAATCCCATTTGAAAAGGCATAAATCATCTTTACTCTCCCATTTAAACAATGCATCAGTTAAAGACACTATTTACATTATCCAGGACACATGGCATAGTGGATAAAGGCGTTAGTTAGATCCAGTAACAGGAGCCAAAGAGTTTTGAGTTCAATACCTGATTAAGGCAGCGGAGAACTTGGAGAGGTGAATTAGCAGGAGATTACTGATAACTGACATCCATTAGACATGGCACGTGGAACCAGAAAAGTCTAGACCAGCGAGTGAAATAAATGGTTCGGTTCGACATTCCAACAACATGAAGAAGGCTGGAGCGTACTACGGCCGAAACGTTGTAATAAATATTGCAACAAAGATGAGGAGAATAGTCAGAATAATGTAAATAGTGTAAATAATACATCATCTCAGAAATATAGACAGATAACAGTTAAAGACAATTAAAGTAATCCACTTTGGTCATTGACCTGAAACTCCAAACCTTTTAATTCTTTATGTGTTATTAGCAACGGAATAGAATCAGTTGTTGTGTTTTAGGCTTAAGTCTCACAAAGATGTTATAAAAATTGACAAGAATTATGTCTTTAATTGATTAAAAATTATATTTTATGGCTATTATTTAACTGACTAGATTATTCTGACGCTAAGGTATAATAATTCGGAAATATGATAGGTTCGTGACGCAGTAAATGGGGATCAAACACAATCGATAAGCGTGTTGATTTTTAAGCCGTAATTATATAATCAATATGACTCTCTGAAACAGTGAAGCTAGATCAATATTCACTAACCTTAGTTTAGTGTGTCACAAGTCCAAAGAAGAGGAATGCCTAATGAGAATCAAGTTCATCATACCAACCCATATAGACATAAACTCATTTAACTCCATAGCCACGATATGTATGCAATTTTCCTTATGTAAATATTAAATCATTTGCC
Source organism: Acanthosepion lycidas (assembly GCA_963932145.1). Lineage (NCBI taxonomy): Eukaryota > Metazoa > Mollusca > Cephalopoda > Sepiida > Sepiidae > Acanthosepion > Acanthosepion lycidas. The sequence continues at coordinate 22,390,315 of OZ010605.1, forward strand.
GATGTTACATAAACTCCTGATATTCTAATACAATAACATAATGTATATTCTATAAATATTTACTTTTATTATACTGATTCTCCCATATGAAAAGGGCCCAGTAATGATTATATAAGATATTGGTTGCTTTAAAAATATTATTTGTACTCGTCGAAATAGTTTCCGTATGTAAGTTTTGCGTTGCAATCAAGGTTTTTGCGTAGAACATTTTTCAGACACACATTTGAGATTAACATTAATGGTTCCTTTGTTTTTTAATTTTTCCAGTAACATGTGCCGATTGCATAATTAGTATAAAGGGAAGATATTGTGGAATCTTTTGGTAGCAGTTAATTTTCGTTTCCTCATTTCCCTGGTCAAAGATAGGCGAAATAAGCGCTCACCATTGACTTAGATTTAATACAGGAAATCTGTCTAAAGCTTTTTCCATTCCATTCTTTGCTAAATCAGTGGTGTTTATGATTATCGTTGAGGATCAAGGAATATCGAATGAGGGCAAATGATCTCATATCGCCAACACACTTGGTTGTCCTGCCATTTATTTTGTTCGATCGTTTTTGCATGACCTAATGACGTAATCGGTTTACCATATAAAACTATCTTTCGTGACATTTCTTTGGAAAAGGAAACTTACTAGGCAGTCCCCACCTTCTTTCCGATTAATATGCAGCAGAATAAAGCAAAGGACCTGCATATTATTGAATGCCCGAGCTGGAGAGTGTGATAAGCTTCAAGGTCCTCAAGAGTTCGTCTATACTCGCTATTTAGTTGGTTCGCAAGTGGATTCTTGAATTTTCCTAGAGCATTAGTGGAAATCGAATGTAAAGTGTTCCAGTCGCCCATTATTTAACCTGATATCAGCCCCCTTCATTGAGGTCCCGTCGATATCTTTTCTATTCGGAATTTCAAATGCCGATTACGATGGGTACTGGATATTTAAAAAAAATGATAAAATCAGTTGTAAATATATGATTTAAATATAGTCTAAGCGTATGGAACTGGTCAAAACAAGATGCCTTGATTAAAATTCGAACGAGGATGTCAAAGGTATGTGGATTGCTGAACGATGTTACACGCTTTCAAAATGTGCACCGCCTGTGATAATGCACGTGTTACCCTTCTAAGAAGGCCCATCTCTTTGAAATGTCTGTGCCATGTCTAAATCTGCATTGCAGTTGGTGAACTGTTAGCGAATTCTCTCACAAATGCTCACTGCAGTATTTTTCGACTGCGTGCGAACATACTCCGACACACAAAACTCTCTTGGTTTTCAGTGAATGGCATTTATATAACTGAAAATTCTCCCCAAAATTATTTGATATATCCTAAAAGATTTGAGATTAAATGAACTTGAAGTTATTAAATGACAAAATGAATCCAATTATCCTGTAACAAAAAGAAAAGCATCTGCATCAAGATTAGCGTATATTTTCGCCTTCAGATCAAAAAAGAATATCAACTGCTTTATAAATGTTATTTTTTCTCGTCGGAAAATAGTTTCCGTCTGTAGGACTTGCGTAAGAACCATGAAGAAATGTTATATTCCGTGCTAATAGGAATATATACTTGAAAAACCGGGTGGATAAGATAAATAAAGATTTATTGTAAAGACCAATACAATAAGAATAAAGGTAACAGTTATGCACAATGTCGTCGCAAGGCAATCCAGTAGTGAGTGCTATTTTGGAAGGTCGGTAGATCTCGCGTAAGTCTGAGTCGTACTCAACAGATCCGAGCTAGACAATATTCACCAGCTTTCCTACGAGGTAGTATGTGGCACAAGGCCGAATTTAATGTCACGCAATCCGAGCTAGTAGGCTCAGCAAAAAATTCTCCGTAACCCCGCATACACGGGTTCGGGTCTGTTTACCTACCCGGACGAGACTCTGCTCTTTGGGATAGCCTCGATTAGGTTCTTCTCAGTCTGAAAGCAGAGAGTTCGACAACAGCCAAGATTTGAGTAACAGATCCCAGCTAGACGATATTTACCAGCATCCCCACGCGGTAGGATGTAGCACAAGGCCGAGTTTAATATAGGGTATACGGAGTGCGAAGGCTCGACCAAAATTTCTGCATAGACTATGTATAAAACGGGATCGGGTAGCCGTTTCCGAAGACGAGACTCTGCTCTTCGACACAGTCTTGTCTGTGGATCCTCTCTGCCCGGAGTCAGAGATTTTGACCAGCACAATTGGAAAAGTTTCCAGCTAGACGGTATGCAGCAACTGCAACACGCAGTCATATGTGGCACATGGGCGAGTTTAATGTGGTGTTTCCGAGTCCCTAAGCTCTGCCAAAAAATCCCCGTGGACCTCGCATAAATGGGATCGGGTCTGTCTACCTCCCCGGACGACACTCATATCTGCCCGAAGGCAGACAGTTCAACCAGCACAGCTTTAAATGATTCTAGTAAGACGGTATGAAGCGACTGCCCAGCGCAATCACATGTGGCACGAAGCCGAATGTAATGTTGGGTTCGCGAGCCCGTAGGTTCGGCTAAAATATCCCCGTAGACCGTACATAAACGGGATCGTGTCGGTCTACTTCCCCGAACGAGAGACTGCCTTTCGACATAGCGTCGCCCGGGTTACTCTGCGCAAAGGCAGATTGTTCGACAGTATAGCTGAAAAAGATTTCAACTAGACTCTGTAGTCAGTTGACTTACAGATACTTTAGATAGTTACTAACTATCGTGTAGTCAGTCATTGGGGTGACAATTTATTCCATTACATCAAGAAAACTTTTCAGAGTAATATATTACCGTAATCTTATTAATGGTTCCTTTCGTTTTGGGAGTTATCATTGACGTTCACCAATTACATAATTAGTGTAAAGCGAAGGTGTTAAAGGATCTGCGGTTAGCAGTTTCATTTTAGTATTCCTGTTGACTTCTATGAAAGTGAATATTCAAGTGTTCACAATTAACTTAGAAGACTTAGCCTGCATCATTGCAACACTGTTGAGACATTAAAATAATAGATTAGAAATAATTTTTTTTTATGTGCAATCTAATTTTGTTAACCAAATGATCTACAAGTTCGAATAATTCGATCAAATGCTTTATCCATTTTGGTTCCGAAAATATGACAAGACAGACTGGAAGAATTCGTATTGTATTGCTTTTAAAATTAGCAGTTATTTATTTTATTAAATTCATTAATCTTGCGATTATTATTATTATTATTATTATTATTATTATTATTATTATTATTATATAATTCTGTTTACATTTTCATAGAAACATCTTGAAATCTCAGTAATGTATTATTATTATTATTAGTAGTAGTAGTAGTAGTAGTAGTACTAGTAGTTGAAGTACTAGTAGTAGGTAGTAGTATTAGTAGTATAGTATATTAGCCGTAAAATATATAAACCGAAATTTCTATCACGATATCTGTGAGATCAGCGTAGTATTCAAATGTCAATTGCTGGCCTGGCGAATAGGTCAAAGTGCGGCTATCATGATCTTCTGCCTAAAATGATAACGTCGCTGCTCGGCCTGCTAGCTGTGATAGAATTAAGGGATGTTTCTTCATCATCTCTATTCTCCTCTGTGTGACAAAAGTGAAATGAATCTTTATGGAAGTGATAACGATTCCCATCCATTCCACAATCGTTGCTTTATAAAGGTCGTTTCAGTGATTTGTGATTTGACATAGGTCCTGGAGATTTTTGTTCATGGCCACATATACCCGTACACAAGCTAAACTCCAATGTTAAACTGGTCATGCATCACATTCTGTACCCGACATCCGGCAGGTAAATCGGGGATATCTGTTTAATACACATACATGCATACATACATACATACACACACCAGTTTCCATAAAACTACTGTAAAGGTAATGCAGTAAAGTTTTTTATTTAATTTATCTTGTGTTTTTAAATTTTTCTATCGTTTCGGGCTATGTGTAAAATAGCAGGACAGATTGGGTTCTATAGCCTTGGATGGCAACTGGTCTAGGAGAAGGACAATTCAAAACCTGCGGAGGGTCGTTTGGGAACCTTGTGGCATTCGGCGCACCAGGTCTCTGTATCCGTCCCCCGAAAAAGTGTGGATGGTCCTGCACGAGGCCTTCACCACTATAATCAAATCTCATGAACCGGTATCGGGATGTCGGTTTCCTGGAAACTGATTTGCTTGACACTCATACGTCGAATCTCGATGGCAGAGTCGATCATATATATATATATATATATATATATATATATATATATATATATATATATATATATATAATGATATATATTCAAGGTATTAAATTACATAAATGTTTTAAATTACAGCGAGCACTATTTCATTAACATCAACACTCAATGTTCGATGTATATATATATATATATATATATATATATATATATATGTGTGTGTGTGTGTGTGTGTGTGTGTGTGTGTGTGTGTGTGTGTGTGTGTAAATTAGGAGATTTTATCATTCTAATTCTGTTTCAAACTTTCGGTATCTTCAGGTGAACCAGGTTAAATAATTCCTAACGCTACGACACCCTTTTTCGTAAGAATCACCGAAAAACCGTTTAAGTTATTCACTTAAAAAAGAGAGCAGGTTAATTTTTTTTCCGTCAAACCCACTGCAAAAGTGAGAGGGAAAAGAATCTTCAGCAATGTTACCAAAATTCATACTGGGGCTCCATCTTCAAAGTTCATTCAAGAACGGTGGATATGTTTAAAAAAAGAGACAGTATTTGAGAAGAAAACTGGATCAGGATGTCACAACAGAAAGAGATACAATCATTTCACCTTTGAGCTAAAGAAGTCAATTAGAAAAGATACAAATTAAATCATAAGATGTTTGGCACGTGAGAGAGGATGATCAGCTGTGACAGTCCAATGAGCTGTGAAAAGAAACTTGAAAATGAAACCGTACGAGAAAACTGCAGGAAACTTGCTGTTCTAGGATAGAAAGTTAGAAGGTTAGAGAGGGCGAAGATCATCTTGATTCAGTTAGAAAATGATCTTGAAATGATATATACATATTTGAATACTATTTCAATACTTCATGATCCTTACTAATGATTAATTAACGATGAACATGTCACCATTCTTCTCTTAAGATGAGAGAGTAATTATACATTATTTTTGCTCAAAGTAGATTTCTATATGGTTATAAAAACCTCGGGAAAATCCAGTAATATATCTGTAATCATTTCTAAGATAGAACGTTTCAGAGATTATTCTAACAATTAGACAGTTTTGCTGTTACAGCCGGTATTTGGGGGTACGTTGGAGCAAGGGACTGAGGAATCGAAGAAATTGAGTTCGAATTCCAGTTAATTAGATTTACTTACGTGCTAATATCATTGTTAAAGTTATGAATCTACCACTTCTCCTCCCCCAGCTATGGATTAATAGCAGGACAGACTAGGTCGGAAACTGTATAGGAGAAGGAAACCTCTGAAATCAAAACCTGCGGATGGTCGTCTGGGACATACTGTTCCACACTTCTCCCTATTTGGCTCTTCCAAAATTGTTGCTGGTTCTGCGAAAACCTTCACTACAGTAATCAAATGAGATGCGCGTATTGTTTGGCTGATGAAACAAAGAACTGAGCTGTCTTGACCCATATTCGTCGAAAACAGCAGGAGAGCTCAGAATATATATATATATATATATATATATATATATATATATAGTAATGGTCGAATATGGTAATCCGTATGGAATTTCCAGGAGGATATAGATCCAGGGAGAGCTCTATGTCAAAAGTCGGAGCAAAATAATAATTAAATAATATCAAACACTTAAAATCCCATAGGTAATATATTTTCTTTCATGAGAGCGTTACGAAAAAAACAGCTCTCAGTCTTTCAAGACATATAAACACATCCTGTAGTCTATTTATTCCCTCGTGAAATAGAAATTATTACCAATGGGATTTAAGTGTTTCATATTCATTAGTTATTAATATATATATATATATATATATATATATATATATATATATATATATATATATATATATATATATATAATTCTGTTACATATATTCGTTCAGTTTTATATATACAAATATAGGTAACTATACTCGTTTCGAAAAAGCTTCGAATTTTTGATTTGTCAATAATCAAATCAATCTCGAGGGAAAAAAGGTTTCAAAAAAAAGAAAGAACTAGAAACATGAAAGTCTGTCGAAAAAAACCGCACAGATACAAGTTGGAAGCCCAAAGAAAAAAACCCGATACGAGTAAACAACTAACTAACAAAAGAGCCGGCTTTCCCTGACGACCTGCTTAGGTGAAAGCTGGGTAGGTTTCTCTGACTCACTAGGTTTATCTATCTATCTCTCTATCTCTCTCTCTCTCTCTCTCTCTCTCTATCTATCTATCTATCTATCTATCTATCTATATATATATATATATATATATATATATATATATATGAAAGCGAGACTGACAGCGAAGATGTCAGCATAGCTCCTTCTCGAATATTCAGATCGGTATACGAAAATATATACATACACTATTTCGTAAATAAACGAAGAGTCGACTAGAATATGAATATCCTCTAAAATTAACGTTTATAGTGATAAATACCTTCCAATGTCCATTATGTATATTGTACTCTATATAGGTGTATAAATATTATTTTATTATCTTATTCATATGAATATTAATGAATATTAATATTTTTTAAATTTTCTATTTAGCATTCTATTATATAAACACAATTACTTTTACAGTTTTTTTTTATACTTTTATCGATACCAATGCTTTTGTAGATGAAGCGAATAATGATGATTGCATAAATCATCCTATCATTCAAGATCATTTTAAACTTTCGATTCACTCAGGAATCTTTGCAATCAAATAATTAACTTGACACAACTCAAACTGTTTAATCATTTCATATCATTATCAAACTGGCGAGCATCAATTCTCGTTTTGCGGACAGAAAGAAAAAAATGTATTTGTCCTAAAGAGAAAAGCTTCCCAAATATTCATTATCGTCAAAGTATTCTTTAATAAGCGAGGGATGGAAAGAAAATTGAGCAAACTCTGCCAATAAATTTTGATGCACTATCGATTCTGCCAAAGGTTTATGCACTGCATAAACTCAGTAATAAAGAATAAAATAAAACATATATTAGGACAAAACGAAATACTTTATTTTATATTTTAATGGAAAATTGACAACTATTTTCTATTTGAAAGTCATTATTGTTAAAAGGTCAATGTTTGCTGTGCGAATGGTAAACAATTACATTTTCCGGTTACCCCTTTTCTTTTTGCCACAATTCGATCATCTGCAATTAGAATAATTACGTAATCTTTTGGAGCTGAATTTTTTTAAATATCATTTATCGTTCGCTCCAAGGATTCCTTGGACACGGTGTACCTTTTGCACTCACCAAAAATGCAATTCAAGTAATATTTTTTAAAATACAGCAAGGAATCTACATCGTACATACAATGAAATCCATCTCGATTCTGTAAGCTATATACAAAAATTGAAATTTACCTACGTCAATAAAAGTAATTTCTGATATAAAAAATAATACTAACATAAAATAGAATCTAAAATTATTTCATATTTTCTAAAGCAATTTCAAAATTAGTTGCGTCTTTTATTAAAGTATAATGTTCCGTTTTCACAGTTGAAAAATTAAAATATTATATAATCCTAAAAAACTATTAGTAATTGGCTAATACATTTTCATATATGTTATATACCGTACATTTGAACATTAATGGATATGTCCCAATCCTCCAATACGTTGGGTTCTATTGTAAGTGTGGGTGCAGATCTATATCACATAGGTTCACATTTTTCTCACTCTGTTTATGGAATTCTAGCAGGAAAACGCATGAAATAATGACAGGAAGTTAGTTGCTACTATTGCTGCATGTAAACAAGTTAGCGGAATGACGTTTCTATCGGTAAACTTAATTTTTGTAATATTGTATACTTGAAAAATATGCGAAAGATGTGAGTAATTACTTAAGTGTGAGAATTTCAGTTTTGTTTGTGTAACAAACGATAGAACAAACACCCTGGTAAAAGGTTCACTGAAAGAATAAATTAATCATATATATTTATAAAAAAATAATAGGCTCTGGATGAATCTAAAATTCATCTAAAACATATTGGCTAATATATATATTTCTCACTTTTTAAATATTCTTTTTAAGAAAAAAGATATTGTTGGTCATATCCTGAAGCTGTGCTATTTCTCAAATCATATACCTCGACTCACTCCTACACGGACATTTTTCGTGAAGCCTTGTTAGTTTTAAACGTGAGTGCGACCTTTGTCCACGCTCACGACCGTTTTTATGTCCTGTGTTATTACATATTTTGTTGTCTGTGTAATCTTATTGGAACTTTTTTGTGCTAGCGTGCTGGGCTGAAGCCACGACCATCTAACTGATACCCAGGTAGAGACACCGTCACCAAATCCATCGGTTTGGGCTTCCAATACGCCCCCCCAAAAAGACACGTCCTATATTAAGCGGATGCATCACGACTATGAAGATTTCATTAAAAGCAGCGAATTGTTGACCATTGCCGAGGGCCTGAAAGCTGTTAGAAGAACCATCTCACTGCTCACGTCGGATGTAAAAAAACCGTAAATTGATGAGCGTCAGCAGGGAGATGATGGAGGAGGTGTTGCAGTTTTTTTGTGTATATGTATGTACTAGTGAGTTATCCCAAATGACTTGACTCACTTTATAATCCACCAATAGAAGGTTAGCCAATCAGAAGACGTAGAACATTCAATCCGTCGTGTATAAAGGCGGCCATTTTGTTTACTCTATCCGAATGTCCGGTACCAGCTTGTCAGGCGAAGAGGAGCAGAAGGAATAACTACGCTCTGCTACTTTACCGGGATATCTACTGCTAACCTGAACAACGCTTTACTACTGTCTTCAAAATATTTACTGCTAACCTCTGGATTCTATACTCAAAGACGACCGTCATCATAAACAACAGGACGTGTTGAAAAGTTTAGAAATAACGCCAGGAAACGTTCTGAAAATTAAAGTTATCTGGTTGCAAACCGAATATATGGGCACCCAACGGACAAAAACCTCGGTACATGGGGCTCCCGTGCATATAATAGTGCACTATTTACAGGCTTTTTTTGCAAACTTTGGTAAATCCACGATGTTCCCCAGTGATGTGGTACAGGTGAACAGAAAGGAGCCGCAGACTTTTGCGCTGTAACAGTCAGTTCAACATATTTGCTCGCTGTCGATCCTACTTTATGTTTTGGCGTTGCAACCCTTCTTTTGCCGGCTAAGAGACCGGGAGTGCAGTCCGATCATACGTGCAACTGCTGTGTCTGATGGTGCCCCAGACATGATTTCCGCCTACACCGATGACGTATCCATTTTCCTTTCGCCCCTCGGCAATATTGAGGTGGCTCTTCAGCGGTTCGAGAAATTCACGTAGGCGGCTGTCCGTGAAGGGTAGGGCTGAGATTTATCTAATAATTTAAAGAAGGTTTGTCAACGAAACTGAATATTTTTTTTAGAAAATTATTTCATTTTTGTGCCATTAAATTGTTTTTGCAAAATACACGATATTTAGTAGTTCAAGTTTTTGAATAGGTAACTGGTAAATTTTTTGAATAGGTAACTGGTAAAAATGTGTCAGTAATAATGTTCTCGTGACGATGACATTAGGTAATTGTGAATTATATAAATATTTATTTTTATTTTTAGATTTTCTATTAAACGAAAAAAAATAGATGTTTAGATCAGTGAATGCAATAAAGTTTGTATTTTCTAGGTGACGAAAATGTCTGTTATGTAGATAGACAAAAGTTCACGAAGCGAATACAATATTTATTTTGTGCATCTTTTACTTTTGCTAAGAAAAATGAATGGCTTTCCCTATTCTTGAATAATGATGAACGGCATCTGTTGAAAAATATAGCTGTGAGTATGTTTCTTTTTCTATGGAGTTCGGTTTGGTATTGTCTGCAGTTACAGAAGAATCGTCTCACTTATCAAGTGGATGTTTTTTTAGATTGCTTCTATATTTTAGAAGAAAAGACAGTGAAAGTTGACCATGGTTGTGTATGAAAGTTGAACAAGAATTCTACGGATGTTGGATTGGTAAAATTTTACAACATGACCACGCTTCGATCGGATGCAAACAAAACTAATTGTTTGTAAGGTTTTAATCCACAGGAAGTAGGTCGAACACCTTGATAGGTCCAAACTCTTGGGCGACAAACAGTATGAGTTTTGATCAGCCCAATCCAATGCTGACATCCTAACTCCAATTATCTGTCTATATTTCTGAGATGAGGTATTATGTACACTATTTACGTTATTCGGACTATTGTCTTCATCTTTGTCGACATATTTATTACAACGTTTCGTTTGTTGTACGCTCCGGCCTTCTTCGGGTGATTGAAATTTCAAACTGTACCCTTTATTTAGCTCACTGGGGTAGACTGTTCTACTGTTTAAATACGACGAAAAAGATGAGGACAATAGTCCGAAAAATTTAAATAGTCTAACTCCTATTATACAAAAAAGTATTGATCAGTGATGACACAAATCCTCATATTTGATCAAGTGCTCACCAATGACGCAAAATGAGTCCTGCATGACACCCCAATACGTCCTTGACATTGGTTATCACCACGCGACCCTGATCCTTACATTACAAGACCACCTCTATACCCAGGCAAGATCATGCTCTGTATCTTGTGGAATATTCGACAAGCAGTGCATTATAAGTTGCTATCAAACGGCCAAACATTCACTGCGGACCTGTACAACGGGCAGACCAGACTGCATTGGTTAATCGTAAGGCTGTACTGTTCCTCCTTGAAGATGACAGGCCTCATGTCTGAGAGACACTGTGCCATCCATCTTACTCCCTGGAACATTCGCCAACAGACTGCCACCTCTTTCATTCCTTGGATAACTACCTTCGCAAATGAGGAAGGCCGACATACTTCTTTGCCGCCAGGTTTTAGCACAGCTGGAGGCATATAAGCAAATTATTCTGGATGATGATGGGGATTACTCTGAGGACAAAGAGAACGTCAAATTTTCTGTATATCGTTTTCATGTAATAAGTAAAAAAAGGCAATGACTTTTTTGTTGTCATATGTTTTTTAAAGCATTTCACCCCAAGCAAGACAAGAGTGCCACTAGCATGCTAGGCGTTACAGAAATTGAGAGCAAGAGTAAAGAGCAGTATTTGAGGAAAGAATATACACAAGAACGGGAATCAGAATCCTGGTGTAAGAACTTTCAATATTTGAAGATTATAGCTAACAGGAAAGACTGTAGGAGAAAGGTATTTCCACAGGTGGCAAGTGCGAGAGAAGAACTCTTGGAGTAGAAGAGGCGGTTCCTTTTAAAATGCCAGTGAAGGGTGATCCTAGTAGCATGCTTAAATTCATGCAGTTGGGGTACCAGTTAAAGTAGCTCGTCAGAGTTCTGGCCATGAAAATATTTCGATTAGGTTGGGGCAAAAATGATATCGGTTTTTGACGTATTTTTTAACGTCAAAAAACGATATTATTTTTGCACCAACCTAATAGAAAAGACAGAGGGAAGCCACATGACATCTGTGAGAAAATGACTTTAGAGGAGAATACGGATCAGGGCGTACCACACTGCATATCCGTCTCTGGATTTTGTTTAGGACCCCGAGATGAACAGCGGGGGCACCAGACAATAGTATTCCTTGCAAGTACGAATGGTAGATTTGAAGGATGGAATCAGGGGAGAAAAATCTTCTGGCGTGATGCAGAGAATAAACTGTCTTTGTGGTAGATGAAGCTATAGATTCAATGTAGATGTTTCACATCATGTCAGTGGAAAACGTGAGACCAAGTAGGCACAGAGAGACTCTCTCGTCGAGTTGAGCATCATCCACGCTGATTAGTGAATTAAGCATTTAACCAAAATGCTGAGGCCAGATATCTATCCACTGTTTCCTTAGTATTGTTTGACGTACAAAGCTAACCTGGTGTAGTTCATTTGGTATTCTTACAGCTGTTCTTTAATTTATGCACTTTGGTTCCTGCTTTCTGTGACCGCTTGAAAATGAATGGCATTCATTACTGTGTTCAACATTCCAATTTGCAATTGTCGCTTACCTATAGACGAACATTCGGAAATATAGCATACAATGTTGCCATTTGTGAGCTGTAGATGAGGAGGAGAGTTAACATTGAAAATAAACAAAGTAAGACAAAAATAAAATTGATATGGGCGCCAAGAATTGATAAAAGTTGTTTTTCATTTCATTGTGCTAAAACACCATGCACGCGTGCGCGTAGAAATATAATATGTCACATAAACATGTACACACACACACACACATACATACATATATATATATATATATATATATATATATATATATATATATATATATATATATATATATATATATATATATACACGCACACACACACACATGCACAAACAAAACATACGTAATCAAGTTTTATGATTTCCCTGGGAACCCGCTTGATTTCCCGGTATAACTTTACAATGTAAAAAACATGGATTCACTCTGTACATTTTCAGAATCTGTATTGACTTTTTGTTGTCAGTCAGTATATTAGGCGACCTTTTTGGTCAACCATTTTTTTTTTGCCATGTATTCAAGTCTCTTGTAATTTTTAATACAGAGTTGTTAGTTCTAAAAGCCTTATTAGAAAGTTAATTTTTATGTCTTATCAATTTTGCTTTACTATATCTCTTTTATACATGAGAGAAATCTTTTTTTAAAAATTTCATCAGTAGTACGTCCACTGTTCTTTTGCTCATTATTATTATTATTATTATTATTATTATTATTATTATTATTATTATTATTATTATTTCTTTTCGGCCACGACCCAGAGATCTAAGCTGTCTTGGGTGTGACGATAAACAACATCCGCGTCCTGGGTATGTGGATAAACTATATCCGCGTCCAGGGTATGACGATAAACTACGTCCAGCAGCAAGACCTCTGAACAGGAGGTATTGAGGTTCATGGAACCACCTCTTAATTGCTGGAGTTCCCAGATCTACCTGACCCAGGGTGCAACACCTGTTAAGGTCCCACCTATGGGTAAATAGTTAAGAACCAAACTTGTGTAAAAATAGTTTTTAATACGAGAAATACCTTTTAATAAAAAAAATTATTACGAGCAATAATTTTTGAAGGAAAAATTATTATCAGCAATACTTTTAAAAAAAATACCAGCAATACAAACAGCTATACATTCTTTGGAAAAAAAAAATATGACCAGCTATAGATTTCTTCATGGAAGTAGATTTTTGAAGAAAAAACATTACCAGCAATAAAAATTTTGTCGGCATTAAATAACCCATTGAGGTTGATATCCCGTAAAACAAACCAAACCAAACCAGAGACCTAAGGTCATAAATGGCTTCATGGCATTTGCCATTGAGTACTTTTATAAAAAAAAAAAATAAACCCAAGATGACAGACATTTTACAAAGATAAAGCTCTTCGCAATATGCCAGATGTGTAACCATATTTATTTTTATTTCTTTAAGGAATGGACTACCAGGAATTTCTTCAATGATTCTCTCGGAAACATTTCCAATCAATCTGAGGGCTCCAACCAGAAATGGTATTAGTAAAGTACTCATGTGTCAGATTTTGTACATATACACTTTAATATCCCTGTATTTTGATATTTTTTGAAGATCCTCAAATAAACATGAGAATCTGCAGAAACTGCCATGTCAATAAGAAAGTCCATCCAGTTTTTGTAGTCTTTGATAACGATGCCTCAGCGATTAGCTTTGCTTTTTCTGCTTGATATACGTATTCGGTGATGATCGTTAAGAGATCAGAAGTAGACCTGGTTTAACGGAGACTATGTTTTTGGTCAGAGAGCAGGTCATGAAAAGTATGATTCTTAACAACTTCAGCATTGATTAGAACCTCGAATACTTTGTTGAAAGGCGGTAAGAGACTAATATTGGAATAATTTAAGGGGTCAGTGTTCTTCAGAGTTCATAAAAAAAGGAACTCCAGAGGGGGATATTGTAAGCTGTAAAGTAAGAAACACCGAAGCAACTTATGTAAGGTTTTCTTTAAATTTAGTGCGAACACGTATTGATAATTACGGCTTATTTAAACTGGACATTGGACTGCTCTTGGCATTTTTAATCACCTTTTCGCATCGCATGTGACAAATTATTTACACTATTTACATTGTTAGGACATTTGCCTTAATCTTTGTTCCCATATTCACAACATTTGTGATTGCAGGCGATTGGAAATTTCGAACCGAAGCATTTCTCTAGTCAACTGGCTACATTTTTCTAGTCGTCCTGGGTAAGGCGATAAACTACATACACGTCCTCGGTAAGACGATAAACTACGTTCAGCAAGAAAGCCTTGATCAGGAGGTTTTTAGGAGCGTGAAACCACCTCTTAATTGCTGGTGTTCCTAGGTCCGCCATGAACCGGAGTGGTAGTACGTGTCAGGGCCCCAGCTATGGGCAAATCGTTAAAACCCAAACTTGTGTAAAAACAGGTTTTAATACCAGAGATATATTTAAAAAATTACCAGCAATAATTTTTGAAGGAAAAATTATCAGCAATACTTAAATAAAAATGCCAGCATTATATTTTTTGAAAAAACAAAAAAAAACAAACATTGCCAGCTATGGATTACGTGAAGGAAAAATATTTTTAGAAATAGACGTTTTAAGAAAAACATTACCAGCAATAAAAATTTGTCGGTATTAAATAACCCATTGAGGTTGACATTCCGTAAAACACACAAACAAACAAAATTGTTCTAGTTCTACGTGACAGGTCTCGTCAGCATATCCCAGATCCAGTTATTTCCCTTTAAATCAAGTCTCCAATTTTTGTTCAACTCTTCTGTAGCCAGGCATTGAACTCACAACACTTTGAGTCAAGTCACTGAATTACTTCAACCAACACTTTTATCCACTGGGACATTTGTCCTTGAGGACGTGAAGTTTTTTATATACAACGGAAGAACCACCGTGAATATGCCGACGAAGATGAGAACAATAATTTGAACAATGTAAATAGTGTAAATAATTAAAATAATTCATATCCAAAATAGAGACAAATTGTACGAAGTAACATGGATTTAACCATTTGAGGAAACTATTATTCACTATTTTCTCTTGTAATTTTGCTTGTTACAAACGTTTAATTCTGCAGCAGCGTATTTTTTGGTTATCAAGTATTTACAAATAGACAAATAGGGCTAAGAAATGTTTAATGGATATATATGAGGAAAAAGCGGAAAGGAATGTCGCCATTACAGTAAAAAAAAATACTTTATCCGGGTAAGTTGTCTCTTAAATTTGATCTTGATAAAATCTTTTGGCATACAATCGGCAGAAAATGACGCATTTTCCGATCATGGCCAACACTAGCTCATAAATTGTGAATAGGGATTCTTTTTATCAGATTGAGTATAAAAAAATACACTAAAGAACAAGTAAGTAATTCAAACAGTTGTAAAGAAAAACCCGAGGCTAGGCATTCAGCAAGAAAGCTTTTCTCTTCCATAGCAGAAGGAATTCATCTGACGAATTACTGATGTTCTTCACCAAGTTCCTAATTCAAAGAATTTTGCGGACAGAAAAGTGGAGCCTGAAAGAACAACATTAACGGGGCTGATGGTATTTGTGGCATAAACTGGTGGAAGAGCAGACCAATTTTACATATGTACAGTTTCATAATATATATATATATATATATATATATATATATATATATATATATATATATATATATATATATATAGAGAGAGAGAGAGAGAGAGAGAGAGAGATAGATAGATAGATAGATAGATAGATAGATAGATATTTCTAGTTATAGAGAGATTGCAAACAGGAGTTACCACTGTTAGTTTCACGCTTTATCCTTGTCCTCACTTCATTAACAACATCATATATAGGTCACTCGAAGATTGAAAAAAGTGGAAGGGAAGAGAAAATAGTCTCTCCAATCGAATTTGTTTAGAAAAAATGCATTAACTTATTTATTGTCATACACTTTAGTTTGGTTACTTATACACATATTTCAATTATTTGAATATTTCCATCGCTACTAAATTGAAAATAAAGTTCTTGGGTTTTAGGTTGTGCTATCTGACTGAAGTTGTTGGTAGCGTATTAGGAATTTGCTTTTTGTTTCTTTTTGTAAATTGATTCTGATTTTATCTTCTGATGATTATTGTTATATTTTCTAGTAGGCAGTGATTTGATTTTAGTTATACTGCATAGCTGGTAATATTTCTGCAATTTTCGGTCATTGTATACTATGGGGATTTTCTAAGATGTGTCACAAAGCCAAAACTATAGATTACCCAGTGAAGATCGAAATCATTACTGTATAGCAATAGAGAGAGGATCAGCGAGGGAATATCAGCAGGCTGCAAAGAGAGCCAAGAGAAAAGCAAGGAGAGCCTCCGTCTTCGTGTCATCCAGTTTGACCTGCGCCAAGTGCCTGAGAGACTGCCGCTCCAGAGTGGGACTACACAGTCAGCAAGGGCGGTGTAACTCCATCGCCTAGTACCTACAGCGCTACTCCTTCGTCTCCTGAGACGGACGGATGCCGAATTGAGGAAAAGCTTACTGAACATTACACCACGTCGAGGGTCCGTTATAAATTTTGGTATGTTTTGTTTACGGCAATGGAGATTCTTTATATGCTTTTAGAGGGTCATATTAATGGTACATTTTTTAGATGACATTTTTTGTACGTTAATTTTATTTTCTTGAGTTATACTAAATCTAAGATTGTTTACAAAATAACAAAAGGAAGTTGTGTATGTAGATTGATTCCCTGGGAACTTTTATGTGGAATTCCTTGGAAATTAATCTTCGAATTCCTGACGGTTTAGGAAAAAAATAAACACTTCTGGCTAGGGAGAAAATCAATTCTTATTTCTTCATTTGATTCAGTAATAACAAATATTCTGTATTAATTACAAGCGTTATAAATATTAAATTATTTTCAAAAATTTACAAGTGGAATATTTACAGTTTAAGCTTTCAGTGGAAACAATTTATTCAAATGTTAGGAAAAAGTTTTCTCTGAAAATTTTCGACTGGAATGGCGTATGAATTTTCGAAAATTCTTCTTAAAGAAAATTTGACTTCGTCTGATCGATTGTTTCATCGTGGCCAACGCGGTATAGGCGCCCCGGGAAAAACGATGGGTCTCTCTCTCTCTATCTCTCTCTCTATATCTATCTCTCTCTCTCTACCCAGAGATTCCAGTCGAAGAGCGAAGTTTTTTATTCAATAAGATTTTTCAAACTTGGTGAGTAAGTATATACATACATACATACATACATACATACATACATACATGCATATGCATATATATATATATATATATATATATATATATATATATATATATATAAGCGCGGTATAAATACCAATAATTATTATAAATAACCCCGGGTAAATACCAATTAGTATTATAAATTGGAGTTTCTACCATTGACATTAGTGCAATCGTCAAAATCAAGCAAATAACCGGCTTTAAAATAATAACAAAACAGCATTAAACATTTTTAAAAATAACAATTTTACGTACTATAGTCTTATGCAGTTCCCATTTTAAGATAAAAAAAAAACAGATGGATAGTAAATGTGTGAACGCGCGTACATACGTGTGTGCGAAAAAACAGTATTCCGCGAACAACATAGATGAACAGTCTGTGCGTTGATAGTGCGAATCGGAAAAGAGTTCGCTGACACAATCCAACATTGAATACAGCGACCAATTACAAACGTATGCACGCAACGACACATGGACGCGCATATAAGCCCAGTCAAACACTGTACATATATGCTTAGGTTTGTGTGAGTTGCAATGCCTCTACGTGCATGT
>OZ010605.1:22413171-22445671 GCA_963932145.1 Acanthosepion lycidas
ATTCTCTGCCACTTTATTGTGTTAAGTGATTGATCTCGGTTGAGAGCTTTGAGAGATTTTTACGAATCAAAAATAAAAATCTTGGGATTTGCATGTTATCGGTTCCTCAATGGCAGATTTTATCTATAAATATTAATTGGACCAAGTTTTGTATGCTAGCAGGCCATGGTAATTTGGGAACGATTTGAAAATTAAACTCACGAAGTATATTCGCATATATCTAAATTGTTAATCTCATCTCTCTTGGAGGAATTGATTATAATTTATTAGACATTCCAGATATGTTCATCGGAATAAAATTAAGGAAGAAACTGCCTTGTGTATGATTTTGAAAAGAATTACAATGTTCTGTTGTATTCTTATTGAGAAATTGTTTTATAAAATAAAATCACCATGATTTCATATTTAAATGAAAAAATAACGAAACGGATGGTTCGAATATTCAGTCGGAAATCTGTCACGCTCAATTTAGGTTAGATTTCAAATTTTGGCGAAAGAAAAAACTGTTTCCGACGGAGAAATTAAGATTTTTGAAGCCAGAAAAATTATGGTAGGAATCAACGTTTAACAGAAAGATACGGAAAGAATTCTGTTGGGAGTTATCTTCGCGAAAGAGCAAATAAAATTGAATAAAATCTGACACCGTCATGCAATTGACAGGAAGATAAAATAAAATAAATGAACTGATTTAAATCCAGCTTTTCGAAAGAAAAAAATAGAGTTGCATTTAACTGCGATACAAAAGTTATTAATATATATAAATCCGTGGGCATGCAATATCACCCACACCATGTTCACAATATTTTCATGAGTATGTTATTTATCTATACGCGCAGACACAGGCATAAATGCCACCGCACAAGTACTAACACGTATTCTTTTTCCTTTTCTCTCACAATCAGACAATTAAATATTATCTAACTGTTGAAACTTGCATAGTTAAAGTTTTGTCGGCGAATTTTGGAAGCCGGTGTTAGAATTAAGTAAGACCCAATGAAAATGTAAGAAAAAAAGTATTAAACAAACCGTTCTCAAAATAATCGACAAACATAGTTCAAAATCAAGCTGCAGACAATATTCAACAAAAATACTATAAAACATATAAAACAGATATAAAACATACAACAGATCCTAAAATCAAACGAAAGAAATCAACTGTCAACTATAAATGCTACTAACAACATCCGTATGTGGAGAACAACTTATGAACATCAGCTTGTCAGTAACTGCCTACATACCAATGAAATCCAGCAAATTATTATATTAGGTTGGTGCAAAAATAATGACGTAATAATGTCGTTTTTGACCTTAAAAACACGTCAAAGAACGACATTATTACGTCATTATTTTGCACCAACCTAATAATATCCAAAGGAACACAGAAAAAGAAATTATATATATAACAGGGTGTCCCTCGAACAAGAGACGCTACTAACACGAAATATAATTTAATAAAATTATATGAAAATGTTAAAACGCTTTCAAAACATATATGAAACAAAAAAACATGAAATATCAGTTATAAACCATCAGATTACAACACCTTAAATTATATAACATGCGACTATAGATAAAACAATAGCAATTGCCTTTCCAAAGAAATATACAATCATAAACAAAGATCACAACCGATTTATAATAAAAGATTCAGAAACACATCCTTTCTAAGCTACGTAAAGTCATATCACGATTTTAAAGACTAAATATATATCTAAAAACATTATTTCAAATGCATAGAAGAAAACATGAAAAAAATAAACGAATAATTAAATAAATAAACACTCTAAGTGTTAAGACTAGGAATGAACTTAAATATTAGCCCTTAATAAAATAATTGGTAAGGGCCGGTTTCATTATCTGCCCATTTCCATTAAACCACAAAGGCATATAGAGAAAGAGGCCCTGGGAAATGATTAGACACATTGTCTGAAAATATGTGCAGATGTTCTTGTACATATGTATCGATGTCTGACAATCTGTTTCGTATGGTTATGTCTATATTCGTATGCATGCATTTCTGCATCAGTATGTGTTGTAACTCTCACGCATTCAGGTGTATACCAGAAATTAGAGCAAAGGCATCGAACCATATACAATAATATTTAAGATATGGACGAATGGTAGACATATATATATATATATATATATATATATATATATATATATGTGTGTGTGTGTGTGTGTGGGTGTGTGTGTGTGTGTGTGTGTATTCTGTTGAGAAAATTTAAAAAAAACTATCCTAGCAGTAGACCGATAAATTGATTAAATATAAGCATTCCACCTCATGTCAGCGGAGAATATTCGCTCGAGAATGCGTCACTCTCTTGGAGGCTTTCATCAAGCAAGCTGATGGAAGGAAAAAAGGAATCTTTCAGACGATTGAAAGAGAGCAGTTTCGTTTTAGAGGCTTTGCAATTACAAAGACACACCTTACACGGGTTAACAGCTTTTCCGGCACTTTTGAGATCAGCTGCTAAGTTTACATTGTCGAACCGAAAAGGCCTACTATTAAGACAGGAGTACATAGTTACGTCATCAACATAGATACAGAGATCAAAACTGAAGACATCAGGAATGTTCTTGCTGTAATCTGGAAGGTCCTTGGTCTTTGGATGGAGCCTTAAGGGGCGCCTGCATTAATAGAAAAGGACTAAGAAGAATAAGCATTCAAGATAGCGTGTATTTTGCGATGTAATGGAATAATTTCGAAAATTCATCCAGAAATACCATAATCTTTCAAAGCAAAGCAGTATCTAAATACCTTGTCGCAATATCCAAAGCAATAGGCCGAAGATCACCATTCAAAGAATGATAGACATTTTCTTGTTAATACGACACCAGTTGGCATAGAGAAGCAAAAAAAAAAAAATGATCCTGCGTCGTGAGAACCGTAAACAAATAAGAGTTGATTGGAGGTAGAAGGCGAATACGTTGATATTTAAATGGGTTCTTAATGACTGGAACTACAAAAGAGGATTTGCAAAAAAATAGCAAAAAAAGAGGCTGTTCGGTAATTATTGTAGATTTTGTAGACACAAAGTATCACCACAGGAGCACATTTCTCAAAGACTATTGCAGTGATATACTCAACTAAACACGCTTTATGGGGATTCAGTTTAGAGATGTAACACAAATTATGGACGTTTTATTTATATGCTTATCACTCAATAGAGACTCGGCATTTAGTGGACAGTCAGGCAAAGATATACGAGATGAGTCCAGAGTAGAATTGGAAGAGAAATTCCGAGCAAAATATCCTGCTTTATAAGCAGAAGATTTTAACACCACATTTTGAATGAATTGAAGGTGGATAGAAGACTTAAAGTTCAAATTTATTTTATTACAGAGCAGCCAAAAGTCAATTTAACCATACATGTCAGAGGTTATACGGTGTTTCATTCTATCAGTAAACAAAGAGTTACTTTCTTTGCCGACACGTTTATAATCATTTCGGGAATATGCAAACAGGGTTCTATTGTCATCGGAACTATCACGAAGGTACCCCAGGGAAAATTTTTTTTCTGTGAGCTATAGCAATTGATAAAATTGTGGTGAACCAAGGAGAGTATTGGGGAATCTCCTGATATATGCGAGAAGGTAAAAACGCATTGATACCAGATTGAATTCAAGAAGAAACCTCTGGATCGGAATTCTGATTAGGATGTGTAAGAATATCAATCTACGGAGGGTCTCAAAAAAGTCACGACATTAATCCTAATCAGTACGCTGGTAACAGATAGGAGTTCCCTTTCTAATAGACGACTCAAAGGAAACATCAGCAGATGCAACACCGTGATCCAGATTGCCAAGAGGACATAGTTGTGATGCTCTACAAGAGTTAGAAGAGGAGATAAGTGACAAATCAAGTAAAGAAGAATGTTGATCTGATTTACTAGGGAAACAAGTAGCGAGAACTACTCCTAGACTGACAAAGTGAGAAAGAGAATAACTAAAAGTTTGAATACGGCAAAATCAATAACATTAAAAGTCTTAAACGACTTTGTGTGGTCGGCTTCAAAATGACGAAACACAAAAATGTACGCAGATGAATGTAGATAGAGAAGTATTTCTATATTGTCAGAAATACTGCTTAATATATTACATTAGTGAGAAGGAAAACGATAGCTTCCCAAGAGACAGCTAAGAGAGTGCAATAAAGAAAGTCGAAATCACTTGAAAGAATCATCTGGGGATTCAAGAGACAATTCCTTTGCAATTGAAAAAATCTTCCCGGATATGCACGCCAACTCCATACGTACGTATCCTACAATATTTTCAGCAAAGGGGAAGATAGCCTGAAGATTTTATTTATAGAGATAGAAGAATTTAAATTAGTTTCACAAGGTGCTAAGATATGTGGAGAACCTTCCAAGGAAAAGGATTCTTTACTACAGAAATTGCAAGTACTTTCAGGACTATTGCAGAAAGAATGGTTGAAGTGGTAGTTAATTTTTTGTTTGCTGGTTTACATGTATTTCATTGCATTGTATTTTGTTTTTGTTTTAAGAAAAAACAATGTCAAAAGAATTATCATTATTTTCTATGGCAATGCAAAGTGACTCTTTCGACACTTTGAGAATGTGAAGCAAAATCAGGCAACTCTAATTTTGTTTTATAGTTGCTTGAATTTTTCAGTGGTTGCACGTTGGCAATTTGCATTTTAGGATATATTCATTAATTCTGAAGAATATTATCAATAGGGCCACTGATTGTGATAGAATCTACTTGTCCATTTCACACAATTTACTCAGTGAGTCTGTAAAAGCAGCCGGGCTTCTTCTTGTATTAGGTTGGTGCAAAGATAATGACGTAATAATGTCGTTTTTTGACGTATTTTTAACGTCAAAAAACGACATTATTACGTCATTATTTTTGCACCAACCTAATACCTTCAACATATTTAAAAACAGTTATGAATGTTAGCTCTTTCTGATGTAATGAACAAACAGAGTATTTGTAATTTCCATTTGAGCTTCTTCCCCAGAGCTGTTACAAGGTCTGCCTTTCATCCAGTATCTGTATTTGTGTTACTCAGAAGAACATCCTTCAGGCTGTCTATACTATGAATTTTTTCCAAAACGCTATAAGCTTATTCTGTTAGAACAACAGCATTGGCACCAGTAGTTGGCACTATTCTATAAACCAGGGATTTTCCAGTCGCAGTCTTTGTCTCTTGAGTAAATATTAGATGGTGCTGTGGGCTCCTTTCTTTCTTATTTAGTTTAATGTCGCCATTACCACTCCTTACTTGCTTGTTATCCAACCCTGTTTCGTTATTAATCTTGTCATCAACTCCTAAATAGACAAGTTATTTTTTTTAATATTTTCAGTGTGTCTTTCATGTGTCAATACGTGTATTTTAACCTTTTCTCTATTTTTGACATATCAGTTATGTTTTTTAAAACCAAACCCAGTGTTAAAAAGGCCCATGAATCCAAGAGAAAAAACATTAACAAGTGATGATCCAAGATTAGAGGAAACATATCCTTAATAATGTGCTTTTCTTCAGACATTTTAATAAAAACTTTAAGAAGATATTACTCTATGAAATAGTAATGCATTAAACAACATTGTAAATTTATATTTTACTTAAAACATTTGCAATTGATGTCTATTGTTTAGCTTATATTTCTTGTCTTCATATCATGCACCTCATTCAATAACCCTCTGACTTGAGTACTTCTTGAGCTTTTGGTGAACGTTAGTAATATATATATATATAAATAAAAAGCATGGAAATGATTTTCATCTCCAATTACCTGCAAGCTTGACCCTACGAAAATAAACTGATAGGGCATTTTGCTCCTCTCGAAGGCAAGCTAACCAAATCAAGTTAACATGCGAAATAATTTTTGGAGAATTATCGAATCATTCCTATAAAAAAAAAAAATAAAATAAAATAAAATTGTCCGTCAGTCTTAGCGATGGTCACGTGATCCTATCATTGAGATATGTGAATAAAAACAGAACACACGCTGACATAACTGTATCAAAGGTAAATAATCGTCCACGAAATCTAAATTCGAGTAATTCAAAATAAAAATGGAAACCGATGTTCTTTTTTGTCTTTTATGTTTTCAGCGAAATAAAACTAGTGCTTAAAATACGTTAGAACATGTTCCTGATTTATGAAGTGTTTTACCGAATTCATTGCAAAAAAAAAAAAAATCTTTCGGAAAGAAAAATATAGAAAATAGTTTTTAATCTATCTTAAAATAACCTGCGATACATCGAGATTGTCTTTTATAACAGCACGCAAATAATTTATTTTAAAGTACAAATTATTAAACATGCCACCATGAATAATCAAGAGTAGTCTCCGCATGTTTTGTTACTCTCCTCTTTGAGAGAGCTATTTCTTTTTACTGGGGCGATGAAAAAGCCACTTTACGCGAAACTTGTATACTCAGTTGAATAAAGCTTTCTTAAAGCCAACGCATGCGTACTTTTGTCATTACTCGTGCTGTTTCCTATAGCAATTATATATGTAATATTTTATATGTTTATCTTTTCTAGTATTTTAAAGATATATTAAACTTCAGTATTAATTGATTTATATTCACATTATTTCTTAGTATGGAATATTCCCGTCTGGTTATTTCAATTAACACCGCAACAATTTCCGAGATTAAATTAATTTTAATTTCATTTCCTCAAATGGAATTCAAGTTTTAACGTAAAATATCTTGTACATGGTTTTATGATATCCTGCCGCAACTATCTAGATGTGTCCAAGCGTCTCGTTCAGAAATCGGCCTACTCTAATCTGCAGTGCTTGTGGGCATGCAAGTAGCACTTACATAACGTGCCTCGATCACTTTGAAATAATGCGCATACATCGGTGACATTATATATATATATATATATATATTGTGTGTTCTGCGTATGACGATAAACTACATCCGGCAGCAAGTCATCTCATCGGTAGATTGGATGATTTGAAATTCGTGGAACCACCTTTTAATGGCTATTCTTCCCAGGTCCGACCTGTTCCGGGGTTATAGCATCTGTTAGGGTCCCAGCTATGAGCAAATAGTGTCTAGCAGGGCTGACCAAGCTCTTTAGTGTTATAGAACACGATTGGTCTAGGAGATGGAAAACTCTTACACGAAAAGCCACAGTTATATTGTCTGCTTCGTCTGCGGCATTTATTTGCACCGACTGAGTGTATCAATACTTCCGAAAAGAGTCCATTATTATTATTATTATAATGATTATTATTGTGTGTATTTCGGAAGCATTTTTTCATTGATGCATGTTTCATTAAATAATATAGACGAGTTTTGTTTATTTATTATATGTAAATTATTTTCATATCTTTTGATAAGCTTAATAATATCATCATTAAATGAAGAAAGAAAATCAATATTGATACGTACTTTTACCAATACACGGACAAATGATAATGATAACATTTTTAGGTAATTAAAACAACATGCCTGGCCGTGTACACAATTCCGGAAAATCCTTGTTTAAAATACAACTATACTTAAACATGAAAACAAGAAACAAAAACGAAAAATTCCTGAAGCTGTATACATAAAACAGTTGAAACCTAACCTGAACAAAATCAACTAGGAAATCTCCACAAGTGTTCTTAAATCCCTATAATTGGTAACAGAAGCCGGTGGTTTATACCAACGGCTTCCCATACTTAATACTTCTCGTTTTCACTCTCGCGTTGTCATGTGTGATGTCATGAGCTGCGGGGCGATTTACGCTTCCAGCGACTTATATGCACGATTTCTTGTCGTTGCTTGGAAATCTTACATGTAAACAGAAACAGACTATCATCGCTGATTTGTCCGTTTGTTGTTTAATACATTGTAATGCAATTGTCATCTTTGATAATGGCTTATGTAAGCCGAAAGCTTAAATAGGATTAAAAAATATGTATCAATA
Source organism: Acanthosepion lycidas (assembly GCA_963932145.1). Classification (NCBI taxonomy): domain Eukaryota; kingdom Metazoa; phylum Mollusca; class Cephalopoda; order Sepiida; family Sepiidae; genus Acanthosepion; species Acanthosepion lycidas. The sequence goes on from OZ010605.1 coordinate 22,421,074, forward strand.
TTGTGATTTCTTTGTTTACTGATAATGTTATTAAGCTTATCAGACGATATGAAATGATATTACATAAAATCAATAGACAACACTTGTCTATATTTATATTATTTAATGAAACATGCATATATATATATATATATATATATATATATATATATATATATATATATATATATATATATATATATATATAGTTCTGGATAGTGGACGTGACAGAGTTGCTTGGTCATATTATGCGTCTCTTTTCTTATAATTTATTATTGCGGATAATATTATTATTTTTGTTTCGGTCGTATATTTTGTATGACTTTCTTATTGCGTTGAGAATGAAATTATATTGGTATTGTAGGTTTTTGAATGTGTTTTCTATGTATGTTTCTTCTTTAAGAAAATTTTGGGGACTACAGATTCTCAATGCTCTTAGATAGAAACCTATAATAATTCCAGATTTAATTTTAGAAGAGTGGTTTTAGTAGAAACTGATCAAATCATATATATATATATATATATATATATATATATATATATATATATATATATATATATATATATATGTATAAAATAAAACATTAATTTCTAAATGTTAAGAAGACGAAATCGAAAATATTGAACCAATAGTCAAAGTAAAAGAAACAAGCAAAGTCTACAATTCGAAACAACTTCTTTAAAATTTGAAAATACATCTTCGTCCATCACAAACAATACGTTAAAATATAAATGCGATAAGTCATTCATATCAATGAATAATAAATTTAGTCAAGACAATTAATTCACATTTATTAATAATATAATGATTCTGATTATTAATATATTAGATATTTGTAATAAAAGAAGCTCGATGAAAAAATACTTGACTAATACCTCGAAATCTTTAAAAATAAATATGTATTTTAATGAATAAAGATAATAATTGCATAAGAATATAATTGATTTTAATATAATACACAATGAAAAACATAAGAATATAATAATTAAAATAAATTACAGACAAAAAATAAACACCTTTTACCGTAGCATTTTTTGGATAAACGAAAAATCACTTTTTCTTTATTGTTGTAATTTTTATTAAATTTATGGTGACGTAATTTACTTAAATAGCTGAACATTGTTTATGATCCTCGGACATTTCATAGAACTTCTTGTCCTTCCTACTTGAAAAAGAAGAGTGTTGATTTACGTAATGTCTATCCTCAAATGACTGGAATCGAATATTAGACGGTGACTTTTAAAGAAAGAAAATAAAAATCTTTTACCGATAAATTTTGCAAATAACATGACAGAGCTTCTAACAAATGAGAAAATGCTTGAGAACTACAAGAAAAGTCTTGTTAGCAATAAAAAAAAGCAAATGATCGAATACTTGGTACAGATAGTGAGTCAAAAAGGCTTACTGAATTTAACACTACCAAAGCGAGAAAAAAAGACAAATACAGCGAATAAGGTACTTGAAAATTATGAACGACATGCGCAGATGAAACTAAAATTAAATCTGGAATTATTATAAGTCTTTATCTAAAAGCATTAAGAATCTGCAGTCCCCAACATTTACTTAAAGAAGAAACGTACATGGAAATCACATTCAAAAACCTACAATACTCATATCATTTCTTCCACAACGCAAGAAGAAAGGCGTACAAAATATACAACCGAAACAAAACTATTAGGTTGGGGTAAAAATAATGACGTAATAATGTGGTTTTTTGACGTTAACAAATACGTCAAAAACGACATTATTACGTCATTATTTTTGCACCAACCTAATAATACCATAATCCGCAATGATAAATTACATGAAGACAGATGCATAATACTACCGACTAACTCTGTCACGTCTACTATCTAAAACAATATATATATATATATATATATATATATATATATATATCACTTTATCCCATAAATATAGTGCACCCCAAGAATATATATATATATATATATATATATATATATATATATGAATAGTTATTTATTCGTACAATAGTACAAAATGTGGCACAAGGCCAAAAAGGGGGTTGGGGAAGGTCGGTCTTCTGTCTTAATTCTAAACTTAGCTCGTCACAGACACGGACCCAAACATACCAACTAGAGTCCTATCACCAAAACAACACATTCACTCCTACCTTTCTTACTGCGTCCACCATAATACCTCAAATTCTCTACAAAACCCTAATTAGTCCCCATATGTACATTTCAAAGTCTGTGGAGGGATGGGAAAAAACAATTTAAAAACCCCAATGATTATTTTATGAATGATCTGATCTCACAATCATCACGCTTGCTCCATATGTGGCCTCCTTTATAAATCATTAGCGGGTAAGTGAATCAACTAAGCTGTCAGATCTTCATACGTGGAAACCGACGTGGTGGGGAATGTCCATTATTATTATTATTATTATTATTATTATTATTATTATTATCATTATTATTATTATGTGTGTGTTTCAGAAGCATTTTTTCATTGATGCATGTTTTATTAAATAATATAAACAAGTCTTGTCTATTTATTTTATGAAAATTCTTTTCATATCGTCTGATAAGCTTAATAATATTATCACCGATATGGAAGTAGTGTTTATTGTAGCAAAAGTTAGGAAGCTTTGAAGAATCAGTTTCGTACACGTTATAAATTGATATTTCGCAGAGGGGGTAATAAAACATTATTTGAAAATCTAAAAAGAAGAGTTTAAAAGATAAGAAAACGAACACCGATACTGTAAGCAAATTGTTTCTGTCTATTTTATTTCTCATTTTATCAAGAGTCGCTCTCTGTGGATCAGAATTCGTTTACAGACTTTCGCTTTTTTCTACAGTTAGTCTTTCCACAGAGTCACTTACATTACACGATTTGTTTTTGATGACTGTACTCGTGTAGTCGGAAAGAAAGTTTGCTATGAATTTCCTGGCTCTATACTTAACTTCATGAGAATGACAGTGGCGTTAAATCAGAGACGTTTTCTCTCTGGTTTCACTTTGATCGTCACAGCCGGATGCTTTGTATTGAATGTACAATTGCCTACATGATCAAGCTGATTGTTGCATCGAGGCAAAGCGTGGTCTGCTAGCAAAATTTGTGAAGACTTCGTTTGAAATTTCATCGGACATGTTTCGGGTCGGCTGACCGGAATTCTTCCATATTTACCTAGGCTGCCTGATGAGCTAATCAGAGAGACTAACTAACAGAAACGCTTTTCATGTTTCAGGATTTATGTGCAAACTTGTGTATTTTAGAATGGATGTAAAAGCTTGCGTAGATAGGTAAGAAGGTAAGTAAAGAGGTGATGGGAAGAGATGGAGAAATATTACGATTCTTCATCTTCTTAACTTCACTTGTGACATTATTACACATTGATCTAATTTTAATATTTATATCGAAACAGTAATAGGATGTTCAGCATTAGGCGTTTAAATAATCGCATCAAGTCCGTGTAAAGACGAATTTTAATTCGATTTCTGGTCAATAACAAATTACAGAATTTATCTCATAATTATGTAACACAAATAAATAAAGATTTATACGTAGACAGAAGTACATCAAATAAAGTTAGGTTTACTTGTGCTGTAACTAATCCCTGATTAGTAGGAGTCTAATATTAAATCATTGTTGAACATACATTCGTACAAATTAGAAAGTGCGCAAATATTCACGTGGGAAAAAGTGAAATATTAATTTATTTTTTGATAATATTCTATTTATGTTATTTTTGTAATAGAAAATAGAAGTAAAATCTTTAATGAAAATAGACGTCATGTAAGGGCTATCACTATTGATATTAATATTGTTTTCATATTCTTTTCATTGTTAATATCATTTTCTGTCCTGCTTTCATAACAATTACACTAATAACTACCATGCTATTGCTGTCACTTTGTAAAACGAACTGAAGATTGTTTTATTTTTTATTTATATTTTCAAAGGTCTTACTCGATTAAATATCTCGCTATGATATACCTCTTTTAATATAACAAAACAAAAACGCAATGCCAGATATTGATAAAACCCTTACAATATAGATACACCACGTTCTGTTTAGAACTGATAAAGATTTCAAAACATGTACAAATTACAAATGAACAACGTTCAATGCCTTCAGATGAAGCTTTACAAATAAAAATAGTTTAATTATGTTTCTGTACTTCGTGCGGAGTCTTGCATATTATATCATATATGAAATCACTGTTTCAATAGGTTTAGACAAGGATTAGATTTCTGGTCGGATTTATTTAAGGAAAAAGCGAAAGTTCCAAGAGAACGCGATGACATCGAAAGTCTTAGAAATTAAAATAGGAAGATGAAACTTTGTTGCATAACAACTCGGAATAATGAAAGAAGTATTAGGTAATGATGCAAAAGAAAGCAAGAGGAAAAGACGGGCTATTACATGACGTATAAGAATATAGAGTCCTGACTGTCAATCGAAGATACAGCATGAGGTGATATATCTATAATGGGGACGTCCAAATCAAGATGGTGCACAGATGTAACCCTTTAGCGTGGTGCGTTCACAGACTACGGAAAAGTGAGACATGAAAAAAGATCGAAATAAAGCAACTAGAATGTTGAAAACTTCTGTAATATCTAATGACTTATATGAAGATGTATCCGAAATATTTGAATTGATGAAGGAAGGTTTGAAAAATTGTTTTAGTGAGATATACTAAGAATACTATGGACATCAAATTGGATTAAGGAGGCTTTTAAAGCAAATTAAGAACTACAAGGGAATATCTAGGACACATAATGATGAACTATGGCTTGGAGAATTTAAAAACACAGAATATACTGAAGTGAGAAGCAGGTAGAAAAAGAGAGTAACATGATTACGGAATTTGTGTGAATGAATGGGAATATTAAGACAAAAGGTAATGATAATATTAGCCTTTTCCCCCTATAAGGAACCATTCGGCATTCATTACAATTCTAGTTACGCTTTTATTTACTCCCTGGTCATCAGACTGGGTTCAAAGTCTAGTATCTGTTGTCTTCATCTCTAATGGCTATGGCTATATTAGCCATTTTCTTTTAAGGAATCATTCGGAATTCATTGACCGAGAGGCCAGTGCTATTCGAGTTACACTTTTATTTACTCCCTGGCCATCGAGCTAGGATCAAAGTCTAGTATCTGTTGTTTTCATCTCTAATGGTAATGGCAATATTAGCCTTTTTTATTTATAATAAAGGATGCGGCATTCATTGGTCGAGCGGCCAGGGCTATTCGAGTTACGCTTTTCTTTTCTCCCTGGCCATAAGGCTGGGATCAAAGTCTAGTATCTGTTCTTCTAATATCTAATGGTAATGGCAATATTCACCTTTTTCTTGTAAGGAACCATTCGGCTTTCAGTGACCGAGCAGGCAGTGATACTGTCGTTGTAATTTATCAAATCTTTCTCTGAAAATAATTGTTCAGGAAAATAGGTTTCTCGTGTAGAGTTGAGGTTGTCGCACCTCACAGTATTAATGTATGTTTCTTTCCTAACCTTTTGTTTGATGTTATGTGTAATGTCAACATATTGATTGTATCATTCCAGTTACTTGTAATATTGATTTTAACTGTTGCTGAAGTTGAAAGTCTTCGAATGAAGCTCCTTCTGTTATCTGGTACTTTACTTTGAGTGTTGATTCTTTAGCGTCAGTCCAGGTTTCAAACAAGGGAGCTATTCGCCAAGACTTTCAGGATTTACTCGCTGAAAATCATTTTTACCTATTGTTCTTATGAAGCAGTTGTATAGAGCTGAAAGTTTGGATATTTCCTACAGGTTTGCTGGCATGTATGACATCTTATAAAAGTCTGGATATGACGAGGCTATTTAAGAAAGTGGCTCGACTTATCAAAGAGTACTGAGAAAGAGTCAAAAGTTATTAGCTTGGTGCAAAAATAATGACGTAAGAATGTCGTTTTTTGACGTATTTTTAACGTCAAAAAACGGCATTATTACGTCATTATTTTTGCACCAACCTAATACTTAAACGAACAAAAGAGAGGAAGTTGTGAAGAGATGTTCATAATATTGAGGCGCTGTTGTCAAAGTGAACGGATGTGAATTTTCATTGATGAAAAGCAGCGATGTATTTTAAAAGGGAAGTTTTGATTATTTTAATTATGCATATATTCTTATATTTTTTCTTGTTTATTATATTAACATTTGTATTCTGTTATAACGAATTTATAATTAGTTATTAAAATACATATTTGTTTATTTCTTAAGATAAGTCGATTGTTTAATTTTTAAAATAAGTGTCTTTTAGTAAGTTCTTATTTTATTACAAATATCTATTGTCACTAAAAATTATTATATTATTAAGAACAGATAACAACATATTATTTACTAAATTATATACACATTGGTATGTATAATTCTAATTTATAATTAAGCGTATTTTTAATGAAAGTTATGATCATTAATTATTCATAATTTTCATTGTTTAGTATAGTATAATTTATATTATATTCAGTGCTACTATGGAGCGAGGTATACCTCAATATAGCGTGAGATCTAACTCTGTATAGCGCGAAGTCTCTATCAATATAGCGCGAGGTCTACCTCAATATAGCGCGCGGACTACCTCAAAATAGGGTGAGATCTGCCTCAATATAGCGCGCAGTCTACCTCAAAATAGCGTGAGATCTGCCTCAATATAGCTCGAGGTCTATATCAATATAGCGCGAGGTCTACCTCAATATAGCGCGAGGTATGCCTCAATATAGCGCGAGGTATGACTCAATATAACGCGAGGTCAACCTCAATATAGCCCGAGGTCTACCTCAATATAGCGTGAGGTCTACCTCAATATAGCGCGAGATGTGCCTCAGTATAGCCCGACGTCTACCACAAAATAGGGCGAGGTCTACCTCAATATAGCGTGAGGTATGCCTCAATATAGCGCAAGGACTACCTGCATATAGCGCGAGGTGTGCCTCAATATAGCGCGAGGTCTACCTCAATATAGCGCGAGGTCTACGTCAATAAAGCGTGTGTCTACCTCAATATAGCGCTAGGTCTGCCTCAATATATTGCGATGTATGCCTCAATATAGCGTGAGGTCTGCTTCAAAATAGCGCGAGGTCTACGTCAATATAGCGCGAGGTATGCCTGAATATAGCGCGAGGTCTGCCTCAATGTAGCGTGAAGTCTGTCTCCCGTTGCACGCGTTTAGAAAATGTCAGACAGATATAAATATACACGATAGACCTCACCTGACCTGATGGGCACGTGAGAGTAGGGACACGATATATTGAGGTAGACCTCACGCTATGGTAGCACCTTATATTCTTATTCAGTCATTATCTTTTATATATATATATATATATATATATATATATATATATATATATATATAATGCCTCCTGATTGGAATAGCAGTCTCTGCAGGCTGAAATACATCTTTGAAGTTCTTCAGAATACGTTGAAATCCAAATCTTAATAATGTGACACTTGCAAAAGATTCCAACAGACTAATTGAAGGCATTACTGGTAGTACATGCCTCATAGAAATACAAAAAAATGAAATTCACAAAACGTTGTGATAAATATGGCAACAAAGATCAGAACGATAATCCGAACAATGTAAATATAGTGTACAAAAAGTACAGAACACACCTTACGAAGCGTTTATCTATGTAAAATATGCGTGATTTTTTGTCAAAACTGCTTAGTGGAAAATGTCATGATGCCATTTCTGTAGTTAGGCCTCTGGTCGGGACCCAGAAAAAGTATACACCAGAAAAAAAAATTAATAATAAAACAATAATGACAATGATAAATAATATATATATATATAATAAAAATAAAAATTAGCAGGTGTTACGGTATGGATATACTCTGGCGGCCACGTACGAGCCGCCACTTACCAGATCCCACGTACCAACCCTCTCCTACCAACACCAACGTATGGGTAAATACGAACTAACTATAATGCTGACCGGCCCTGTCGGCTGGGGCTTTAGAATACGCCGACTGCACCTCTGTAGAGAGGTAAGACCCCGCCAATGAGGCGTCCTGGGTATGGCGTTAAACTGCATCCAACAGCAAGGCCTCTGATCAGGAGGTTTTGAGAAGCGTGGAACCACCTCTTAATTGCTGGTGTTCCCAGGTCCACCTTGACCCGGGGTGGTAGCACCTGTTAGGGTCCCAGTATGGGCAAATAGTGAACTCCTAGTTTTTCCAAGTCTTACACACGTCCTGGGTATGACGGTAAACTACATCCGCGTCCGGGTATGGCGATAAACTACATCTGCGTCCTGGGTATGACGATAAACTACATCCGCGTCCTGGGTACGGCGATAAACTACATCCAACAGCAAGGCCTCAGATAATGTTTTCGGAAAAATAATGTTGCCAGCTATACGTTTTTTAAACAATAATGTTGCCAGCTATACGTTTTTTGTTAAAAATAATTTCAGCTATACGTTTTTTGTTAAAAATAATGTTGCCAGCTATACGTTTTTGAAACAATAATGTTGCCAGCTATACGTTTTTTAAACAATAATGTTGCCAGCTATACGTTTTTTGTTAAAAATAATTTCAGCTATACGTTTTTTGTTAAAAATAATGTTGCCAGCTATACGTTTTTGAAACAATAATGTTGCCAGCTATACGTTTTTGAAACAATAATGTTGCCAGCTATACGTTTTTTAAACAATAATGTTGCCAGCTATACGTTTTTTGTTAAAAATAATTTCAGCTATACGTTTTTTGTTAAAAATAATGTTGCCCGCTATACGTTTTTGAAACAATAATGTTGCCAGCTATAAGTTTTTGAAACAATAATGTTGCCAGCTATAAGTTTTTTGTAAAAAATAATGTTGCCGGCTATACGGTTTTTGTAAGGAATGATGTTGCCAGCTATAAGTTTTTGTAAGGAATAATGTTACCAGCTTTACTTTTTTTGTAAGGAATAATGTTGCCAGTTATACGTTTTTTGTAAGAGATAATGTTGCCAGCTATACGTTTTTTATTCCATACAAAATAGGCATTTAAAATCCATATAAACTGGATTTGGCATTAAATAACCCACAGTGGCTGATATGCCATAAAACCCAATCAAACAAACAAACAAACAAATATAATGCTGACACAACGAAACATATTGCTATGCGGTCGACACGCGAGTCAACAAATGTAACAGACTAGGATCGAAAAGTCTGGAATTGGAATAGACTCTACCCAATGAGATCTATAGGAAAACCACACCGAGGACAGTCCTTACAGAGGTCCTATATATTCATTAAAAGAAAATTCTCTAAAAAAATGTTCTAGGGAAGAGTATATTGAAGTAATGATAGTATTTTACACTGCTGCGATGAATCCAATATCGACCAAAACCGCCTATAATATCTGGCGATAAAAAACATCCCTCGAACAGACTAAACATCGATACCAATAAACTAGCCAATCTCAATGCTAGCAACAGAGGGTAGACAAATGCAGAGAAAAAATAGAAACCAGATGTAATAATCTGTTTTAGCTACAAAAGCAAATACTTTTTATTATTTAATAAGTGGATACCTTCCGAACAGACATCTTATATACATAGTGTGGTTAAACAAAGTTTGGCTTTTATCTGGTCAAAAATATCCTTGTTTAAATCGTTCTTCGTATATTTAAACATAACAAACCTTTCACACATTTTAGTTAATACCTGAACATGAAAATTATTTACATCATTAAACCTGTCGTCCTCATCTTTATTATCATATTCACGAAGTTTTGGTCATTGTACACTCCGACCGTCTTCAGGTGTCTATGCTGGCATTTTGAACCGAAATCTTTATTTGGTCAACAGTGTAAGATTGTTCTAATTCCACGTGCCATGCCTTTTTTATAACTCAGTTTAAGTTCATTTTCTTTAGTGACTCAACTCTATAAGGTTTCTTTCACCCTGCTGTGGTCAGATATTGAACTTTCAACTCTTTGAGCGAAGTCCAATTTTGGATTACTTCAACAAACACTTTTATCCACTGGGCCATGTGTGATATCCAAAAACGGCATGGTACGTGACATTAGAACAGTCTACCCCCGTAGACTAAATAAAGGGCTCGGTTCGAAATTCTAACGTATATCTCCTGAAGAAGGCTTTAACCTACAAGGGCCGAAACATCGTGAATATGGCAATGAAGATGAGAACAACAGTCCGAACAATGTAAATGGTGTAAATAGTTGCAATAACTTATCTCAGAAATATCGACATGCTGAAGAAGGCCGGTGCCTAAAACCGCCGAAACGTCGTTAATATGACAATAAAATGAGGACATCAAACCGAACAATGTAAATCTTGTAAATAGATACAATACCTAATCTCAGAGACATAGAAGAAGGCTAAAGCGTACGACGGCCGAAACATTGTGAATATGAAAATAAAGATGAGGAAAACAGTCCAAACAATGTAAATAACGTAAATGTTGCAATACCCCATCCCAGAAACATTGACAGGGCCTGAAGAAGGCCGTAGCATATAACGGCCGAAACGTCAAAATGTCAATAAAGATGAGAAATGCACACCCAACAATGTAAATCGTGTAAATGGTCACAATGCCTCATCTCAGAAATATAGACAGATGCTGAAGTAGGCCAAAGCTTAGAACTGTCGAAACGTCCTGAATATGACAATAAAGATCAGGACAACAGTCCGAACGATGTAAATAGTGTAAATAGTTACAATACCTCATCTCCGAAATATAGAAAAATACCTTAACAGGAAAATTGACAAATTCAGCAACTTGATATACTTCCTCATAAAATACGTCCACATTTCAAAGATGTCACAAATTTCAATGTTTCTTTTTGAGTGTACGTTATTACCATTGATGTAAATGCTTTTTCTTTGTTGTTTGCATTATATCGGCGTAATCCTGCCTGGCTGGCAGATTGATGGATAGATATGCGTCCTCCTTTGATCACGGCAAAGTACACTGAACTGCTTATTTGAACTTTACCGTTAGTTCACCATATCTCATATAAACGACTATTGCTTAGATATATTAGGGGACGACCCAATCAGACGGGGAATCTGCGATTCAAACTCTAACAAAAGTTTTTGCTTTCCAATTTTGAAAAGGTATCCATCAATTCTGAAGAATCCTTTCTTGTAAATATTTGTCCCTTTCTCACTCACATTGATTATTAATTTCTTATGAATGGAAAAGCCGATATGAATTTGTTCATTGTTACTTCACTGATTTTCACATCTTAATTATCAAACCGTAGCAACAAGCTAATTTCTTTCATTCAATTAAAAGTTTGATGCGGAAGTAATCTTACGTTCATGGAAACAAGTTTGAAATCTGTTGGTGTCCTTGTCCAGACAGTTTTAAATGACATAATGAAAAGCAGTCATTTTGTGTTCCTAACATAAACAGAAAAATAAATATGTTTAATTCATTGTTTTGATTTCAATGGTTTTGAATAGAATGTTCTTCATTTATCTCTATTTGATTAGAATAAAGATCTTTTTAATATTCATCTTAATGCTATTCTGCCCATGGAGATGATCATATTCGTGATATACTTGTATAAAAACCTAACAACTAGAATAAATTTTGAAAGTAATATATATATATATATATATGTATATATATATATATATATATATATATATATATATATATATATATATATTTTCTGATGCAATGAGAACGAAAATAACATATAAATTCTAACGTTCAAAGTATTAATACAAAAGAAGGCTCGCTACTGATTATTGTATTTTTTTCATGTAGACAAAAACAGTTCACTCACTACAAAAATACAACTTAGTTTGGGTGCATTTCAATTGCACCTCGACTGGTGAGAACCAAAACCGTCATCTTTTTGCTGTATGTATATTATTTCTCAAGCAAATGGAAAAAAAGGAAGCGACGTTTCACATAAGGCCTGCTTACAATCAGAATTGTTCATAACCAATTTTGTTTCCCACTAGACGAGACGCAATGGAAATGAAATGCACCGAAATGAAGTTGCATCTTTGTAGTGAGTAAACTGTTTTTGTCCATATGAAAAAATTATAACGAATATATATATATATATATATATATATATATATATATATATATATATATATATATATATATATATATATATATCGTAGTTAAATAAAACGTATTCTAACCTAAACACACCCCAAAAAATCTTTAAGTATACAGATAGAAAAAAAATGCCGTAAGAACTTTTGCCGTTAACAATATTTTTTTTCCAAAATCCAGACATGTATTTAACGGATCTCTGAATTCATTGAAAAATACATCCCTACCCCTACCAAAACATATCTAATAACTGGTAAAACAAAATAAAGCGATAATGAACTCGCAAACACCCCTTGTCTAGATGAATGGATTTCTCTGTATCATCTCTGAATTCATTGAAAAATACATCCCTACCCCTACCAAAACATATCTAATAACTGGTAAAACAAAATAAAGCGATAATGAACTCGCAAACACCCCTTGTCTAGATGAATGGATTTCTCTGTATCCTTGGAAACGTGAATTAAGATTTTTTGCTGTGCTTTTAAAACCCAGTAATAAATAAGATACTCCAAAATTCGCTTGAAGATGAAATGGAACTAATGTCTTTAATTTAATTACAAAATTACATTCTAATTACAAAATTACATTCTAAGTTTTTACTTTCCATTTTTGAAAAATGGTTAGAACTGTGTAGTGAAAAAATATATTTTAAATCAATTCATTTATAATATTAATGCCCTGTAAATTTACATTGAGCACTATTTTGTAAAAATAAAAATATCTAACTCCTGATTATATATCTTACTGTTCTTTCTTCATATATATATATATATATATAAAAAGTGTAATACACACGCTCTATCTCTGATATTGCGCACTTTATTCCATAAATATAGCACACCTTAAGACTATATTTCTTAATATATATATATATATATATATATATATATATATATATATATATATATATATATATATATATATTCTGAAGGGTACGTTTGCTGTTGAGCTTTTCTTTTTTCACATGATTATTAAACAGCTGAGATTACTCAGTAGAGTGGGACTTCCCTTATTTGGACTGAAGATCTGAATCTTTTCTGGTAAGCCCTTGACACGAGACAGACAGAGCGTTCTTTTATGGTTATCCTCCGTATCCGTTATGTTGCTATCTGTACACACTGAAGTTAAGTCTGCCAAGTAGTTGTCGAAGTATCCATTTGCTATTGATAATTTCTTGTTTCCCAGGGTTATTACTCAGCGGAGATTACTCCGTAGAGTCTAACTGTGTCTGTAAATTTTCCTGATATTATATGGACTGAAAAACCATTTAATCTTTTCCAATAAGCCCTTCATGTTAGACAGACAGACCGTGGCCATTTTATGGTTATCCTCTTTGTGCTTTCTATTCCCATCTGTAGACGCTGATGGTATGTTTGCCAGTTAGGTGTTTGATACTGATCATGTCTTGTTTCCCAGGGTTATTACTCAGAAGCGTTTAGGGCATATATTGGAAATGCTTCTGAATATTGTCGTGATATTATATGGACTGCGGATCTTCTGACTCATTTTTGATAATCCCTTGAAATAAAGTAGGCAGACTGAGGTAAACTCTATGGTCATCCCCCTTGGCCCTTCTCTTGCCATATGTACACGCTGATGTTATGTTTGCCGGTTAGTTGTTATTTGGAAAGGCACGTTTGCTATTGACTATTTCTTGTTTCCCAGCGGTATTAATCAGTAGAGATTTCTCCGCAGAGTTGAACTCCTTCTGTACATTGCCCTGATATTATATGGACTTCAGATCTTTTGAATCTCTTACGATAATCTCTTGACGTATGTTAAACAAAGCGTGGCCATTTGATTGCCATCCTCCTAGTCCCTTCTTTTTCCCATCTGTAAACGCTGATGTTATATTTGCCGGGTAGTTCTTATAGGTTTGATACTAATCAATTCGTGTTGGTATATCTCTCGGTCGCCGCTTATGACTTTTGCCCGGTGTCGTAGGGACTGAATGATCTTTTTCTTAAAACATTATGAATGGTGGGAATTGAAGTTCCAGTATTGCTCAAGGACGATTGGGTTGGGATATATGGATATTTCGAAACCATTCTCTGTGAATATCCAGAAAGACCAGCTGATTATTATTTTCTTCTTCACATTTGAACTCGATCAAATGACATATTGAGTTCACATGAGTCACTAGTAACTGTACAGCTTCTTGGTTCGGGAAGGGTAATATCTGCTGTCATGAACTTATGTCGTAATAAAATAATAATATATTCAGAAATATTAGAAATATATTATTTGGTAACACTGAATCGTATTCTACAATGAATGTGTTTTTCCTCATATGATAAATTTATATATATATATATATATATATATATATATATATATATATATATATATATATATATATATATATATAGATTTTCAAGCTCAAGCGTTTAGACTCAACAGGCACACGTACACATTACGTATTTGATTATTCCCCCCCCTCTCTCTCTCTCTCTCTCTCTCTCTCTCTATATATATATATATATATATATATATATATATATATATATATATATATATATATATATATATTGATAATATTAGTGGTTTTATTCCATTGGAATCGTAAATACAATCCAATTCATCAGACCTACAAATTAAAAAAAAAAAACAACTCCGGAAATAAAAAATAAAATTTAGAGAGAGTGTAAGTATGAGAGTGTGGGACAAATGTTAGAGCTATATTTATTCCATTGGACACCGTCTTTCACTCCCCTCTCTAAAACTTCTCCTTCTTAAATGTTAGTCCCCCACCTTCTCTCGTCTGTTACCCCTCTCTATAGCTCTTGAATTAGATCGTATTTACGATTACAGTGGAATAAATTATGACCGTGGAATATTATTGTTTAAGACTTTTTTAGTGTTTTTCCTTTATATATATATATATATATATATATATATATATATATATATATATATGTGTGTGTGTGTGTGTGTGTGTGTATTTGAGTGTTTTCTTCAGAATCTTAAAACAGATATAATGTAAAGTGGGAAACAAGATATTATAAACTATTTTAATGCCAGGTAGACAATAATAACAATAGCGAAAATTTCATAGAAAAAAAATAGCGTATCTATCTAGTTATAAAAATAAAAATGTAGATCATTCAAGAATCTCCACGAAGTTATTTGGGAAAATACAGAAATTAAAAAAAACAAAAAAACTGAAATTATTATGTGAAGGCGTGAATTCAACCAAATTATAATCATTAAGCATTGAAGAAAGATTATCTCTTGTCAGGTTAACGAACTCGTTTGACATTTTTGATGTCAATGAATACTCGTTGTCACTTTCGTAATGCTCGTTGTAATACAGACTTTGTAATCTCAGATACAGCTATAGTAACGCCGTTGAACAATACTGGTGTCAGACGTCTTCGAATATCACGCGCACTAATAGTACTTGCTCGATAATACTCGCTCGAATACTAATCCGTATAGTGATCCGAATAGAGAAATAGTATAATGAATAGAGTAGAGAATACTGGTTCGTATAATAATAGAGGATAGAGTAGAAATAGTGATCTGTAGAGTATGAAAGATAGACTAGAACTGTCGATCAATCTAGACCTCACGCGACTACCTACTTATACGTTTCCTCTATGGCCACATGATCCACTTAATCCAATAATGGTATCGCCTGTGATTGCTCGCTGGCGATCTATGATTGAAGTCAAGTGTCGACAGCACTTGTCAACTCTTTATTCCAATATGACATTAACATTTTCTAGACGCAATACATGAAAACTGATTTCGTGACACTAATAATTGATTTAGAACTTATGGTGGGATAGTGATTATGTCGTTAATTGCAATAGTCAACCAACTTGATTTAGAAAACAATAGAGAAAGATAGAACAATGATTTTGGCTCGTAATTTATACATTATAATAAAATGATTATCAAATTTGATGCGGGTAAATGTGGAAGTGTATTATTATAAGTTAACCAAAAATTACTTATCGTTTTTTACTACGTGTTTGAAGATGTGTTCACTGATACGTGAAAAAATGCCTCACCTGCCGGGAAAGCAGTGAGCTGGGTGGCATAATCCGATCCAGCGGCTAGGAAACATGGCCTTGTCGAGTCAGTTCGTTTGATGTTTTCGGCTTTATGACTTTAAACAGGGCTTTATTCACAGCTGCACCAAGTTTGCGAATACGTCAAGCCTTCGGGGATAATGCAGTGAGTGAACGCGCAGACAGGCATGGCTACCGGAAGTTCATGTCGGGAGATCTACCCCTTTGTCATGAACCCTGCTGTGGGCAGCCACACGTCCTGGGAGATAAGGCCCTGAAGGCGGTCATAGAGGAGGATAAAGCCATGTTCCTGATGAAACAGCATGACTTCACCAGAACCCTATAGGAAGGCGTACAATTTGAGCAAGTGGGTACCCCACGCACTGTCACAATCCAAGAAGCAACAAATAGCTGCCTATTTCTCCTTGATTTATCGGTACTGCAACGTACTCATATTTGAGCGTGTACATGAAAAGTGGGTCCTGAAAGACAGTCCATAGGGTGCAAGATATTGGATGTTACCGTGGGACCCTGTGCCGTACACCACAAGACGACCTCTACAGTCATGCAACACCATCTTTGGTATCTGGTGGTCTCTTCAACAAGTAGCGAACTATGAAATGATAACAACCATTTTCATAGGAAATTCTACACATATGATACAACCTTACGCAACAGGACAAATGATGTCGAAAGGTTCTGGATGTCGATGGCAATTACGTTGAGGACTAACGTTATGTCAAATTTGCTGTAAACATTTTTTTTTTCTAATAATTCAAATACAGAAATGACTTATTTGTTATCTAGTAGTTATTGGATAAGGCATTTTGTATGACACTGGTCACAGCAAGAAAAGAAGCGTTTGGCTAAAGAGGATACTCCCGTAAAACAATGACAGTATATTTTCTGCACGGCTGACTATCGCCAAACTTGTCAAAATCGGTTTCAAAGTCTCAAAAATAAGAGAATGACATCCCAAACATAATCAAAAATTAAACAATAGCAATATGTTCCAAGCGACAAAACAAGAGAGTTTTCAATTGTTATGGTTGAATGTCTTGTATAATAATCTCTTTTTAACATTCCGGGAGTAGCAAAGTTCACACCCACATACACATACACACGTATATACACTCGCACACTCGCACACACACACACAACACAACACACACATAACACAACACACACACACGAAGGTACGCACTTACAATATGAATAACTTATATCACCGGGACAGACCACTCAAATCGAGACAGTTCAGTTCAAACCGAAATATATGGTAAGCCTACATAGATAAGAAGAGAAAATATTAATGCTAAGAAGATCTGTGGAAAGAAAAGTTAAATCAGAACATTATATAAGTTTTAAAGTAATCAATGACTGAAAGACTGCTGAAAGTTTTTTTTTTTGTATGTTTTACAAATAGTGTTTTGGTGTCTTTCTCACTATGTGTTTGAATCTCATCATTGTCGCCACTGTTTTATCCTTAAAGAAGGTTGCAAACAGATAAAGGCGTCACTCGAGTGAAAGGAACAGCAACACAGGCGTAGATGAAAGAGAGGTAAATGAGAAAAAAACAGGGAATCAGTTAGCAAGCTATTAATTCCCGAAGCAAGGATATCTACCAACCAATCCACGTAGTCAGATGTGGCACAAGGTCGAATTTAATGTGGGGTATCCGAGCCCGGACGCTACGCCAAAGATACCCCGTATAAAACTGAGTCGGGTAGCTGTTCCCTTCGACATAGCCTCGTTTGGGGATACTCTCTACCCGAAAGCAGAAAGTTTGACCATCACAGCTGGAGACTAATCTCCAACTAATTCCCGAAAGAAGCCCTAGGTATATCCTGTGCACACTATATATATCTACCTGGTATAGTCATTCCACAATAGGTGATAGGGAGAGTGGGACATACCATTACAGCAGTTTTACAATGACACTAATACTAGAAAGATGTAGGGGTTTTACGGGTATTGGAAGGGTATAACAAAACTTTAGTGAGGAGAAGTAAGTAAAAGGACAATAATAGTTCAATAGTAAAACGGTGAGACCTAGTTGCCAATCTAGTAGCACGCTTAAAGTCATGCACTAAGGAGAAAAGCTCATCAGAAGAGAGGACATAATAAAAAATAATAATATAATAAAATATTTTTAGAAACGACAGAAGGTAGCCACGTCGGAGTGGAAGTGACTGGATTCGAGATACCATGTCAGAAACATTACAGACGCTGTCAATTTTGTCAAATATCTCGAGATAAATAGTAGGAACACTATACTAAATACGGCAATAATATTCAATATACGGACGAATGACAGATTTATAAATAAGCATGATAGGGTCTGACGATAAAACACAAGTCTGGCACGACACAGTGAACATGCCTTCCTAGCAATATACCTAACAATTGATTCAATATAATCACATCACTTCATCTCAACTGAAAACGTGTAAACGAATTGTGTTGCTGTCATGGAGTTTAGCATCAGTCATTTTGATGGCGAGCAGGTTTTTTTTAGTATAAACTACGACGAGAAAAGATTTTCTAAAGGTTTATTAGTGGAACTATTAAGCTATAGGTTAGCTATACTCGTTGTAAGATTCGCAGTCTGGTTAATATTAACGAAATTTTCTGTTAATAATAAACATACCACGAAGCTTGCAGGAACAAAATTCTTCGATAATGTGATTCCAAATCTACCAGTAGAAGAGAAAGAAGAATGTTGAACTTACAGCAAGACAATGAGAATTGGTGTTTAACAATAACGACTATTTTCTTTCTTTAGTGATAGATTTGTGCTAAATCCATTGAAAATTTTTAGACAACGATGACAAGAGATATGTCGGCTAAAATTCAATTCTTTAGGAGCGGAAACATGTTGTCATGAAAACGTGGGGTAAAAATACTTCAATGTACAATCTATAAATTGGCAAATATGTCGCACCAGGTTGATTTTAATGCAAAAGTTGAAGCCATGATGTATTACGATTTTGATAAATAATAAATTATTAATAACATAAAATCTATTGACTTTTCTACTGTTTTTATAATAACTGGACTTCAGTGTTGCTTACAGATTTAACATAATGAAAAAAATCTCCTAAATTGAAGAATGATATCCATTTTGTTTTGGTAGCGTTAAGATTTGCAAGTCATTCCTTGTCCCGGTTAATCACCGAGTGGATGTCATTTTTTTTAGAGCAGTTGCTTATTTCAATTTCTGGGATTTGGTGGATTTACTATTAAGACAAGTTTGGATTTACAAATAAAATAGGAAATTATTCAAGTATTTCTGATACTGAGGTCACCAAAGATATTTTGTAGACACTTTCCGGTGCTACTTTTTCTTGTTATTTACAAGGGAAAAATATCTAAAGCGTAATTTTTGGGGAATGATATCTTCATAATTAGACGCACACGCACACACACACACACACATATATATATATATATATATATATATATATATATATATATATAGAGAGAGAGAGAGAGAGAGAGATAGATAGATAGAGCGATATATATATATGTATATATATATATATATATATATATATATATATATATATATATATAACATAAAATAATGTAATTAAAACATTTTTTTATTATTTATATTCTAGCGATAAATACCATTTACATCCGATAAATTGTCTATACCGTACTAAATTTAATTTCGAATGATATCTTCATAGAAAGGATTGTGATATTTTGGCTTGTTATCTCCAATTGAAAGATAGCAAGCCAAAGTCGCCTCTGTTTAACTATCATTCCAAATTAAAATTTATACGGTGTAGATATTTTACCTTGCACATAACATGTCAAAGTAGCACCTATTTTTCATTTAACTTATATCTAAAATTGTTGACGCATTTCCTTTGCACATTAAAAGGTTACGCCAATATATTTTATTAACATTTTTTTTTATTCGGAGAATAATATAACTTGAAATAACCAGATATATTATGCATTTAAGTAAAACGATATCCTGAACAATCTATCAACATGGATTGATTAATTTGATTTTTCCACTGAAAAAAATAACATACACACACATAGTGTAGACTTCTATGTTCACTTCTATGTTCAATTTTATATTTACACCCACTCTATCTCTGATATTGAGCACTTTATTCCATATATATAGCACATCATAAGCCTATATATATATATATATATATATATATATATATATATATATATATATATATATAAATTTCATAGATAGAAATTCAAAATTACTATATTTGAATACTAGTCACACATGGAAATAAATTCAACCATAATTTTTATTTTACAAATGCTACACTCATAAAAAAATAAAATAACTCACTCAGAAGGAAAATTGTGGAGAGTGCCGTCATAGAAAATTATCCAAATATTAATCTACGCCCAGATTTTTTTTCCCTATTTCACCTTTCTTAACAAAATTAATGCTCTTACAAACAAATATACACAACAGATTCATAAAATCAAAAGAAAATGGTTGAATACATCAACACAGATATAATGACAATATTCTCCACACGTGACAATCACTGACGTTATTTTTCAGTTAAAAATATGAAAATAGCGTTTCTCTACATTCCAGCCAGGAAGTGTTTTTATTAGTTATTTTGTCCATTTAATTTTATTTTTGTATTTTGCTTTGATAAAGTCCACATTGGACGAAACGCGTCAGCAATTACCAGTTTTCCTATTGTCATTTTTATTCATGAATATATATATATATATATATATATATACATACACACACCCATATATATATATATATATAGAGAGAGAGAGAGAGAGAGATAAATAGATATGGTGCACTCTCCTACCGTATTCTACTTATGAGGGTCAAACTCCTCAGTTCTGAGTAACCGACAGCCTAGACACCAGCACATACGATTTGATTACAATGGTGAAGGCTTTGTGCAGTACAAACCACACGTTTTGAAGGACCGAATATAGAGACCTGGTGCTCTAAGGGCCAAAAGATTCCAAACAATAGATCTTGAATTCAGAGTTGTTCTTTCACTAGACCACTTGCCATCTAAGACTGCTATTTACCCATATCTCGATGAAGAAGAAGCGGATCCCCTTCTCCAAGTGTATTAGCACGTGAATGTAAGATAGCGAATTCACAGCAACACTCACATACTCAACACAAAACACCAAAAATGCCAACAGGAGAAGAAATATCATATGGTTCAACCCACCGTACAGCAAAAACGTAAAAGCAAACGTAGGAAAAATATTCGTCAAACTCTTACATAAACACTTCCCGGAATCAAGCACCCTACACAAAATATTAAACAAAAACACAATAAAAATCAGCTACAGCTGCACCGAGAACATGGCACAAATAATAAAAAAGCACAACAGGAAAATTATCAACAAACCACACGAACAAATTAAACCCACGTGCAACTGCAGAATAAATAACGAATGTCCCTTAAACGGAAATTGTTTACAAAACAACGTAATATACCAAGCCACGATAAAATCACAAGATAATGAAGAAAAAGTATACATAGGAGTAACTGAAGGACCCTGGAAACAAAGAAATTATACACACAAAAAATCTTTCACAAATAGTAAATATGCGAACAGTACAATGCTTTCTAAGTATATCTGGGAAATTAAAAACAAAACGCACATCAAAACCAAAAATATCTTGGAAAATAAGGAAATGATCATCAGCCTACAACAACCAATCAAAAACTTGCAAAGTTTGCTTGGAGGAAAAAATAGCTATCATTACTTTCCCAGACCAAAATAAATTATTAAATAAAAGATCCGAGCTCATCTCAAAATGCAGACATGAAAACAATTTTTACTACGTACGTTACTTAAAATATTGAAAACGGAAAAAATAAAATAAAAACAAATAAATAAACAAGTAAACAAAATAAAAATAAAAATAAGCAAAATTAATTAATCCAAATTACCAAATCACACCTGTTAGAATAGACGAAATAGAATAATAATAATCATACTAATAACAAAAAAACAAAAAAACAAAACAACGGACCCAAATAAATAAAGTAAATAATAAACAAAGTAGCAAACCATTATGACCAAAATATTAGTAAGACTAAAAAATCATACCAAAAAATCGGACGAAAAATAGCTATAACTGTTATATAACGATAAAAAAATAAAATAAAATAAAACAAAATAAAAATAAAATAAAATAAAAATAAATATACTCTATGTTACTTAAAAACCGAAAACCGAAAAGAGAAAATATACAAGTAAAATAAATTGACCTAAATTCATCAAAGTAAATAAATAAACTAACAAATCCCGATAAAGTTACCGTTAGAAAAAAAAAATAAAGATAATCAACCCAAATAAACACGAATTAAAAAACTGTTTCTGCCAAAATAATAGTTAGAATAAACTACAACAACCAACCCCAAAACCGAACAAATAGCTTTAATTAAATTCTCAAACCAAAATAAAACTTTAAATAAGTGATATAAACAAATCTTTACTACGTCAATAAAAAAAAACACCGATTAAAAAATAAGTAAATAAATAAATAAATAAATAAAATAAGAAACAAAAAATTAAAAACAAGCAAAATAATTTAACCCAAATAAATAAATAAACGACTTCGGTAAAATAACCGCCATAATAGACTACCCACAATGTACCCCTGTCCCGTATATGTATAAATATCCGAGAAAAATAACAACATACGTGGCCTAACGATTGCATATAGCATGAAACAGACTGTCGCCTCTAAGTGTTGACTTCTATGTTCACTTTTATATTTACATATATATATATATATATGTGTGTGTGTGTGTGTGTTATTACATAGCTTCCAATGAATTGAATCGTGCCGAGTGAATTTAACTCAAGTATAGGCACTCGATTAGCACGTCGATAATATGAAATAGATAATCTTCTTTTTATATATGCGTTTTCAAACTAAATTCTCTTCAATTTTGAAAACTTTGACGTGAATTATTCCATGAATATCCAAGATGGTGCAACCTTTTCAAAACGAAGAAAAAAATCGTTGACATAGCATCATCTTTCTGAAATAACATGCATCTGTCATTGTTTTATCACAAACACAAAAAAAAAAACGATTTAATGTAAGGCAACCATATACGTACTTATTTGTATATACCTCGCAAAAAAACTATCCCTCCGGAATTTCCTATTCTTCATAATTCCTTCTCGAAGTAATTCAATGTTTTGACATCTGTCTTTCCAAAGAACCCATCACGAACGAAGTTGAGGAACATCCATTACTGCAGAAGTACGACAAGCAACGCACACACATACGCCTCGCCGCAGCATGGACTACGTTACAGGCCGAAAATACATCAATAATAAGCAGACATTTATTATACTGGGGATTTTTTCGCATTGTCTACCCGACCCACTACTTCTCAATGTTCTTATACTAAGTCTCAATGTGAATTGCATAAACAATCATTTGACAAAGCAAGGCCAAAGCAACCTCTTCGTCATGTGCAGTGGGTTGATCAATCTGGAAATATACTGTTTTTTGTTGTGATTTTTTTTTGTTTTTCTTCCATTCGTTCCTCTTTTTTTTTCATATTCTTCTTTCAAACCAGCAAAAGAAAAGTTTTAATAAGTTGTCTCACAGTTTATGTTCATTTATGGTTTGTTTATTAGCTTTGGAATAATTGACTTTTCAACGACACTCTTCCTTAAACTCTACTCAATCTTTTACGTCTGTCATCAAACCTGTTCGATCCGGTGGTAAAAAAAAGTTTCCGTTTCTCTTATTTCTTCATCTGGAAATTTGGGCTGTGTATTTAATTTAATTTATTTTTTGTTTTCCTACATTGTTTTTCTCAATAGTTTTTCCACAAAACGATAGCTATCTTTTACTCCACTTCACTTCGCCTTGAATTCATTGTATCATTTACAGAACCACTAAACTTAGAAAATAGAGAAACAAAAGAAAAAAAAATGAATTTCTCTTTTCTAGTGTAGACTTATCTTTCATATTTTTTGTTTCCCAGCTGTTCGAGTTTTGTTCTGAAAAACTTTATCCAGTGCAATCACCACTGTTTCATCCTTTCAACAGCATTTGATAACCAGTATATTCTATCTTCAATGAGAACATCTATAAGAGCCAACTTGGCCTCCAATGCTTTGCGTATGTGCTGTTAAGTGATGTGCATATGCGGTGTTAAACATTTGAAATATTAGGAGTAACGGTGTAGCAGTACGAAGCAGATATGATCACCCCTGAATACAATTACACTTGTTCTGTTTAGAAATAAATATATGCATTATATACAATGTATATATGCAAAGGTGAAAGTACAAATTTATAGACGGAGAAATATCAAGTTTGAGGATAGAGAAATCAAGACAGCATCGTGACGAATATATTTCCATATCTTCAGCGAACATCAGATGATCTGCTCGGTTAAGTTGCGAAAATGTCTCTCAACATGTACTTCAATATCAGCATTATTTATGATTACTTGTGGCTTATCCCCGACAGTTAGTACAACGTCCTGGGTATGACGTTAAACTACATCCGCGTCCTGGGTATGGCGATAGACTACATCTAGCAGCAAG
>OZ010605.1:22448171-22475671 GCA_963932145.1 Acanthosepion lycidas
TTACACGCTTTGAACAATTTTACTGTTACAACGAGTATAGCTATCAATAAAAGTTAAGAAAGAAATAAATCTTAGTATTATCGTATAAATGAGAGGCGTTTCAAAAAACTCTAGTTCAGATCAATCTTAAGAAAATGTCGCGTCCTTATTTGAGTTTTTAGCTATAATTACGAAACAAAAGACAAAAAAAGTTTTATGGTATAAATTGTTTTGTCTTATTATTCTGAGTGTTTGTGAAGCTGGTTCCTATATTCCATCCACAAATGATCAGCTATACCTAACTTCATATTCCTTCTACGGACACTTTTGAGGATTTTGAACCTGGATTCCCCACTTGCTTGATTGGGAATCTCTCCGTAATCGAACTGTCAAAGCAAGACCGATCAGATCGATTTTCTCCTTCAAAGGGGGACGCATATTTGAATGCATTAATTTACAGTGTAATATAAACGCAGTATTCTTTGTGAGGTTTAATGATACCAGCACCTGAAAATATATTGAACAGCCTGGCCGAATTCAATGTCATCGGTTGGATAGGTTAATCCGTTTTCATTTCATAATATTGAACAGTTTCTGGTTTTCCCCTAGGCCGTTGGTTTGTATGATTAAATCAAATATCTTGCACAAATCCAAAATAATTCACGATTTCCACCCACCCACCCACATGATTACTTTCTAAACTAATTGGCTACATGAAGTTGGTGATCAGGTCCCTGATCCAAACATATGGATTTTATAATTCTGTTGGGTATTGTCTGTCCTAGTTTTAACATCCTTAAATGAATTTTTCACTGTTATTGATAGATGTAGAATTTTCTTGTTTTCATACTGTTTGGCCTTGTTAGGGGCCAGAAATAAAGACTCAAAAGAGGAACTTTGTTGAACAAATATATTAACAGAAACAGTAATGCAAATATATACAAACGAGAGTGTTGCAGCAAGAATGTTCGGTTTGATTGTCAGAGTTGACTACTGGAAACTTCTCTTCTCCAAAAGGCAGTACCTGCTTCTATTTATAGCTGGAAGAACTCATGCGTGCGTGGATAAAATACCATAACATATACTCATGTAGAGGCAGCTACAAAAATAGGTATACATAGCTGGCAGACATTTCTGTTGTTACTTTTGTATAATCGATAATATATGATGTGTGCCCACGTTAGTCTGTTTTAACCGTGCAACTACTTTTGCCACCCCTTGTGCCATAACGTGGCTTATCTCTTTTCTGTGACATTTTATGGTGTTTGATGCTCACCGATTACCGAATAATTATAACCAACGTTGACTCAGCAATTTCCTTTTTTATCATTTCTCCGATATACATGAATTTGTGTAAAGAAATGAAAGTCTACGATTTTGTGTTTCCTGACATTAAATATCTTCAAAAATTTGATCTCCGAAAATTCGCAATATTTTTTTTCTTTGTTGTCCCGTATTTGCGCGTGTGCTTAAAAATGTAGAATACCTACCTCAGTTGGCAGTAAACTCATGACAAAAATATTTTAGACAAAAATATTTATTCACACTTACACTGAAATCAGAGGAGATATTTACAGATAATGGTCATTTTCATCATCCGGCTTCCTTTTAGCCCTTACTACCGCTTTACCGGTGGTAGAGAAAATAACTTAATATCCAGCCACCGGATGAACGACGCGCAAAAAATTGCGTCGTGTTTTTGCTATTCTTTTGCATCAAGAGAGGCAGCACCTGCTGGGTAGACTGGTACACAAAGAAAGAATTCTGGCGAGAAAGTGAAGACATAAAATCATACTCTCTCCCTGTTAAGTATAATGCTTATATATTTGTAACTATGTTTATATCTACCGTGAAATATTACATACGAATTATTTGCGAATTTTGACTCGACAGCTCAGGCAGAAGAGTTAAAATTGTTCAGGAAAGCAGGGATCAAAGGGTCATTGAGATTCAAATTTCTTGGACGATGATATTATTCAAAGACATCTGCTGAGTCTCTGTGAACTCTAAGTAAGCTGTTCATTATGGCAGGTTGATTTGGAAACTGTGCATTTGCCCTCAATTTCAATGTCAAAATTTGGCATGATAAATAAGAGGACAAAATATTTTCAAAATCGTTTACTTTTTTATTCAGGAAATTGGTTTAAAGATTAATTTACATTCAGAATTTTAAAAAAAATGGGATTTTATTCTGGTGATCAGAGAAAGCCTTGTAGTAACGACTTATACAATTTATAATTACAATATATGCAATTTGTTGGTTTGAAATTACAAGGGGGAATACATTTTATGACAAATAACTGTATATCTTCAACACGAATAAATCAGCAGAGGACCGAAATACACAATGATGTATTTAAAAATGTTAGCCTTTTTCCAGAATATATTCTTTTTTTCAATATTGAAATCAGATGAAATGGAGGTGAGGTATGAAGATATAAAAACAAATGTCCATTAGATAAGTAAACATTTATTCACACATGTTAATTTTCAAGACTATTTTTTTTTATTTCACTCAAATTATATCACAAAAAAAAGTATTTCATTAAGACGGATTATAAATAAGGGTGTTTCATTAAAACGGATCAAAGTCAGCAGTAAATAAATCAGTGCTATTGATGAAAATTTATTTATTTCTCTATTTGATCATGTTGTTTAAGTCATGGCAATTATGTGTGAAAAATAATATCGCCCAAATGTTCGCCGTATATCTGAATAACAAAGAAAAAAATCCTTATTTGAACACAATGTATAGCAAAGTGTGAGTAAATTTATCATATAATTCTTTTTGTTTCAAAAGTATGCACCAGAAAAGAGATAAAAAATACATTCATCAACTCTGAAGCAATACATTGTTGAAATTTTATTAATGACTCACAAAATGGAATTGCCAACTTGCGCTTGCAGAATGTTTTTAAAATAATGAGCTGCAAGCTGTTCTAAGGAATAACGTTGGAATTTCTGAATTTACCTGTACATTCGCAATTAAACTAATTACTAAAGATTCACAAATTTTATATGGACAAGATACAGGCAACACGGACATTATTATTAAATCACTGTGCCATCGAATACCTTCCCTTACTTCAAAGGGAAATTACACTGAACAATGTAGCTGTATTATGGTGTAATATGTTATAGTGTGCAGTAGTTTTAGTGTAATTTTCAATAAAGAATGAGAATTTAAAACAATTTGACTTATAATTTGTTCCCAATATACAATTGGAACTTATATACATTTTTATCTCTTTTTTTAATTATATATTGTAAGATCTTATTTTATGGTATATGATCTTTTCATTGATCTGCCTTTTTTTTGTAATCCTTTACTTTTTTATCGAATAAAATGAAAAATTGCATATTTTGCTCGTGGTAATTCATAATTACAATTCTGGTTTGAATATATTTTCCATTCAATGTATCTAATCCCATGACTATCAACTTTATTTGGATCTATTCTTGAAAAGTTATGCTTTAAAGTCAGTTTGTAAGCAAAAAACCTGCGGAAAGGAGGCAATTCTGTACAGTTTTTCAGACGAACTTTAAAACTAAGTGCTCAAAATTGGTAAACGCTATGAACCTAAATTTTGGTGTCAGCAATTATTACATCAAGCCCCAGTTTACGTAACGATGTGCCGTGTTGCTTTTCGAAAATCAATGAAAATCAACCTGCCCTCCAGCTCATGGCAAGGTGATGTAAGTATAAAAGTACTACTATAGTGTGTGCCACATGAATAGATCTTTGACACATCTCAATCTACGGTGTTACCTGAATACAGTGAATACTCGAGGGAAGCAAGTATTATCCCACGGACAGAACCAGGTGTACTTATTAAACATTGGAAAAAACCGTATATCTAGAAATATATGTATTAACGACACTGACTTAACTCATATCCGCCTCGAAAGTAGGACGTATTAGGTACCCATCCAGCTGGTCAGTTCATTTTTTAGCTTCCACGGGGGAAAAAGAAAAGTTCATTTGTTCGCACCTCAGATCTGGACATTGCCTTTCATGTGGGCTTGTGAGGTCACTTAGTCGACGTTGGAACGTTGGTAATTTGTGGCTTGGTTCTATGCTTCCCAGTTAGGGTGTGGCGTAGACATCATGAACTGCAGTTATCAACAAGCCATGATGATGATTCCATAACGGTCTGAAGAGCGTTTGTCCGTCCCATAACATCAGTACCCGCTGAAGATAATGTTACAGTCCTCCGTAATAACTTGAATCATTTCATGCATTCTGTGCCCTCGAAAAACAATGCGTTTCTCCCAGAAGGGCACGATGTCATCATTCTCATGTTGTCCGAAAATTGGTAAACATTCCGTATTCTTCAAAGAAATTGTGGGATTTAGCATTTATTGGATATGTTAAAACGGTCGATGTGTACTCAAGATCTGACACTTATAAGTATAAGAGTGTTCTGGCTTAAAAATACTCCAGACAATATATCCACCAGATGCGAAAACTTATTACAGTGAGTTTTCCGAGCTGGAGTGGGTACTGCACGTTACCCGGTGTCTATCCGACGTATTTGGCATATATTAGTGTAAATCCAGGGTAAATCTTAATGACAGAGATCAAAAGAATGAAATGACAATTACAGATTCATATTATTAACTGAACTCGACTATTAAACAATGAGGCAGGTCGATACGGTCTTCTAATTGAATTCGTCAGAAATTGCCGCTGATAACAGGATGATATTAAAAACAAATGAATCACAGAACAAACCGAACATCGTCGCTGTAAATGGCTTTCGGCAACGCGGAAAGATAGAGGTGGCCGGTACGTTCACTTTGAAAAAATTAGAGTGTTCAGAATAGGATGTTTAAGCTTTTATACGATAAGCAATGAATGATGGAAGAGTGCCTCGTCTACGTCTGTCGGTCTCCATCTACGGCGAGGCAATGATCGAAGGGATCAATCATGGTCACTCGTATTGCAACGTTAGAGGTGAAATTCATGGATCGTCGCAAGACGAACTACAGCGATGGCGTGTGGCAAGCACTTTTTTCCTCGATCAAGAGCGAAAGTCAGAGGTTCGAAGACGATCAAATACCGTCGTATTTCCGGCCGTAAACGAGAAACCCAGTGTGACCGAGAGTCAGATCTTTCAAGAACTGTTATTGATAAAATTGGCTATAAAAATGATAAGATACGGAAAGACATAGAAGTGGGGAGAATGTCTACAGCGGAAAGATGCACTCCTGATAATCGGTTAGCATAAAAAGAAAAAAAAAAAACAAGACACAATAAAAGCAAGAAAAACATCAACCTCTTAAAAAATCTTTCATGATCAAATGATAAGTTAAAAACAAGTATACATTTAAAGCAATACAGTTGTAACTGACGTTCGAGAGTATATATAAAATCAAGGTAAAAATGCAGTTGGTATATCAAAGTCTTTACAAATCACTGTTGACCAAATGAAATGTTTAATATCTTTGATGTTTTTTACAGTTTATCAAACATTTTGAGTATTATTTAAAGTCGAAATATATATTTAGAGTGAAAGAATAATTGTCCGTTCGGGTGCATATTGTGTTATTTTTTTAAAACATTGACATTACCTGTTGGGCGTCCTGCTATTTAATCTATAACTGGGGGGCAGAAGAGAAGTATTCATATCTTTCCCAAAGGTATTTGCGCGTAATTTCAGACACACTTAGTTGTATATTAATATTTTTTGTTTTATCATTTCAATTAGATTTCTCGACTAGTTTCGGCCAGCATAGCCATCATCAGGAGAGAAGTATTTTTCTGCTTGTTAGTAACAATGAACTACAGAAAGGAATGAGTTGATGGAGAAAATGAACATTCGTCTGTACTTTTCATTTGTCTATTTATTTATTTCTTATCATAAGTTTTGGTCAGTTCTTGTGTGGGTCATTCTCTTTTAAGTTGGTATTTAAGATAAGGGTGGGCTGGATTCATGCAGCTCTGAATTCACTTAGTCATTTTGCCATTTTTATTGGTTCCGTTGAAAGGGGATGTATCTGTGTTAAATGTATGTTATTTTGTTCTTAGCGAGTGTGTGAGAATGATATGTATAAGTGTGTATATTAGCTTGGGTGTGTGTATAAGTGTGAGGCCTCAACACCTCCACAAGCATCTGTCTTGTGTGGGTGAGAAATTTGGATATTACATATATATATATATATATATATATATATATATATATATATATATATATATATATATATATGTGTGTGTGTGTGTGTGTGTGTGTGTGTGCGTGTGTGTGTGTGTGTTTGTGTGTGTGCGTGAAAAGTGTGTGTATATGTTGTGGTAGGATCCACCTAATTTGCATAGTGGAGTACCGACCATATAAATATGGTTGGTACCGGGAAGGAATGAAGAGATTTAACCAGAGACTCTGCCCGACTGCGACTCAATCAACACACATTCCAGGAACGGTCTTCTCAGGAATATACAAAAGACTATATGTAAATATTGTGTACAATTTCTTGTTTCAATACATTTTGTTCTAAGTACATTTTGTGTTGCATTATTATTCCATGCATTAGTCAAGTTTCAACAGTATATAAATGTATATATATATATATATATATATATATATATATATATATATATATATATATATATATATATATATATATATATAATCACTTATATATTATATGCGCGGTACTTATTAGAAAGCGCTCAATATCAAAGATAGAGCTAACATATTTGGTTGAATTGATGAGTGTTTGTGACCCTGGGTTTCACACTTTTGACGATCGCAAAAGCGTGAAACCCAGGGTCACAAACACACATCAATGCAACCAAATATATATATATATATATATATATATATATATATATATATATATATATATATATGTAATGTCATCCATCAGCAGACTGTTTCACTGTATCACAGGTCATCAGTGTGATTAGATATCCGATTTCACATCAGTCGGATATTTTCTTCGAATAAACACGTCAATGACGAACAGGGCGCCAAACATGGAAGAGCTTTGTAGTATTAGTAATAGTTGTCACTGTTTAGAAATTCGCGCTTTCTTCAAAGGGTGCTCGACAAGTATTACATTTTACGGGAGAGTTATATATGAAAAGGATATCATATGAAATAAAGGAAAACAGAGATTTCGTTACAGTTCATTACCAAGAAATGCGACAAGAATAAGGGAAAATGAAATTATGTATATCAGGAATTTCGTGAGATGAACTAAAACAGGAATTTCGTTAGAGTTAATTATTAAGAAATGAGTCAAGGAAAAATTAAATGATTTAAACATAAATTTCGTTATAGTTCATAACTAAGGTATGAGTCAAAAATTAAGAAAAGTGAAATTATTTAAGTCAAGAACATTTGATTACTAAGAACTAGGAAAAGTTAAATGATTTTAAAAAATGAAATTATGTAAATTAAGAATTTCGTTTGAGTTTATCACTCAGAAATGAGTCAAGTACTAGGAAAAATGAAATCATTTGAAACAAGAAAAGTACTATAATACGAAATGAGTCAAGAACCAGAAAATAATGAAATGATTTAAAACAGGAATTTCGTTACAGTTCATTATTAACAAATGAGTCAAGATGTAGGAAAAATGAAATGATTTAAAACAAGAAGAGTCCATTAATACGAAATGAGTCAAGAACTAGGAAAATGACATGATTTAAAACAGGAATTTTCTTACAGTTCATTACTAAGTAAAACTAGGAAAAATAAAATGATGTAAAAGTCCTTATTGAAAACCACCATATTGAAACTAGAATATCTGTGTCAACAGAAATTACTTTTATTAACTGTCAAGTTAAACAAATAACTAAAAGCTGATTAATTGTAACTCGAATTTATGAATTACACAAATAATGGTAAAGCCAAATAAAAAACGATAGATAACCATTTCTAATAGTATTCGTTCATTCTTGTCATAAAATAATGTCAAGTAACAATAAGCATATCGTTATTTATACAAACTGTTCTTTAAAAAGGCATAA
The DNA here is from genome assembly GCA_963932145.1 of Acanthosepion lycidas. Lineage (NCBI taxonomy): Eukaryota > Metazoa > Mollusca > Cephalopoda > Sepiida > Sepiidae > Acanthosepion > Acanthosepion lycidas. The sequence goes on from OZ010605.1 coordinate 22,456,126, forward strand.
GATGAATGAAAAAAGTAATGAAAACAAAACATTAACATTCTTACAATGTCTCTTGATAAACTAAGAAGAAATCCAATGTGAAATCAAGAATTGCAATGACATAATAAATTGAAATATAAATGAAAAAAACAAGGTGAAATAAAATCAAGGACAGTCAATCTATTTCAATTCCTACTTAGTAATTTGATAAACAATGCCCCAGTCCAAATGAGGACATCAGTTTACTTATAATCTCTCTCAATAATATAAAGTAAAAAAAAAAAGAATTATGGAAGAATACAAAGCAAAATATAAAACGCTGACACAGTTAAAAATCGTATTTGATAAGCTGAAAAGTGGAAAATAGTAACGTTTAAATAAAGTGATCATCAGACCCCTTAGAACTATGCTTCGAAGAGGTAAGATATATAAAACGATAGAAAAACGTGGATATATTTAGCAGAGTTTAAAGTGTAAAGTTAACCACAAGGATTAAATAATGTCGAACATCAAGGTTAACTCAAATCATGCAAAAATGATGTATATTTTACTGTGTGTGAGTGTGCGCAAACAGAGAATGAGTGATCTATCTATTATATATATATATATATATATATATATATATATATATATATATATATATCACTATATATATATCACTATATATATATATATATATATATCACTATATATATATCACTATATATATATATCACTATATATATCACCATATATATCAATATATATATGTCACTATATATATATATATATATATATATATATATATATATATATATATATATATATATATATATCACTATATATATATATCACTACATATATATATCACTATATATATCACTATATATATATCACTATATATATATATCACTATATATATATGTATCACTATATATATATATCACTATATATATATATATATATATATATTACTATATATATATATATCACTATATATATATGTATATATCAACTATATATATATCACTATATATATATCAATATATATATATATATCGTCAGACAAACTGAATATTTTTTTCTTTTTTAAATTTGGGCTTATGTAGATTGCGTGTATTGGTGTTATTGTGCTTTCTAATAAGTACCGCGCATATAATATATAAATAATATATATATATATATATATATATATATATATATATATATATATATATATATATATATTTATACTTATATACACACACTTTTCACACACACAGACATATATATATATGCTGTCCTGTTCACGTCGCCTATTGTGACGTCACCCCGTCTGTCTCTGCGCCGTCGCCGTCCTATCCTGTGCTGTGACAACCAACTGGCTTGGTATTGGTCGCTGCGCCGAATGTGACGTCTGTCTGGCCGCGCCGCCGTGCTGTCCTGTTCACGACGCCTATTTTTATGTCACCCCGTCTGTCTCTGCACCGTCGCCGCCCTATCTTGTCCTGTGACAACCAACTGGCTTGGTATTGGTCGCGTCACCAAATGTGACGTTCTAAACTTTTGCTGATTTTCATGGGAATCTGTTTAAAATCGGTATCAGCCTTGTCGTTCCCATCTCGCCTCCAACGTCTGGTTACCGAAGCAACTGTTTTGATTTCTCGTCTAACCTACCCACGTTGTGGTTTGATCTTAGGTAGACGAAATCAATCAGTCGCCCGGCCGTAATTCAAGTCGAATTCGAACAATGGTAATACCGCACAAGTATATGTAAATGAAAAAAAAGTAATAACTCGAAAAGTTCAAATGTGTTAAAAAAAGGATAACAATATTTTATATCTGGTTGCTGAATACAGGTCTGCGTCTTTCTACCAACCCGCTTATATGGATTCGTGACACTTTGTGTTTGTTAGGCGAGTCTTAACATCTTAATTTGTTCTTTTAAGAAACTGGTTTTGGTGTATCTTCAGGCGATATTCTTAAAATTGTTTTGGTGGTGTGAGTCTAAGTCGTCCTTCAAAAATAAATTGTTCTTGGTTAGAAGTTGAGGTCGGGAATTGCGTGGAATCTTTGTCAGCTTTCTGCGAGGCTATTAACTCTTTAACTGTCTCTGCCAATTGCCAACTCCAACTTAACTGCTACTGCGAAACAAACTCGCTGCGACTCTGCTTATATGGACGCCGACCAAAACCGGGGTGGGCTTGTCGGGGTTTGAGGTTCCTTGACAATTCTAAATCCACAATCCACTTCTTTGTTTTCGGTCAGGAAATTTTATTATTTTCCATTTTTTGGAAGTCCTTCCAGATTCTTACTTTTTCATATGGGTATCTCACCCAATCTCTTCATGGAGCGTCAACAAGTTTATCCTCTCTCTCACAGTGGCATCTCATACCGATCCCTTCAGGACGCGTTAACAGTCCTCTCCTCCTTCTTCATAGTTTACCTTCGCCTAACGCTCACGCCACCATTCAGCCAATGGGCAGTGTGGATGTGGCAAGATTAGCCTCGGTTTAAAAAAATCCGGCTCAAAGAATAAAAAAATATCTCCTTTTTTTTCTTTTTTTCTTTCGTAGTGTGGTCACTTAATCGCAATTCTTATACTAAATGTCACCTGGACTTCATCACCCGGGACCTTCGCCAAATAAGTGGGTGGTCATCCGATGAGATCGCATTCTGGCGTTAATTACTACTGATAACTAATTTTCTTATCATAGGCAGCTCCTGGCACAAAACAGATGCCTTTTTCAAAGATCTTCGTAGATAGCGAATGGCTCAGTCTTTTGTTTTTGTAATCCTGCTGTTGATCCAACGGACATTTTTCTGCGAGCCAATTAATTTTTATCTCTTTACAATTCTGCCCTGTATGTCACCTGAACGACCTGAAACTTTCACCATTCGGTGCGCTGTCATGAATCAAATCAAATCTGACACATCCGCGACCTTACTTTCCTCGCTAATGAGAATAAAACCTTTAGCACTTTTCTTTGTTAGAAAAAAAAATAACATCGTTCAGTGTCTTTTTCGTGATAGCTTCTTATCACCTAAATTTAATTCTCGCCTTTTTCTTTCTTTTTTTCTTCTTCTTTCTTTCTAGCAACCTAAATAGTGTCACAATTATATATATGTTTGTATGTTCATATATATATATATATATATATATATATATATATATATATATATATATAAAAGTGAACATAGAAGTCCACACTTAGAGACGACAGTCTGTTTCATGATATATGCAAAAAAGACTGTCTCCTTTAAGTGTTTAATTTAAACACACGCTCTATCTCTGATATTGAGCACTTTATTCCATAAATATAGCACACCTTAAGACTATATTTCTTTATTTCTTTATATATATATATATATATATATATATATATATATATATATGTTTGTATGTTCATATCTACACACACACACATATATATATATATATATATATATATATATATATATATATATATATATATATATATATATATATATATATACATACATACATACAGACATACACCTCACCATCTTCCTCCTCCTCGCATAGCTGAGTTTCATGCAGAATGCTCCTCGATCTGAATGTTATTACCACCAACACTTAATGTGTAATATCACACACATAACCCACACACGCGCGCGCACACACAAATATATATATTTATATATATATATATATATATATATATATATATATATATATATATATATATATATATTACACATATATATGTATGGACTGACGATTGCGTGAAATAGTCTGTCACATCTGAGTGTTGACTTCAATGGTCACTTTTATATTTATATTTACATAAGCTTTATCTCTAATATTGAGTCCATTATCCCATAAATATAGCATACTTTAAACCATATTTCTTCATATATATATATATATATATATATATATATATATATATATATATATATATATATATATATTAAGATATATCGCTCTGGTTTAACATTGAGCTCCATGGGATTATCCAAGATTTTCTTTACTGAACCATATATATACGTCTATATATATATATATATATATATATATATATATATATAGATAGATAGATAGATAGATAGATAGATACACCTAGTGTGCCAGACAAACCTACCTAGGTTTCACTTAAACGGATTGTCAGGGTAAGTGGCTAACGAGGCAAAGAGAAACGCATATTTATAGGCTATAGCTAAAATTATACCACGTGACCAAAGAACCACAAATACAAACACCTGAGTGGCTGTGCGGGGCGTGGGGGGGTAAATATTTATTCACCAAAAATGGGATAGGGGGAATAAAAATGGGGAGAGAATAAAATACGAACATTAAGGTGGAATGATAAATAAACGGGAAAAAACGGTCGTAGCACCTATGTATATTTTACGGTTAGTATCCTCGCTACCTGTGTAAATTTTCACTTGACAAACCACGCATTCTTGCTGACATTTTCCCTACAATGGGCAGATGTTTTTGTTTCTACAATTACAAGTAGGAGGATTACTGCGTGGATAATTCCTAGTCTTTTTTTCTTATTCAATCTATTTATTATAGTCCCTACGTTTGACATGCAACAATATATATAAATAAATATCATATATAAATATATATATAAATAAATATCATCTATAAATATCATATATATATAAATAAATATCATATATAAATATATATATAAATAAATATCATCTATAAATATCATATATATATAAATAAATATCATATATAAATATATATATAAATAAATATCATATATAAATATCATATATATATAAATAAATATCATATATAAATATATATATAAATAAATAAATATAATATATAAATATATATATAAATAAATATCATATGATGCAGTTAGTTGTTTACTCGTATCGGGGTTTTTCTTTGGGCTTCAAAACTGCATCTGTCCGATTGTTTTCGGCAGAATTTCATGTTTGTAGCTCTTTCTTTTTTTAAAACATTTTTTCCCTCGAGATTGATTTGATTATTGGTAAATAAAAAAATCGAGGGCTTTTCGAAACGAGTATAGTTATCTATATTTGTATATATATATATATATATATATATATATATATATATATATATATATATATATATATATTCGAATTTCAGTCGAATCCATTACATTCACTTACGTGCTATTACCCTTGGGAAAGGTATGAATCATCTTCTTCTCCCTCCAGCTATGGGTAAAATAGCAGGACAGACTCGGTTCTATAGCCTTGTATGGCAACTGGTCTAGGAGAAGGACAACTCTGAATTCAAAACCTGCGGAGGGTCGTTTGGGAACCTTGTGGCATTCGGTGCACCAGGTCTCTGTATTCGTCCCTCCAAAAAGTGTGGATGGTCCTGCACGTGGCCTTCACCACTATAATCAAATCTCATGTACCGGTGTCGGGCTGTCGGTTTCCTGGAAACTGATCTGATTGACCCTCATACGTCGAATCTCGACGGCAGAGTCGATCATATATATATATATATATATATATATATATATATATATATATATATATATATATATATATATATATATATGTGTGTGTGTGTATGTGTGTGTGCGTGTATGTATTTATGTATGTACGAACACGTTTAAGTGACGAAATGTTACGTAATCATGGTTACAAATCACACTTGATGATATGATGAGATGAAAAAATAGTGCATCAAAAGAAGAAAATCGCAATATATTTTACAAACAGATGTTATTTATGTAATAATTTAAAAAAAGAAACAGGCTGCAAGTAAAAAATAAAAACAACAATTCACAAAACTCACGGCTAAGCGGGATAAACGTTGTTTGCTTTCCAACATGTTCTTTTTTTTAAATATAAGCAAAAGAAGGACGACTGAAAAGAACAGGAAAAAAACAATTTTTTTTTTAAATTACAAACAAGAACATAAGCAACATTTAATTTTTTTGTTTCATGTAATAAAAAAAAGAGCAAATGATAAAAAAAAAAAACAGCAACTAACAAAATCATATCATATTTTATACAGCACAAAAAGTCTACTTGCAGATAAAGAAAAAAATAGAGAGATAAAGGGAGAAAGAGAGAGAGAGAGTGGACAGAGAAAGATGATGGAGATTCTGAGAGGGAGAGAGAGAGAGAGACGGGGATAAAAAGAAGTAGAGATGTCGAATAAAAGGGATAGATGATTTTCTTACACCGTATTTTTTATACAACGAAAACTTGAGAAACAATCCACATTTATTATTGGGCAGACATGACAACAACAAATACGAGGAAGACATTTTGTTGATTACAGGTTCGGAATGAACACCTTTTAAAAAAGTGTTTTTAACCCTTACAAAATAAAGCCAAAAGAATGTCTAGTATTGTTGATGTCAAAATGATGCAGTTACTGAAATGAAACTGACTAGTCTAGAAAAGGATGACGATAAGTCTAATCCTGAAACCCAAAAGCACATAGGATTAGCGAAGATGTGTAACATAAAAGAAGCAACATATTAAGAGATAGGAAAAAATCGCTAGAAAAAAAAGTAATGCTTGTTGAAAAGATCTAATTCCTGATCGCCATATATCACGGTGAATCCTGGTCAGTTTGAACCACCTGTCAACGTCAAGTAGCACCTGTTTGGGTCCCAGCCATGGTCAGATAGTTAACCCCCCACATACATGGGTTAATCATTACGAAAGTATAAATGTAGATTTGTATAGACAAATATACCAACAATACATTTTGAAGAAAAGAATATTACCATATATGTATATATTAAAAAAAATACGTCAATTAAATCTGATCTACAAAGATTTCATATTGTATTTATACGGGGTTATCAAATAAATGTTGTCGACATTAAATACTCCATTGGAGTCGATAGCCCGTAAAAAATAAACCAAACCAATTTCGAAATATATTATTTTATACTAGTAGAGATGGCCACTCGTATTCGAAGATACCAATCTAATCGGACGGCTAACCAATCCCTATTGCCGACTCTCGTTCAGGCACATTTGTGTGTGTTCAACATCCACAGAGCTCACCTGCAGTTTATCCTGCAACTATGCTATGCTGAGTTACAGTTTCTGGGAAGGAGCGTGTTATCAACAAGCACGCTCAAGCCCTCGGTCACGATGACTTGTGACTTCGAGCTAGCACAGATATTGACGTCCAAAGGGTTCTGTTTATCCAGTTTCACTTACAAGGCTTGGGTCAACACGTGGTATGGTTTTCAGGACGCAAGCTTGCTCCCGACTATGGTAAGATTGGAAGCCGAAACTCATGGTCAGAATGCCAACGTTCTAACCACTCAGCCACTTGCCCATATATTTATACTAGTGGCTGCATAAAATACCACGATCAGAACATATAAACAGGAAATAAATAGAGATAGCTTCTACACAAAATAAGAGATAGCTTAGATTTCTGAATGGGGAAAGAAAGTATTTTCTTTGTTCATTTCTCTGTAATTTTTTCATTGTAAAATTTAACAAATATCTTAATAAATATCCTGGCATTATTTAACCCATTACCTGCTATGAGCCCCATTTGGGGATCTGTTAAAATTAAACTCACTACGTGTTATACCTTGTATTTAGATTGATAACACATACATTACATTTGCAGAGGTATATTATATAACACTTAGCCTTTAAAGTTTTTATTGTTAGCCATAAGAAGACAATTTCTATCATAATTTTACATTTCTCGAGTAGAAAAATAATGACTATATTCAAAAGTATTTTTTTGTTATTTCTAATCAATATTATTTTTTGATGTTGTATACACATATATATTTGATGTTCTAGTTTCTATAAAAATGACAATGGTAAATACTGAAATTAAATATAAGGAATAAATAAACTCCTAAGACACATGTCTAGGACAAAAATGAGCCTAAAAAATATTGACAGTTAAGGGGTTAATATACAAATTTTTGTCTTCTATGATTTATTTTATTTATGTATTTTGCATATTTTTAATTGAATCAATAACATCAATATATATATATATATATATATATATATATATATATATATATATATATATATATATATATATATATATATATATATATATATGTATGTATGTATATATATATATATATATATATATATAAATAATTAAGTTTATTTCATCTGATCAATGATCATGAATTTCATTAGATCCCATTTACTTCCTCAGCGTTAGTAAATTATTTAACCCATTACCTGCCATTTGGGAATCTATTGAAGTTAAACTCACTACATGTTATTCATTGTATTTACATTGAATTGCTTACATACATTGCATTTGCAGAGGTATATTTTACAGCACTTAGCCTTTCAAATTTTTATTATTCGCCATAAGACACTTTCTGTCGTGATTTTACATGTCACGAGTAAAAAAATAATGACTATTTGGAAAAGTATTTTTTTATTATTTCTAATCAATACTATTTTTTGATGTTTTATGCACATATATATTTGATGTTCTAGTTTCTATAAAAACGACAATGGTATCTACTGAAATTATATATAAGGAATAAATAAACTCCTAAGACACCTGTCTGGGCCAGAAATGCGCATTAGAAAAAGTTGGCAGTTTATAGGTTAAAGGTATTAAACACGTGTTTACAAGCGTTATATTTTATATATACTTCACTATTATCGTGATATGAAGTACCTCAAAATTTTTAGTCATTTTTAGCAATTAGATTGTCAGGATATTATTGCACTATTGTTGAGCATAATCTGATTTTAACTGAGAAGAGGACCATGAATTTATGTTAATGGTTTGTGAATGGGGTTTTGCTGTAATCATAATGTTGTTTTGTATGTTAAATATTAACAGATTACCTGCCATTAACCCTATTGGGGATCTGTTAAAATTAAACTCTCTACCTGTCTGAGTCCAAAATACGCATTAAAATAATTTAGCAGTTAATGGGTCAAATGTGCATTATGGTTGTAATTTCTGAATTATATATCTATTTAGATTAAATAGCAAGTTAAAATGGGCTAGCAAATATTAACTTAGTAAAGTCGGACAGAGAGAGTAAGCTAGATTCTTATTAGGAAAGCCAATCTTCAAAAATTTAATTATCATTATACTGTCAGAGATTTATAAGAAGAATGGTGAGTATATATTCAAATGTCTTGTTTTGCTGAATGTTTTGGATTCTATGATGAAAATTAGCGTGTATCATTATTGATTTATAAATAAAACTAAAAGAATGATATATTTAATTAACGTGATCTTCCATGATTTGATACTTTATTATTTTCCGTGTAAATATGTGATTCCTCCCACCCTCTAAGCTATATTTAACGCTTAATAATGATTTTCTTACATTCGACTTTTATTTCCCTCCTAACAATTTTTGCTTACCATAATTTTACAATAATATTATTGTAGTAAACTATAATTAATTAGTTAATCATATGAAATAAAGTAAAACAGTAATTCCCTTACTGTTCATTACTAATAAATGGGTCAAAAACTAGGAAAAATTAATTGATTTAAGAGAGAAATTTCTTTACAGTGCATTACTAAGAAATGTGGCAAGAACTAGGAAAAATGAAATTATGTGAATCAGGAATTTCGTGAGATAAATTAAAAAAGTAATTTCGTTACGGTTCATTATTAAGAAATAAGTCAAAGAGAAATTAAATGATTTAAAAATGAATTTAGTTATAGTTCATTACAAAGAAATAAGTCATGAACTAGGTCAATTGGAATGATTTAAAACACGAATTTCCTTACAGTTCATTACTAAGGAAGGAGTGAAAGTGAAATGATTTAAATCAAGAACAGTTCAATACTAAGAATTGAGTCAAGAAATAGGAAAAGTGAAATGAGTTAAATGAAGAACAGTTTATTACTAAGAAATGATTCAAGAACAAGGAAAAGTGAAATTATTTAAATCTAGAACAGTTCATTACTAAGAAATGATTCAAGAACTAGAAAAAGTGAAATTATTTAAATCAAGAACAGTTCATGACTAAGAAATGATTCAAGAACAGGGAAAAGTGAAATTATTTAAATCTAGAACAGTTCATTACTAAGAAATGATTCAAGAACAAGGAAAAGTGAAATTATTTAAATCTAGAACAGTTCATTACTAAGAAATGATTCAAGAACAAGGAAAAGTGAAATTATTTAAATCTAGAACAGTTCATTACTAAGAAATGATTCAAGAAATAGGAAATGTGAAATTATTTAAATCTAGAACAGTTCATTACTAAGAAACGAGTGAAGAACTAGGAAAAGTGAAATTATTTAAATCAAGAACAGTTCATTACTAAGAAATGACTCAAGAACTAGGAAAAGTGAAATTATTTAAATTTAGAACAAGTCATTACAAAGAAATGATTCAAGAACTAGAAAAAGTGAAATTATTTAAATCTGGAACAGTTCATTACTAAGAAATGATTCAAGAACTAGGAAAAGTGAAATTATTTAAATCCATAACAGTTCATTACTAAGAAATGATTCAAGAACAAGGAAATGTGAAATTATTTAAATGTAGATCATTTCCTCACTAAGAAATGATTCAAGAACTAGGAAATGTGTAATCATTTAAATCTAGAATAGTTCATTACTAAGAAATGAGTGAAAAACCAGAAGCGAAATTATTTAAATCTAGAACAGTTCATTACTAAGAAATGATTCAAGAACTAGAAAAAGTGAAATTATTTAAATCTAGAATAGTTCCTTACTAAGAAATTAGTCAAGAACTAGAAAAATCGAAATTATTTAAATCTAGAACAGTTCATTACTAAGAAATGATTGAAGAATAAGGAAAAGTGAAATTATTTAAATCTAGAACAGTTCATCACTAAGAAATGATTCAAGAACTAGGAAAAGTGAAATTATTTAAATCTAGAACAGTTCATTACTAAGAAATTATTAAAGAACAAGGAAAAGTGAAATTATTTAAATTTAAGAAATGAGTCAAGAACTAGGAAAAATAAAGATTGCTTCCAATAATTTTACAATATTATTTTCGTTGTAAAATATAATTAATTAAAAGTATTCGATAATATTTTTCTTGTAGTTTTGCATTTATCACAACCCTTTGAGGGTTAAAGATGGTTAAACGGCCATAGAATGCAAAAATTTCCCAAGCTCCCTCGGCATTTCCTGTTCTGGAGACACATGAATCGCGGGGCAATAAACCCATTCCCTTTACGTGGGAGAGATACTACCAGGAGGGAAAGCCCCCATCCCTGAGACTTCGGCTAATATTCAAAGAATACAAATTACAGCCGGTGTATATTTGCATATGAATAAAACAGATATTCATTCTCACATCAATTTCTTTGAATAAAACTACTTTTGGAAAGAGAATGTTTTCTTTTGGATTAATATCTGAAAAAAGCTTGGAACTATTGCACTGATATCTTTTAAACTCGTTGATTTAGTGCGCTAAGTCTTAACATAACATGGAGTGGCATAAATATACCTTTTAGATTAGACCTCGCACGTTGCACCCGGGGGTTAATCTGGGCTGCTCCGTTGGGAAGGCGAATTTGCACCCAGCGCAGAATGCACAGATACCACCCTAACAAAATGGCTGGTTCATATATAAATTATCGGGAAATGTTGACGGGTTAATTTTCACGGTTTTGTTTTACGAGACGATCAAAGGCAAATCAATAACAATCAATAGTGATTATATTGATTTTCAATGTTGATGTTTATTTGGACCGGCGATTATATTTGTGTCACCCGATAATCGGAAAATATCACTCATCTCATGAAAATGTCAGTAACCTGACTTGATTTGATTATATATTAGGTTGGTGCAAAAATAATAACGTAATAATGTCGTTTTTTGACGTATTTTTACGTCAAAAAACGACATTGTTACGTCATTATTTTTGCACCAACCTAATATTTCAAAAATTAACCTGGTCATTACAGGCATTGTACTTTTTTTTCTGTATTTTGTAGTTGTATTTTCGGCAATTAGATCGAAGATTTAGGACATTAACGAATGTATCAAAATGCCTGAAGAAGGAAAGAAGAAAAGAAATTAAAGAGAAAAAAGAAACACAGAATGAAAAAAAAAATGAAAAAGAAATATGCAAAAAGGAATTATGAGAAAGAAAGAAGCAAAAAAAAGAGAAACGGAAAAGAATGTAAAACAAATTAAGGATAAAGAAAGAGAGAGAAATTGAAAAGATAAACAAAAGAAAAGCGAAGAAGAGGAAGAATAATAAGCAGAAAATGATGAAGTCGAAAGAGAAAAGAAAGGGAAAGAAAGAAACTGGTAACATATAAGAGAATTAATCAATATGAAATTAAAATTTTTCGATTTAATTGTATGAAAGAAGTTTAAACTAAAATTTAAAAAAAAATACAGAATGGTAATGATGCATTGGATTGAAAATAAATCGAAGCTGATTGCTTTCAGAAAACAAAAACCCGGTGTGATCCGTTCGATATCAACCTGGGATTGAGATAAGCGATTTTCCTTAAGCTCAATTTGAAAATCTTTTTTTTTCTTTTATTCTCTATTCATGCTTCTATTTCTTTATACTTACTCTCTCTCTCTCTCTCTTCTACTTTTCTCCTTCTCTCTCCCTTGAGATTTGCATTATTTCCACATTTCTCTGTCTCTTTCTTACCCTCATATCTCTCTTTCTGCTTCTCTCTCCATTGTGATGTTCATTCTTTCATCTCTCCTTCTCGCTCTTTCTTACTTCCCTTCTATCTTTCTCCTTCTCTCTCCACTGTGATTTGCATTCTTTCCTCTCTCATTCTATCTCTTTCTTATTCTTACTTCTCTCTTTCTCCTCTCTCTATTGTGATTTGTATTCTTTCATCTCTCCTTCTCGCTCTTTCTTACTCCCCTTCTCTCTTTCTCCTTCTCTCACCAGTGTAATTTGAATTCTTTCCTCTCTCATTCTCTCTCTCTTTCTTCCTCCTTTTCTCTCTTTCTCCTTCTCTCACCAGTGTGATTTGCATTCTTTCATCTCTCCTCGCTCTTTCTTACTCCCCTTCTCCCCTTCTCCTTTTCTCTCTATTGTGATTTGCATTCTTTCTTCTCTCTGTTGCTCTCTCTCTTTCTTACTCTCACTTCTCTCTTTCTCATTCTCTCCCCATTCTGATTTGCAATCTTTCCTCTTTCCCTCTCTCTTTCTTTCTTATTCTCCCTCCTCTCTCTCATCTTATCATTCCATTGTATTTTTCATCCATTCCTCTCTCTCTTACTCTCTCTTTCTCCTTCTCTCTCCATTGTACATTGCATTATTTCCTCTCATACCAACTCTCTCTTTCTTACGTTCTATTTCCCATTCTCTCTCCATTGTGAGCTACATTATTCCTCCCTCTCTCTCTTTCATGCTCTCTTTTCTCCATTCCCCTCTTTTATTTGTGATTTGCATATATATAACTTGTCGAGAAATAAAAAATATGGAAGTAAACTTTGTGAGGCTGATACATTATGCAATGAGCATTTACAGAAATTTGAAATCAACGTTAGACAAGAGTTACGCAAGAAACTTCATACAGACAGAAATACACAAGCACTCAAATTGTAGCATACATATATTATTGCACAAAAACGCAATTATATATGTAGACAACTTTTCTTAAGATATTGGCCTATACAATAGAATCCTGGAAGTTCAATTTTTGTGAAAAGCATAATCATATTATCAACCATGTTAAAAGGTATTTTTGTCATTCGTTGGTTGCTTGTTGAAATGATCTTTTATTCGAAACGAAAATCCTAGGTTAGCATTTCATACAAAATCGTTAAGGTCTCGTTGAGTCATTCCTATAATAATATAGTTATCGTCTATTATAGTTTGATTAAAATAAATGAAGAAAACCAAATATATTGTCAAGAAGGAGTGTAAGTATTTTATAGATAATACGGAATTTTGCTAATGAGAAATGACTTCAAATTGACAAGCTCTACTTGCTCCAAAACAGTTAAGGTCTCGTAGAGTCGTTCCTGCCATAAGGTTGTTATCGTCTATTATTGTTTGATTAAAATAAGTGAATGACACGAAATATGTTGTCAAGAAAGAGTGTAAATATTTTATAGATAATGCTAAATTTTGCTAATGAGAAAAGTCTTCAGATTGGCAAACTCTACGTGATTAAAATGAACGGGAAATTGAATACATTGTCTTTTGTCTCTCTACTAAAGACTACTAAAATATTATGTAATATCAATCTCTGACAATGTACGAGTTCCTTATATATGAAAAAGAAACTTATCAAGTGAAATGTTTTACAGAAGGATGCTAAGAATCTCATTATCTCAACATGTGAGTAACGGGGAAGTTTTAAAGAAAATGGCAAAAAAATGGACGAAACACCATATGCTGATTTTCTCTATTTTATTGTTGGTTGAAACCTATGAATTTTAAATTCTCCATTTACCTGAAGTCGAATATATATTCTTAATGGCATGAACTAATTGAATGTCGAAAGGAGAAAGATTTAATCTACATGACTTCATGGTTAATCCCAACCAATCAACCTTCATTATTGAGATTTTATCCCTCACTGCTACAAAGCCTTCATGGTGACACAGCATTTATCCTAATTAAGCAACTTCAAAAATCAACTCCACAAATATTCTCTCTTTGCACAGGATCTTGCAGAGTTGTTTAATGAAGAGAATAAAGTGGTAATTCATATTTTTTTTAAATTTCTATTACAGTATTTTCCTTTATCTTTGACGAATATAATTTAGGAAGAATAGAAAACAAAATGACGTTCACGCAAAGGAACAAGTCCAAAACCAATTCGTTTGATCATGACGTATCACTGTTTCATATTAAGTATTTTTATAGATTCATATTAAGGCTGATTAGACTGTCATAAAATGTGATTAGAAATCCTGACCGATTAGAAGAGTTTTTTTTTATTAAAGTATTCTGTATTAAGCATCAGATAACATTAATATTTTATTTATTTAATCATCTCGTATTGCATGCTAAAAAGATATTCGTAACCATCTTACTTCATATTCATACAGATATGGTTTTGATAGGCAGTAAGATTTTTCCAGGATAGACTTTCGATTATTTAAATGACTAATCAGCAATCAGTTAATTATATTCAAATGTTTCTATCATAAGAATTTCTTTTTTTATCTTCGTCAAAAATTGATGCAAATGTCACTAAACAGGTATTTAGATGATATGAGAGGTCGGTTGATTATCTGCTTTGGAAGGTGAAATCTATCAATCATTTGGATGAACCTGACATATTGATTCTAACGAAAAACAACAAACCTGAATATTAACGTTGATAACTTGAAGGATGGACAAACTGTAAGATGGAATATGTTTCCTTCTCTAGAGTTAAAGCAGAAAATAGAACGAGAAAAATGTACATATGTCTATTTTAAAGATATCTTTTATTATTTCAGCTCAAGCAAAGATGATGATATAACTAATTCGTAAGACGGTTTTGAGAGAGGAAAAGAATGAGAAGATTTTAGTGAGAGGAAAATACAAAGATAAGGTTTCAGGCAGACAGAAGGCGGCAACAGACATTGAATTTAAATTTTAGAAAATTCAATGTGGCAAGGAAGCAACAAGAAAAAGTTAGAATTGAACACTTTTAAAACAGATATGACTGCAGCACTCCATTCTTGGTTTGTGCTGACTGTTGGGGAGAGAGAAAGAGAGAGAGCGATAGAGAAAGAGAGAGTGGGATATAAATAGGGAGTGGAGAATAGTGATAGGGAGATGGTGAGAGAGAGAGGGGTTTATATATATAGACAGATAGGGTGGGATAGAGATAGAGAGAGCTAGAGAGATGGAGTGAAATATAGAGAAGGGAATATATATATATATATATATATATATATATATATATATATATAGAGAGAGAGAGAGAGAGAGAGAGAGAGAGAGAGAGACAGACAGACAGACAGGCAGACGGACAGACAGAAAGAGAGGAGGGAGAGAAGCAAAGAGACAGAGAGGGGAGATCAGGAGCAGGGGGATCATGTACTTTCTGGAACAGTAAAAAACCTTCGATTGGATCCTATATACGACATTTAATTGAAGTCTGTGAATTTGAATCTCAGGTTTCGTTCAAATCAACGACTGTTATGAAGAATGAAAGCGCCCAGAAAATTCTGCGGCTTGGTGATGTAGAAATAGCTTGGTTTTAGAAGTATTGAACGTGACAAGTCAGTTTTTTCTCCAAATATATCTGTTAGACATAGGTCAGAGATGAGATCAGCTGCCAAGCACTGGTCTCTATATATAGATATTTTAAACCTGCTGTCCTATTAAACCAATTGAAGTCCAAGGACACAACCAGAGAAGGCCGTCACTCACTATCTTGATAAGATGTTTCAAGTTCTTCAGGACATGACAGACATTCTAGATGAGTCAAGTGCATCACGAAATGAAGTTAGCTACGCAATCGCATGTTGATTTGTCATTTTCTGTCTTTGTAAGAATATTGAAAGAAAATAATCATTGATATTGATCTTTTTCAAAAGGGTTCGTAAGATCCGAACATTAATTTTCCCTATGTTGATCTGGATTTAAAAGCACTCAGAGATAATTTGATCACAAAAAAGATGTGTGTGTAATCGGTGTACTTAAGGGAAAAAGACCTTCTCTGCAGCGTTGCACTTGAAAGAAACCTACGAAGAAATAAACGAATAATATGATCTGTAATCAAGAGACGCTAGGTCAGCAGTTTTTGAGCAAATGGAAAGCTTCATGGCGGGAACGAGTAACGATCTTTTAAGATAAATAAAAGAACGGTTCGATTGTTCGCATGTTATGGTGAACAAGTTTGAATTCCTTCTGGATGGTGAAGGTGTTTGTTCTGGAAGTGAAAGCAATCATCTCAGGAAGTGCTAAAATGTGAGAGAACCGTAAATCGGCGATGATGATGGCCATCAGCAACACAAAGATATGCTGTTAGGGAGCAGCTTCAATACATTATGATTATAAAATGAATAGCTTCTAAATATGGATAGATTCTGAGGAGCGTACAACGGCCGAAACGACGTCAATGTGGCAGCACAATAGTCCGAATATGAGAATCTGGAAAATAGACAACTCAGTACTAGTAACGTTTAAGAGATTTCAGATTTTAGTGATAGGGAAGCATCCCTTGGGGTGTCTGTTTCACGAATTAGAGGTTCATTGGAAGAAGCAGACCTAATTGAACCTCGTTCTTTCAAATGAAATAAGAGAGATAATGTTGTTGAATCGTTCTTGTATACGTATCATGGTGGGTTCAAGCTGTAAATATATAAAATGGTGAAAATAAAGAAATTGTACACGTCAGAAAATTGTTGATGACCAATACGAAGAAATCTGAGATTGCAGAATACCAATCAGTATCATACTATTTTGATATAAAAAACTTTTAACAGTCAGGAAGTATCATTCAAGTTTCAAAAAGTGACTTGACCCAAAGAGTTATGAGTTCAGTAGTTGACGTGAGTTATCAAGGGAATTAACTAAAACTGTGATATCCAAAGACATGGTACGTAGACTTATATCAATCTATCCCCTGTGGACTAAATAAAGGGTTCGGTTCAAAATTACCAACAAATATCATCTGAAGAAAGCTGAGGAGCATGCAACGGTCGAAATGTTGTGAAAGTGACAGTTAATATGAGAACAATAGTCCAAACAATTTACATAATGTAAACGAAATTATTAGGTTGGTGCAAAAATAATGTCGGTTTTAGACGTTAAAAATTACGTCAAAAACATTATTTTTGCGCCAACCTAATAACTTTCTATTAGACTACTAACCAAGTTGCTCCTGTTAGGAAATAAATAACCGAGGAACGAAGTACTTTTCATATAAAAAGTGAAGTTCTCTTCGGTAGCGCAAAACAAAATAATATCAACACCTGTATTATAAGTGATTCTATTCCCAATAGTTTCTTATTTAAATAATACATTTTCTTGACACTGTTTATATATTTAATTTTCATTTAAGAATACAAATGTTGTGTATAATATTCTCGCTTAAAGGTCAGTTCTACTAAGATTAACGCGAAGTTGTTAGCTGAGTACTATATAAAGAAATATTGAGACAGTAATACGACTAGATGATTTTTCCTTACTAACTAATCGTTTTCCTGTCTTTCGGCTTTGAAACGTGTTCCCGCTCCTGCTGAACACTATTGAAATAGTCGCTGATCTGTTATGCATTTAAACCGCAAAGTGTTTTAAGCCAATACATTCAGTTCTATCACATTTTATCGGTAGAACTCTTTATTCAAGGTAACGGCCTGTCTCACTCCGGCATGGTATTTTCCACATCTACATGGAAAGATACAAACGTAGCTTTCGATATGTTTTTTTTTCTTTTTATTAGGAACAATATCTAGTAAAACGAATTACGAAGAATGTTTGTTATATATTAAAAGAATCTGATATAAGGGTGCTCATGAGAAACGGTGAGTACAAAGAGAAATAAAATGTTTCGCCATATATTTGAATGGATAAATTTGTACATGACGTTTTCTTGGCGGAGGTCCGAATAACTGAAACATTCTGTATTTAGTCGGATTAAATGAAATAGAATTTTGGCTAGAGATATTTTGCCAATATTTCATTGACTTTTTTTTTTTACTCACAATGATTTCTGTCTGATTAATCTTGGATTTTAAAATTTGTGGACATTGAAAACAATGAAATTTATGTCTGGAAAACTTGAAATCATCTACTGTATCAAATGGTTTTGGTTTAATATTTTATATTTTTTTTTATCAATTCACTCCAAGCAAGGCTACAACGCCACCAAGACGCTAGAGGGGACTGGAAATGAAATAGAAGGCAAGTACTTAAGAAAGAAAAAAATAAAGCAGTAAGTGTATAAATTTCAGAGTCTAGGGGAAGACGTTAGAAGTATAAAGTTGAAGTAGAATTTAGATAAAACGTTTCGAAACACCGGACAGCTGTGTGGACAAGACAATAGCTGAACCTAATTCCTCTTATTGTGGAAAAATAAATAGTAAAGAATTCAGAGTTCAGACTGGGACTTTAGACGTATAGAGTTTTAGTAAATTTTAGAAGAAACCTTTACTCCTGTTCAATGACCAGAGATAAACGTGAACCGGATAAATCAGTATATATATATATATATATATATATATATATATATATATATATATATATATATATATATATATATATATATATATATATATTTAGAGAGAGAGAGAGAGAGACACTTACCTTTCTTCAGCCATTGTATTTTTCACATGCTTTTGTAGCAGGATAAATCATGGCTGCTTCATAGCCAGACAAATAGGAAAATGAAGTCGGACTAGAACACCATCACTTTCGCTTTTCCCCACGTTCAAGGGAACCTCTTTTGAAGGTGTGGGGGCAGCAAAATGGCCGTAACGATGACACTCATGGGCATCCAAGGAGAACCCTTCCAGTAATGCATAGAAGCATGCCAGAGAAGGGTGGATAAGGGAATTAGACTCGGGTGTGATTAATTTGAAGAGGAAACTAGGTTTGTTTCGAATATATATATATATATATATATATATATATATATATATATATATATATATATATATATATATATATATATATATATACAGAAATAAAAACAGGGAGTATACCAAGTGGCCAAAAGAAAACTCAAATAGAAAATAAAAAATAAACACTAAATGGGTAAAAAGATATACAAAGTAAG
>OZ010605.1:22478171-22480671 GCA_963932145.1 Acanthosepion lycidas
TTTTAAAAAAACCTTTTTCCCCAGAGTGTTCAAGAGGATTTTCGCCATCATATATATGTAGACATCCACACACGCGGGCTCGAACCCTCATATATACATATATATATATATATATATATATATATATATATATATATATATATATATATATATATATATATATATGTATGTATGTATATATAGTAACGAACATAAGGATCAGAATGATGTTAAGAAAAAGTCTAAATGTGAAATAACTTGTTATTTTAAGGCTTCATAGAACATTTTATCAAAGAAAAATAGGAATATAATGGTAAATTATATCTTTCCAAAATATAAAGCTCCGTAAACTTATTTTGATAAAGTCATAAGAAAAATTATATAACATTCGAAAAAAAATAAATGATCAAAAACATGAGAACGATTAATAAAATCATGCAACTATAATGGATACATAATATCCAAATAAAAATAGCGTTCACAATTCATTACTTCATGGGTAAACCTTTACTTTCAATAACAGCTTGACATCTTTTGCTACATGAGCGAATTAATGTCTTGCATTCATTAACAGATATTCTCTCCCATTCTCCTTTCAAATTAGTCCATAGTTCTTTGACGTTTGTTGGATTCTTTTCCTTAGCTCTTTTATTTCGTAACTTCCAAGCATTCTCAATAGGATTCATGTCTGGGCCTTGAGCAGCCACTCCATAACAGTAACATCCTCCTCAGAAAGAAATGTCTTAACAAACTTCGCTGTGTGACATGGCGCATTATCTTGCATAAATACAACTGGTTGATTAATTGTAGTTCTCAAATTAGATGCAACATGTTTCTTCAATATCTCTTTTTATACAGTTGCATTAATTTTACTGTGTAGCCTAACAAGAGTTCCCGTAGCATTAAATGAAATCATGCCAAACACCATCACACTTCCTCCTCTAAATTTAACTCTGTTTTCAGTGCAATGAAGCAAATATCGTTCCTTAGGACGGCGTTGAACGAACCTTCTTCCATCACAACCGAACACGTTAAACATTGACTCATCGCTGCAATAAACACAATCCAACTATTCTTCTGTCCACATGACGTGTTAAGTGGCAAATTTGAATCAGGTCATTTGGTTCTTTTTAGAATGTAAGGCTTCGCAGAGGCTTCTCGACTGTTCCGATTTATTTCATTAAGTCTTCGGGAAAAAGTGTGCCTTAATATTTTAATGCCAAGTTTAGCATTAGCTCTTTTAGAGATAGCGATTGCTGTCGCAAATCGATCATTTTTTGATTTATTACCAATCCATTTGTCTTCACTTGCAGTAGTTTTCCTTGGTCTGCCAGGTGGTTTCTTGGCTTCACATGACCCAGTTTCCTCAAGTTTGCTTAAAATATTATGAATACCATTTTAGATTTCCCCACACTCTTTAAATATTCCCAATCGAGTTTATCTTCATTATGCAATTTAACTATCAGTTTTCTAAGTTCCAATGACGTCACAGATTTTTCGCCATGTTTACAATGCAAGAGCCAGTAAAGAACCGGTGTAATTCAGTAAAATACCCTATTTTATATTCTTACCCTAAAAAGTTTTCAATAATGCAAAATAATTATTAGATTTTATGGATTTATTTAATCATACTGATGTTTTTGATCATCTATTATTTTCGAATGTTATATAATTATTCTTATAACTTTATCAAAATAAGCTTATTCAGCTTTATATTTGGGAATTATATAATTTACATTTATATTCTTATTTTTCATTGATAAAATGTCCTTTGAAGCTTTAAAATAAAAAGTTATTTCATATTTAGACTTTTCATAACATCGCTCTAATCTTTATGCTCGGTACTGTATATATTTTATAAATTTCAACAAGATCAATAAAGCTTTACGAAAAGGGCATGGATGTCTATGTTTTAAACACGGAATTTTCATTAAAACGATGTTGGAAATTTTACAATACTTGATTTTGTATTGATTTCTGTTGGTATGTTAGAATCGGGTTACTTACTAATGACTCATGAAATATATTGGGTCTCTAATGGCAAAAGAGAGTAGATCTGCCAGTACAGAGTTTTTGGTACATTACCAACGGTTATTTTGGAGTAGTCGTGTGCATAGGATGAAGGACGTTATGATTCTAGGGATGTTTTTATATGGCTCATCGAAGGAATAAAATATCATTGCAGAAAACTAGATCGAAATATATATAATCAAGAATACAAAGCAGGAGGCCATCATCATTCAAATGACTGATTGAAACAAATTGTCCATCGAATAAATGTCTTCACATCTGTTTAATTATAAGATAGTACTCAAAATTCCAAAAAGGTGCCACAAAAAAAAAATTCACTACTTTTATGTCGAACTCTTACTTACAGTGAGTTCGAATAAGAATGTGCCACAATTGGAGGACTAAAACGTGATTTTTAAAAGCTAGAAAAGTATTAATATAACTACAACGGTAAGTGACACCAAAAGTTGCCATATCTGTGCAAGAGGATGCAGGTTACTTAAAGCTAAAT
>OZ010605.1:22485671-22553171 GCA_963932145.1 Acanthosepion lycidas
GGATATTTTGAGTAGAGTGGGACAACCTCTTAATTGCTGATGCTCCCTGGTCAATCCTGACCTGCGGTGGCATCCCTTGTTAAGATCTTAAATATGAACAAATAATTAACCCCGAAAATTGGAGCAAAACAATATCACAATATACAATACCTTTATTATAGCTAAAATACCGGCAATACATTTTCACTCTAAAAAGTTACAATGTATTTTTTAAAAGAGATTACTAAAGTTCCAAGTAAATAAAATGTCGACCCATAATCTGTTGATATGCCGATAAAAAAAAAAATAAGCATTAATTTTATGAGATGCATTTTAGTTTAATTTTCGCTCTAAATGTTCTCATAAAATATTGGCCTTTTCTAAATGTCCGTGGACTAATTGCATCTGTCTCATTCTTTTCAACAGTAGTATTTTCCAACGAATAGAGGATTAAAAAAATCCTGTGAAGTTCGTTACGAAACGGTTTTAAAATCAGCTTTAATACCATTATGCCTGTGCAGTGAATTAGCTTTGATTTTTATAGCCTCGAGTTCCAGTCGAAAAAATTTAGATCGTTCCAAACATGTTTCACAGAAGAATAAATAGACACAGCGATACACTTAGCTATGTTGGATCCCCCCCCAATTGATATCATTTAAAATATGAATTTCTGAGTACCTACACCTTGAAGGCAAACGAAATTAAATAGGCTTCATGTTGAACAATAAAAGATTTCTTTATCAAACTTGGAACAAGTTATTAAAAGTGATGTAGATTTTATAGACGATTTCATAAAGCCTCACAAGTGTTCAATATGTGCACGAACTTTAACACGACACACGTCAAGTTGGTAGTCCAGCTCCTGCCAAACACGTTGTAGCATGTCTTGCCTAACGTCTTCAGTGGCTTCGAATTTTTTGTGCATTGTCCAAATTCACTTTCCAGTTGGTACATTTTTATTGAAGTTTATCGAGAATGCGCGCTGCATTCTCTTGTTTGTGTTCGATTATACTCTAACCTCCAAAATGGATTTTTTAATTTCTTCGGAACCCTATTCTTCACCCAGAAAAAATAAAAAAAACAAATAAACACTCAACTTAGTTTTTACACATTTTGTAAAAATGTGAGGTCATTTGAGCAAGTTTGGTCTATATTATTAGACTACAAAACAATATCAATGGAACACAATTTAAATTATTCGCACTATTGTCTTCACCTTTGTCGCCATATTTATTACAACGTTTCGGCCGTTATACCATCCGGCCTTCTTCATGTCGTTGTAATACCGAACTGAACCCTTTATTTCGCTCATTGGGGTAGACTGTCCTACTTCCACGTGCCATGTTTAATGGATGTCAAGTTATCAGTTATCTCCTGTTAATTCCTCTCTGCCAGTTTTCCACTGCCTTAAGCTGGTATTGAACTCAAACTCTTTGGGTCCTGTCACCAACGCTTTTATCCACTGTGCCATGTGTCCTTGAGTATAGGTCCGATGTTCCTGCTATATTTTCAGAAATAGTGTAATGTAGTAGACCAACTCTGGTATCACCGCCTCATCCCCAACTGCTGTTTCTTTTCTATAGATACTTTCTTGGTAATTATTCTCATGAATTGTCCTCTGTGAGACCTAGGCTTTATAGATTTAAGCGCGTACGAGATTGGCGAAAAACGTTTCATCAGTTTGCAGTTGAAATGGCTAGATGTAAATATACGTTCTATGCTAACAGTTTCTTCTCTCGCACTCGTGGAAATCTTTTTCTGGATTTTTGCTTCCCAGTTCACGTTAATCTTCAAAATTTGAAATGTAATATCAATCGATATCTTCTGTCTTCTATGTTCTTCTTTTTTCTATTATCCTTTCTCTTTAATTGCAGTATTTCTCATATTCTCTAACACTCCGCAACCTCTTGTGTCTTAGTGCCTTTATTACCTTGCTTGGGTTCTAATCATAAAAAAAAGGTTTATCTGTTTATTTATCAAGTGAAGTTTGATCTCGTGGATTGATAGACATTTTTCACAACACACAAACATTTTTCATGTTATAAGCTAAATAAAACACTTTTCTCTTAAACTTCTAAATGTTTTTCAATAGCACTTGAAAATATAACTATATATATATATATCGAAGATTTAGACAGGTAAATGTAATTAAACCGTATTAATTACATTTACCTGTCTAAATCTTCGAGAAATTTCAACATTAGAAAAACAATTAAATTATTGAAAATCGATATGAAATCAATCAAAACGTATTGATTTCAACTAGTTTCATAAGTTTTGACAAAGTTTTATTACAAATTTTATGTTTTACAAAAGTTTTAATTACATAGCGATTTACATGCAAAATCTAGCTGTTTTCACTACTTTTCACCGCTCTTTTGCAAATATCAATAACTGTTTGAAAACATTAGAAAAACAATGAAATTATTGAAAATCGATATGAAATCAATCAAAAATTATTGATTTTAACTAGTTTCAGAACTTTTGACAAAGTTATATTAAATATTTCATATATATATATATATATATATATATATATATATATATATTATTATTATTATTATTATTATGGGGTCCACCTTTTTTTCATATAAGTGGACTCTACCAAGTGTACCTGGACTGCTGCCGTTAAATACCCAGAGTTACAGTCAACGAGGGTAGTCGTATGGCAGTCGATGTCGGACGACCGGCTGAACGGTTGAACTCTCTGCCTTCGGGCGGGGAGGAACCCGAACGAGGCTACGCCGAAGGGCGGAATCTCGTTCGGGGAGGTAAACCGACCCTGAACTCGTTTATATGGGTTCAAAGGGTATATTTTTGGCCGAGCCCACGGGCTCGGAGATCCCACATTAAACCGGCCTTGTGCCACATGATACCCTTGTGGGGGGGGTGACTAAATACTAGTCGTATGGCAGTCGATGTCGGACGACCGGTTGAACTCTCTGCTTCCGGACGGGGAGGAACCCGAACGAGGCTACGCCGAAGGGCGTAGTCTCGGTCGGGGAGGTAAACCGACCCTGAACCCGTATAAACGGGTTCAAAGGGTATATTTTTGGCCGAGCTCACGGGCTCGGAGATCCCACGTTAATCCGGCCTTGTGCCACATGATACCCTCGTGGGGGGGTGACTAAATACTAGTCGTATGGCAGTCGATGTCGGACGACCGGCTAAACGGTTGAACCCTCTGCTTCCGGGAGGTAAACTGACCCTGAACCAGTTTATACGGGTTCAAAGGGCATATTTTTGGACGAATCCACGGGCTCGGAGATCCCATGTTAAACTTGCCTTGTGCCACATGATACCCTCGTGGGGGTGACTAAATACTAGTCGTATAGCAGTAGTAGTCGGCAGTCGGATAGAGTGAGATAACCTCTTGTAGAAGTCAGTTACAAGCAGGTTGACTCTAAGGAATTCCTACTTCGAGACTGTATATATCTATCTGTATTTGCTACTAACCACGTTCCTGGACTTACTAACAGTATTACTCTTTGTATGATTGTGTAAATACATTTTATTTCTTATATTTAATTATTGAGTTTGTCATTCCTTGGAGACCGAATTCATCTCGGAATCCACAACACACACACACACACACACACACACACACACACACACACATATATATACATATATATGTATATATATATATATATATATCTTGCTACACATGTAAATGTTTAAGTGTATTTTTGTGTGTGTGATTTGGAGATACTATCAGAGGGATAGCAAGTTCAGCGAAATCAATTTAAAGTTGTAAGACCAATGTATAGAGTATATATTTCTTATTCATATTATGTATTCATATTGGTTAGCTTAATATAGAATCCAATCTTGATAAAACCAATGTCCTATTTTTCTGTTCATGTTCATAAGGAAATTGTAATTCCAATGCTACTACAACTAATAAAGAGTTGTACTCTTTTACTTTATTACGCCTTCGAAAGGAATATTTAGGTGTTGTAATTAAATGTATGTACTCTGTTCTTCATCCAATATTTTCTCGCTTAAAAGAAGGTTAGTTGACATTAAATTTTTACTTTGTCAAGACCAAGGACATAGCTTGCGAAACAAAGTGTTAATTTCTACAAATTCTTAATGACAAAGGGATGAAAGGAATTGTTTCATTTGAAGGGTTTCTGCAGTTTTTCAATAAGTGAGAAAAGACCATCAAAGAAGAGATGGCGGATTACTGTGTTTTGTCGAAGTTTCTTTGTAAATATTTCAATAAGTTTATCGTAAAAGTGGAAATTACCTTCATTATTTCTCTTTATGTTCGTGTTTTTAAATTAAAAGAAAAATCGATATCAATACACAGACAAGTGCGAACATACGAATTTTATTACGCTTATACGCACATATGCTAGAGTTAGAGAATGATAAATGTGTATATAAATGCGCGTGTGTTTTGTGCGCATGCGAATGTATGTGCGTGTGAGTATATACATGTATGTGTATAAAGCAACCAACCAACACTGAAGAAAATTTATTACGAGTTTAGCAACAATGTTTGGAGCACATCTATCCAACACTTAATGCCCTTTTTTTTAAAATTCAATGTCAACTTTTATATTTGCATACGCTCTATTTCTGATATTGAGTATACTTCCCCATAAATAACATATACCATAAAACTATATGTTTAGCGTGCGCAAACACACACACACATACACACACACACACACACACACACATATATATATATATATATATACACACACAGATATATATGTATGTATATATATATATATATATATATATATATATATACGTGTGTGTGTGCGCGCGCACGCTAAACATATAGTTTTATGGTATGTGTTATATATATATATATATATATATATATATATATATATATATACGTGTGTGCGTGTGTTTTGAACAATTAGGTTCCTCGGCTAGTTTCGGCCAGCATGGCCATCATCAGGAGAAAAAAAAAACAAGAACTTTATCTGTAGTTTTCATTTTTTTTGTTTTTCCAATTATACTCAGTCTTTGTGATAGTCATACGGTCACTTTTAAGTTGTTTTTAAGATAAAGGCTGTGGAGATTCAGGCGACTCAGAATTCCTTTCTTGGTCATTTTTTAGAGATTTATTGGTTGTTCGGAAGGGGATGTGTGCGTATCACGTGTATGTTATCATTTGTTCTGGGAGTGTGTACGACATGCGTATTACTATGGGTGTATGTATAAGTGTGAGACCTCAACATCAACACCTGCGCAAGCATGTCTGTCTTGTGTCGCAGAGAAATATGGGTAGGGCTTGATTTACGGCTTGATTTATATTAATTCTGTCTATGCTGTTAAATTTATGATTAAGCCCGTCTCGACGAAGTGTTTTCAGGCGCAAAATCCATTTGTTTTCATGTTCCTCTAGAATGTTTCTAGTGTTATCTTTTCTGTCTAATTCTGTATTTCAATTTTAGCAAATTAGTCATGGCTGTTAAAATCATGTTTTTCTAGGTGGAAACACATACACACACACGCATATATATATATATATATATATATATATATATATATATATATATATATATATATGTTGGTGTACTTTGACAGCATATCATCGTTAAAACATGTTTGAACAATCTAAACATATTATGTCTATTTATTTTATTTTAATTTAATCCCCTCATATTCAGATATAAGTTTATTAATGCTGTTACACAACTGAGTAAAAAAGATGACGTAGTTTTTGCTATTTCGTTTATTTCCACAATTATTTCAATCTGCCTTGTCACAAGATTTAGTTTACGTTGCCAAGTGTTGATATTGTGATGATATGCTGGATCATGGAATTTGAATATATATATATATATATATATATATATATATATATATATATATATATATATATATATATATATTTAAGAATATATAATATAATAAAACATTCTTGAATATCTATATAGCGTGTGTGTGTGGCCTCTGAAAGTATATTCAATTTTGATTTCCTATGACTTTAATTGCTTTTTCTTTTTTTCAGATTTATATATTTAATTTTATTTCATATCTAATTTAAATAGTTACCCATCTTTGTTAGTCAATTAAGTTTGATATTTCTTCATTTTTAAACATAAAATTGGTTGCAAGTCATTAAACACTGCCTTTATTAATCTCTAAAGACTGAGTACATAACACAGGAAGATATAAATGGAAGTAACGGGCGGACCCTGAAAATAAGGGAAATGCGCACACAAAACATCTTTTACAAATAGTATATATACGAACAGCACAATGCTTTCTAAACATATCTGGAAGATTAGGAACATAAACCAATCACACAAAGAATATCATGGAGAGCAAGAAAACAGCATCAGTCTACAAACATAAATCCTAGAACTGTAAAATAATTATAATTGCCTTCCCAGAACAAAGCAAACTACTAAATAAACGATTAGAACTCATCTTCAAATCCAGACAGGAAGTTTGACTTTTACTATGTTACAGTGGAAAACGAAAAAGAAACGAAACATAAATTAAATAAAAACAATATTAATAAATATATAGGTAAAATAAATTAATCCAAATCAATAAATAAGTAAACAAATTAAGTAAATAATAAACAGATTCACAAACTACGAATGTATCATGAACACAAATAACCGTCATATTAAGTATCAATATCGATTAAAAATAATCAATGAATGATAAAGTTATCAAACAATGTTATCAAATAGGCAGAAAACTGCATTCGGGACCGGAATTATGTCTTACAGTAGACCCTAAAATAATTTGAAACGTTTAATCGTTACCGCCCTCACAATAACCGCTAGAATAATGCAATGGACATACCCATAAAGAATGAGTGGCCACCATATATAAATAGTCGTGCTAAACACCATGTAAACGGCCTGACGAATGTGTTCAAGGATGAAACAGTCTGTCGCGGCCATGTGTTCACTTCAATGTCCACTTACACACACACACACACACATACTCACACAAACGCACGCACACATACACACAGACACATACATAACTATTCAGGCCGGTACATGTTGTTTAATACTGTTTATTATAAAAAGACCACATCTACTTAAATATTTGTATCTATAAAAAGAATGTATAAACATAAAAATGTCTTAATATATGTATATATATATATATATATATATACATATATATATATGTGTGTGTGTGTGTGTTAACGGAGACAGACGTAAAACGTATCTTAGCCGAGGCGTTTCGTTCTTTGAGGGACATTATGTAGGCAAATGTAAGGCCATAATTTTGTTCAAAGTATTGAAATACAAGCGCAAACATTTTACTGTTTTATTAAAAAAAAATCAAGTTTGTCAGCGGTGGTAAATAATTACCAGGTTAGTGGGAAAATTCAGCAAGTCATAGAGGACACGAAGCGACATGTTTTAATGTCTAATAAACGAAAGTAAATAAAACAGTATTTAAATTATTTTAGTTTGCGGTTCATATATTTGTTCTCTCTTTTGAATCCGATGAGATTATGGATTAAATCATTTTCTTTTAGTCATGTATCTTTGCTTAGAAAAGTAATAGTTCTTTCAGTACTGGAGATATTGCTACAAATCCAGGGCGTAGATTTATATTTTGATAAGTTTCGATACCGGCGCGATCGACTAATATCTATCATGTAAAGTTACGTACTTTTCTCATATTTATTGCTGAATTCTTTAGTCACAATTATTCACTGACCTTAATATATTTAGAAAAAAATACTGGACTGAAAATGTCTTCCACTAATGTAAAAATCCTATTGGAAATGATGAGATTTGTTTATTGTTTCATCGAAATTTGTTATGGGTCATTTCCATTTTGGTCTAATTCCTGTTATTTTTTCTCCTGTCACACATTCATACACGCACCAAATTACCCATCCATATTTATATATTAACAATTTGTCGGTTCAATGCCTAATTATATAAACGAAGACATCCACAGGCATACACACAAACAAAGGCTGTTTTTTTATATAATTAGTGTCTCTTTTAATTTCAATGAAGTGTCATTATCAAATCATTATTTCATAAATTGACATACCATATTTAATAATCCATACTTGAAATTTTTCTTATTATCGAATGCTGACTTTGAAAAATTTATGTATGAAAATATCAAGTGACTTTATATTTTCTCAGTTTTTTTTTTATATACTGTGCTATGTCCTTGAATTTCAAAACTTGTTCTTCCAGTAACAAATTTACAGCTCCCCACGACAATCGACACCATCTCAAAATATATATATTACCTAATTATCGAATATATTGCATAATTACGTGCAATTATAGTTGCACATGTATTTCAGTCTCTCTCTCTCTCTCTCTCGGTGTATATATATATATATATACATATATATACATATATATATATATATATATATATATATATATATATATATATATATATATGATAAAATACTGTTTTATGCAATATATATATATATATATATATGTGCGTGTGTGTGTATATATATATATATATATATATATATATATATATATATATATATATATATATATGAATGGTGAGAGCGAAATATTTCTAGAAACACACACAGACACACACACAGAGACACAGGCACATATATATATATATGTGTGTGTGTGTGTGTCTGTGTGTGTGTCTGTCTGTCTGTATGCGTATTCTATTTATGCATGTTCACATTTCTCGTCCGATTTTGATGAAATTGTACATACATGTTGCAAATTTTCCTTGTTAGGTCAAGACGAATATTTCAATGTTTCCACCTCAGGATTTGGTAGCAAAATCGATAAAAATTAAAGGTGGGTACGACTTTTTTTTCAAAAATCTAGGTTACACGCAAACTTTTTTACTGGATGCGCTGATGTTCTTTTTCACTTAATGTAAAGCATATATAATATTACGAGGTTTATGTAGAGTGTTTGATAGTTTTTCTGTGAAATTGGCTTCATAAATAAGTTTTGAAAAAGTGTGAAAAAAATCGTATTTTTCTTACTATATAAAACATAAGCTTTAACAATTTCCCCATTTTTTATCCTATTTTCCACAAACATGTCGCAAAAATTGCTATCTTGGAAGAAATAAGACAGTGTGGTTGCCGTCGTACTCGTTTTCACGAAAAACTACGGAAACTACAGTTTTTCGGCCATACCTCCTTTGTTTTTCTCCCGATTCTTTCCAAATTTGCCATGTAAATTACATATAACACACAAATTGTCCTTCGGATATGTTAATTTAGATTAAGTTAAGTGAACAAAATCTGCGGCAAACTATGTCCCAAATCTGACTTTACCATTTATCCAATAGATTCTTCATATGATTCTATACTAAATTGGCACTGGAACAACCTTTAATGGAAAGACTGTTTGGGAAGGATTATTTAAGCGTTAAATATTTCCAGAAGATCCTCTGTTTAACCCCATCTTTACAGTAAACATCGTACGAATGAGGCAGCTCTGATGCATTTCCACTTGCAGTTGAATCAAGCTCCCAAGTTTCATACCTGAAGATTAGATTTGTGAACAAGGCCATACTATTTGAAAGTTATTATGGCCATAGAAAATTTACTGAATATCTAAAAATTTGGAACGATTTAACCCCGAACAATTACCAAACAAAAAGTTTTTATCGATGGAATTCCTTTATTAAGAACAATCAAACACTTGCAAAGGACATACCGTAAAAAGAATGAAGGTGACAGAGTAAAAATATATACCAATGTATAATGCATGCAAGCGGAGACGCAGACAGACAATTCTCAACAGGGGTGTGCGGGTATACACAGGTGGTACTTTTATATAACTGCAGACATGTATACCTTTATCAAATATTTCAATAACATATTTATTAAATATTTTTGTGTGAAATGAACAATATGTTAAGGTCATAAACAAAAACGAGTCATAAAATTACCTCCGAAAATTGTATCCTCTTTGCATTTCCCATAAGGATGCAGTGGCCTATATGAGCAACCTACTTAAAATACTATAGAATATCATCGATTTATCACATAAAGCGTGAAACGGACAATACCTTGCTGTCTTGATACAAACGTCATATTATTATTTTTGACAACAGGAATATGAAAATAAATTTAACTATTAAATGAGAAACATGTAGAAAATTTTAAAAACGTTAAGTCAACGTGCTAAATTCTTTTACAGAAAGAAATTTGTCTAAGAACAAGTTAAAATGACCGGATAGTTGTCTAGTTCTCTTTCACTTCATACGGCTGCATATATATATATCAGGATTTGAGATAATTATAATTAATTAATGCACCGAGTCTCGAAGAAATCTCAACAGAATACAGAAAGCATTGGACGGCCTTTCCGACCTATATTTGGGACTCAACAGCAGTGCGCATCCACTACTGAGAATTGAAACCCGGACAGTTACGATATGAGGCAAACGTTATACCAACTGTACCAATGGCGAAGCAGTAACAAATTAGAATCGATATTGCGCGGCTTGATCAAATATTCTAGACACGATTTGTTACATAATTATCTTAAATCCACTTTAATTTCTATCACTTGTATATCCTTGCTTGAATCGGCTTCTAATGCTCTGGATGGAGAAACATGGGGAGAGTAGTCGTGGCTCACGGAGGCACAGTTTTATGAGTAAGGGAAACTCGGATAACTTCCACCATGGAATATGTGAAAGAGTGGCGCTATATGGAGTCTAATTCGTCACCACTTCATCACCGAGGCTCGTTTGTACGGCTGGTATAACGTTTGCCTCACATCGTAACTGTCTGGGTTTTAATTCTCGATAATGGATGCGCACTGCTGATGAGTCTCAAATATAGGACGAAACGGCCGTCCAGTGCTTTCTGTTGAGGTTTCTTCTAGACTCGATGCATCACTTAAGCCTATAAATAAAAGTTAAAGACAATTAACCGGCGCGTTTCATCCAATGTGGTCATTTCCAAAGCAAAAAAAGAAATGAATTTTGGATGAAACGCGTCGTCTCTGTGAGCGAGAGACTGTTCGCGTTCTGTCCATGAGACCTGGATTCGAATCTCACCATACATGGTCAGGTTGATTTGTCATATAACGGGTTGAGCCCAGTTTTGCGTGTGTAATTGGGTAGATAAAATCCATAACTGCCGTCAACAGCTGTGCTAGCACAAAGTTAAAAGGCATCGTGACCGAGGATTTGACTGTGCAGGCCTTGTTCAGGTTGTTGAACACGCTCTCTTCCAGAAACTGTAACTATGGTCTTCTCAGCATAGTTCCAGCATAAAGTATTGCGGAAACACAAATGTGCCTGAGCGAGTGTCTGCAATAGGGATTGGCTAGCCGCCCTTGTTGGCAGCTATATATATATATATATATATATATATATATATATATAGTTTTTACCTGTATAGTAATACCTCTTACATACATGTTTTCTAAAACAAGAACATTTTTACCCATTTTATTGATTTCAATTAAGCTATTATCATAAATTATGTATTTGTGTTGTTGTAGACGTTGCTGAATAGTCGACATGTTTGAATTCCTGATGACATGGCCAATTTCTACACCCATTAAGTTCCGAAAAGTAAGCACCTGTTCGCATACAATAAAATATAATGAAACGTTCAAGAGAGTAAACGTGTTAGTCTTGCTTAAAAAAAAACAAAAAAAAAAACATGAGCATCACAGCAGAAATACACACGTAAACACACAGAGACAAACGTACGTATACACACAAATACGCACATTACACACGCATAAAAATCTCATCCTGTTTTGTATGACTGACTATTGCAATTGTGAATTTAAATATCATTTTAAAAAGGTCTCTGCGGTATCAGTGTATATATTTACACACCAAATGTCCTTAACATTTTACTGTAAACAAGCCAAGCAGATCTGAACGACATCCACTCTGCATAAACTTGATCCTATTTGGATAGAATTTGTATTCCGTGTGTATGAAATGTCTTCTAAAATTTAATATTATTTTCTCCATTTATCTGTCTTATTATGGACATTAACCGTTCTAATGTTAGAAATGCCTATACCTAATATTTTAATCTTAGTAGAATTAGTATTCCTTTTCTGAGACTTATCTGCGTATGATTTACATATCTTGGTTTAAAACTTGCAATTCTGTTTTCCCGAGATCAGTAAAATTCGAAAATAAAATCGACGGGTTTAGGATTAACAATCTCAACATTCTCTTCTGCTTTCCATCCTTCTTCAAACGCGACAAAGATTTTGTTTACTTTCAACAAGGAAGTCTGTAAATCTAATCCTTCTTGTAACTTCCCTGCTCCTCATTTTCTTAGCGTAATATCCTCGACATTCTCTCTTGATATTTTGGCTACCGATACAGCTTAATTTTAGCATAGTCGCTTATCACTAGTCCATCACATATAATTTTCTTCTTCACTCCCTACACAAATAACACTGCAACGGACAGGAATATTGTCGATTGCCTTCTAACGTGGGGCTAAGGTCTCAGATTTATGATTCTGTACATCACCATACTGCTGGTTACTCTCTCGTATTCATTTCCTTTAAATACATCCATGTTACCTCACAGACATAAAATACAATGGGAGCTAAGGGACGATTATCTCTTTGTTGGGAGCCTGATTCAGATAATCGATAAGGAAGACATCAAGTTAAACAACTTTTAGTGCCAGATAGCTATGTCAGCCGCTATGTTTCTAAAACCAAAATGGAAACAAAACCAAATATATCTTCCTTTTGAAGTTCTAGAAGGAGGAGATGTCATTTGATATTTATAGTCTTTGCGCGCAAACTAGTGTCTTTATCATTGTTGTCTTTATCACAAGTTTCAGGCTGTTGGACATTCCAACTTTTAACAGATGCTTGTTGCTCCGGGTAAGCTTTCGAAATTAACTCTTCATTTAGTTTACGGAAGATTATTTTTCTCGTTCTACTGACCATATTTTAGGGATATCTCATCCTGTTGATATTTAGTACTTCTCAGTTATCGCATGGCCTGTTTCCACTGAAATCAAGAATATTGATAGTTAATCATATAAAATTCAACGTATATTTAACACTTTCACTGCTACTCATTTGCCCAGTACTGCTCCCCCCCCCACCATCCAGTCAACCATTTTTAAAGAAAATGCTAAATTTCAACCTACATATTTTATTATACAGAAAACAGGCACCAGTGTGTTTTACAATATTCATTTTTCATGGATATACCTGGGAATGACTTACCAGATCAGTAATGGGTATACATATGATATCTTTTGAAGAATTGTCCTTTGTGATTTTACGATAGATGGCGCAACGGGACACTCATACCAACGGTATGCAAAAAAAAACGTAGGTTTCCGTATTTAGCCAGCAAGACAAGAAAAACGAAGATCTCCGTAGTTAGTAGCGGAAGTGTTAAAGACTACAAAATGGACCATGTAAGTATGTAAATGGACAACATCAATAGAAAGTTTTTTTGTTTTTTTTTTAGCATTTCACCCCAAGTAAGGCGAGAGTGCCACTAGCATGCAATGGGGTTACAGAGAATGAGAACAAAAGTAAAGAGGGGTGTTTGACAAAATATTATAGAGAAGGACGGAGATCAGGATCAAGACATCAGAAGATGTCGACTGACATTACATTTAAATATATGAAGATTATAGCCATCAAGAAAGCATGTCGGGGAGGAAAGGACTTTCACTATTGGGAAGTGCGAGATAAGAAGATTGTTCGAGAAGAAGCGGTGGTTACATTTAACCATTTCGACAGTGAAAGGGTGGGACCGATATGCCAACCTAGTAGCACGCTTAAATTCATGCAGTTGGGTTACCAGTGAAAATATCTCGTCAGAGCAATTGCTATGAAAATATTTGTCGAAAAGACAAAGGAAAGCCACAGCATGTCCGTGAGAAAGTAGCTGTAGACGAGTTGCCAGATCAGGACTTATCGCATTGCATATTTAAACAGATTTTATTCCAAGCGACAGAAAAGAAGGTGTAGAAAGGTGTAGAAATTTTATCCAAAAGCAGAATGTTCCCACTTAATATCAAACAGGCCAGCTTAGATAGTAATCATAGTATAAAGAAGTACTAAAGTGAAATGATTCTATTGAAACAAATACTAAGTCTGCTATTCAGAAAGTCGGTTCATTATTGCTATATACCGTACCTATGAACACTATTGGGTATGGCCCATGCCTCATAAATACTTTGGACACTACTATGAGTGGTGGTAATATGCTGTCTACATAGTCCACCAATAGCAGTGGTTTACCTATTTTACGCCGCTGGCGAGTATTTTCTTGATATTATAAAGACTATCATTTCATTTCCAACCTAGGTTTTGATTATTCCTCATTCAGTAACCCTTTTTAGGTTACAGCGATTATATAGAGCAAGACATTTTTTTCTATCCAGAAACTATCCTGCTACTTTGTAATTTTTCTATACGTTCGTGCATAGAATATCACTGTAACATCTGGTCTACTATTTCTGGTTTATATCTAGAGATTACTGACAGAATCCGCAGAATAATCTGCAAAGATTAGATGTCTGGCATCATGGTTTCAGTCACTTTCTCACCGTCTTAATATAGCTTCCCTTCAATATTTTCACAATAATTACTCTAACGAGCTTTCAGCTTTAGTACACTGACTTCACGAAGGTCAGCCCCAATTCTATTAGCATGTGTCATGATTTCAGGATTGAAATTGCTAGTTGTAACCGTAAGTACTATTCTGACAGTTTCTCCTTCTCGCTTGTTGAAATCTTTTTCGCCTTCCTACTTTCCAGTCGAGGACGAACTTCAAACATTAAAATCCAATGACAATCTTCCCTATCTGTTTTTCTGCTTCTGTGAAACATGTTCTTTTATTGTTCTCTTAGTTTATTTCCCACTCAACATTCTCTTTCATCCAAGTTCCTTTTATTGATTGGATCAAATAAAATGGTTTAGATTAACATGGAAGCTCCGGATGATGGATTTGAAGTATTTTTGGATAATATAAGTAACATTTTCAGCAGGGCACCCACAATTTACACCATTTTTATGTGTGAACTCACTAAAAGGCTAGGAGAGAAAAGGAAAATATATTTGCTCTAACACACTCCTTGCTGTATCTATCTGTATTCCTGAGATGAGGTATTATGTACAATATTTACATAATTCGGACTATTGCCCTCCTCTTTGTCACCATATTTATTACAACGTTTCGGCTGTTGTACGATCCGGCCTTCTTCAGGTGGTTAGAATGTCGAACTGAACCATTTATTCCGCTCACTGGTGTAGACTGTTCTACTTCAATGTGCCATCTTTTAATGGATGTCATTTATCAGTTATCACCTGTTAATTTCCCACTGAAAGTTCTCCACTGCCTTAACCGGATATTGAACTCACACCCTTTGGGTCCTGTCACTGGATGTAACCAACGCCTTTATCCAATGTGCCATGTGAGGTGACAATAAAAACAGAAATTGCAATATGAAGTCTGGTAAAAGCATGGAATGATAACAACAAAAATTGCAATATGAGCACTGGTAAAAAAAATGTAGGCTGAAGACATTAGGTTTATAATACTATATTAATAATTATATTATAATACCCAGAAATTCATACACAGATGTCCTCAATAGTCCAAATAATGTAAATAATGTCCACTCCTAGCTGCTATAATATTATAACTTGCTTAGGCAACTTGCCGTGATTTCATTATTAGAGTTCGTCCTGCTTGACTCCAACAGACTGGTATTTACCTAGTCTACACACTGAGACTTACACCCGGAATAATGGTCAAAATTTACTCATCCCCCACTAACGCGGGATCGGGCCCTTCACATTGTCTATTTTTCTCAACGAAATCTCCATGCATAGCCAGAGCCCCAAATGAGTCGCACTCTGTCCGACGACAGAGAGCTTGACAATTGCGAGCCAGAGAGACGACCGCCTAGCTCCGACTGACTGATGTTTACCCGGCCTCCCCATTGCGACGAGATGTGGCACTAGGTCGAGTTTAGTATAGGGAACTCGAGCCAGTACACTCGGGTAAATTATCAAAATATACCCAGCCTAATCAACAGTGGGATCGATCCCTTTCTTCTGTCAAGCATAGTCTCCTACCGTAGACAGAAACCCCGAGTGAGTTTCACTCTGTCTGAAGTCAGACCATGACAGTCCCGAGTCAGACAGCGGACTGTCTGGCTCTCACTGGTATTTATGGACTAGTTATGTCAAGGTCAGGTTTTTTGTGAGGTAATCAAGTGTTTCCTCCCGGGTTACTGAAAATTTTACCCATCTCGCAAGCTCGGGCATAGTACTAGTCTGTTTTTCTCAGCCGAGTATCAATCCGAAGTCAGAGCCGCGACAGGGCTACCGAAGGAAAAGATCTTAGTAGCAAGCCAGACAACGAACTGCCTGACAAAACCTCTCTGTTCTCCTCAGCCGAGTCCCTGAGTCATGCGCCGCCCGAAGACGGAGGTCTTGCCACCATCTACCAGAAGACGGAACTCTTGTCTTGTCGCGAGCCTGGAACAGACTAACTGCTATTTGCCATTCGCTTCACTGCAGACTACATGTGGCACAAGGTCAGGTTTAGAGTGGGGTAACCGAGAGTTTCCACTCGGTCCAAAATTACCCAGCCCCAGCAAAAGCGGACTTGGGTATAACACAGGTCTGTTTTTTCTTATCGGGAGCCTTGGACTGATTGCGACTAATTTCTACTAATTCATTTTCAGTTTGTTTGTTATTTATTTAAGGTGTCTTACCTAGTCTATATGTGTTACTGTTAGTGTCTTATTTACTCCTCAACAGTAGTTGAAGGAAAGTTACAAAGGGAAGGTAAATATGATATAAAATGTAAATTAGCCTTTTAAAACAACGTAATGTCATAATCATAAACATCTTTTTCAATAAACTAAACAGACTCTGACAAGAATAAATGAAGTTCCAAGAAATGAAATTGACTTTATAATTATTAACAAAGACTAGACACTTATTATATAATAGTCAAATTGAACTTTAATACAAAGTTATTGATGTCGTTAATGAGTTTCGATAACTCGTATATAAGAGTTGGGATCTGGGAAACGATTGGTCGTAGCGGGTATCTGTATTTGTGTATTTTTATATTTCCCCATAAGTATCCAGATTGGTAGTCTCCGATGATTTTTTTTTATCCTTAAAATAACAACATACCTGCAAAGTCAAAACTACAAAAAACGAATATTATTTACGAACCAAATGTCCCTGTGTTCCTGATAAAACCGAACTCATGATTAATTAAATTGGTTACATTACTACATGCCTATTCAGACGACGTATGCTACCCATATCCGAACACAGAGCCATCAGAAGCTATTTAAACACAGATACACACACAAATTTATCAGACTCAATCCAAACCATTCTTGTAGAATTATAGTCGAATACTCTTTTCCACATGTTAAAAAATTATTTAAAATAATGTAAGCCTTAATAATAAAAAAGAAAACGCCTACACTCATAATATTAACTAAGAACACGGCCACAATAAATGACATTGTTCAGAAAAAAAAAACATCCCTATGACTCTAGATACATAGGCACAACACATACATTGAATTAAAAATTTAAAAAAAATAAAAGCTTTCTTGATAATGGCTAAAAGTATAACGTGAAGCTTTCGGAATTACAGAACATTTGGAAAGATTCTATACACTCTGTGCCTAGAAAAGAAAACACTTGTTCAAACACAATAAAAATCAAATGAAATTTTAATCGCAGTACTTTCTGTTGTCGTTAGTGAAACATGCATAAATGACGAATAGCTACCTAAATACACTATATATATATATATATATATATATATATATATATATATATATATATATATATATATATATATACTAGCAGCATGGCCCGGCGTTGCCCTTGCTTGATTCAGAAATCGTACGACTAAGACAGCAATCGCTATCACTTGACTTAATATATTTTTGCCCTTCCATACCTTTAAAGTAGTGCCCTTTGACGTGCTGCTGTTGCTACATGCCTTACTTCTTGCCTCTCTCACACTGCGAATTTTTTCTAAGCTCTATACTGAATATTAAATCTGTTACGAAAAAAGAACTAAACAAAATGAACACAAAACGATCAGCTTTAAAAAGGGACTCGTAACTGGAAAAACCGAATCAAATAAGAATGTTAACAACAATTAATTTTTCACACGCAACCCAGTTCTGCGGAATCAGAATCAACGTTGAGTTTAAGCAAGCGAATGAAGCAATTGGAGTAAAGTGACATGCATATTAAAAATTTTCCCACTTGTGACTAATGCAGCTATCGATTTTTTGCATGCTAGCATGCTAGTTAACATTCATGTCAATCACCTGTTGGCTCTCCCGCTAGCCAATAGAATCTCCCTGCCTATTCGGGGCAGCTATTGGCTCTCACTCTGGCCAATAAAAAATGTCCGCAAACTATATGAAAACTGCCGTAGAAGCATGAAAAATCGATTATTTCCACTATCGATGGGAGTTGGGAAATGCAACGTTGGTCTTGGCCTTCCCACTAACTTGGAACATATGCATGTAAATATTGGTGCAAATCCGTCGAAAATTGCAGCTGCACATTCGTTACACACACACACACACAAACACACACACACACATCCTGCCTTATATATATATATATATATATATATATATATATATATATATATATATATATATATATTGAATAAATAAATCAGAATTCCAAGTGATGTAAGTGATTCACTGAATCAACTGCTTTGCGTCGAAACGTTCATCGTGGTCAGATATTTGATAAATCTATTGTAATTATTTTCATATTTATGCTATTCGGAACGGATGGTCGCTTATTTTAACTCACGAATTTCAAATTCCAAGCAAGAATTTGTTATAAAAATCGGAACATTTAAATTTAGAACCTGTTATTTTTTATATCACAATATATACATATATAAATATTAATTTACCGATATGAAAGTACATATATACACGTTTCTTGTGATTTTTACATATATGCAAATTAACATTTTATATAAAATAAAATATGTTTTGTTAATTTTTATTTAGTTGTTCTCATTTATTTTACTTACTATATTTTTATATTATATATTCATAATTTGGTCGTTATTGAATTTTCCTAAATATCATATATTTTCTAATATTAAAATTTATCGATTATCTATTTGTTTATTTTTAATTTGTATTAGTTTTTATTTAAGTATATCATATTTTAGTTTTCGGCAAATTTCAAAGGTAATTTTAGATTAAATTTTGACTATATTCCTCAAATATTAATAAAAACTCGTTTAATATTTTGAACAAATATTTATCGTAATATAAATTTAATTATTACTTACCTTATTTACGTATTTTTTTATTTTATTTATTCATTTGGAGAGCTTGTACCTCCGACTGTGTGTGTGCGTGTGTGTGTGCGTGTGTGTGTGTGCTTTATTATCAGGCTACTATATGTATATATAAATGCACGGATGTGCACAATTTTGGACAGTTTTTACACACTTTGTGTCCAGGAAAGAAGAAAAATTAAATAAAATGCTTAAGTATCTTGTCAGTCGTCTTTGATGAAACACACCCGCATATATATATATATATATATATATATATATATATATATATATATATATATATATATATATATATATATATATATAAGTGAACATTGAAGTCAAAACTCAGAGGCGACAGGCTGTTTCATGCTAGAAGCAATCGTCAGGCCGCCTGACGCTTGCGTCTGGCATGAAACAGACTGTCGCCTCTAAGTTTTGACTTCAAAATTCACTTTTATATTTATATATTACATACGCTCTATATCTGATTTTGAGCACTTTATCCCATAAATATAGCACATCTTAACTCTCTCTCTCTCTCTCTCTTTCTATATATATATATATATATATATATATATATATATATATATATATATATATATATATATATATGTGTGTGTGTGTGTGTGTGTGTGAAATGTGTTTGTTTATAAATATATATATAATTATTTATATATTATATGCGTGGTACTTATTAGAAAGCGCTGAATATCAGAGATCGAGCTAACATATTTGGTTGGATTGATGCGAGTTTGTGACCCTGGGTTTCACGCATTTTCGTTCGTCAGACAAACTGATTAATTTTTTAAAAAATTTGGGTTTATGTAGATTACGGGTATTGATGTTATTATGGGAGCAGTGAGGGAATAGTCGTCGTGATGTCATCGTGCTAACGCAAACATAGATGCATGTCCGTACACCCGATGAGGTACACACACATACACACTTGCTCGTCCGCCGGGGCTTATACATATATAAACATATGTGGACAGTATGAGATTTGACATATGTATGTATAAATAAAACACCAACAATCACGTTTTAGTTCAAGCTACCACCACAATAATTACATTTATTGTTTGTATCATTCTCCCACCACCATTACTAATCATTTCTACCAATTTACAATAACTATTAGCTACTTATATTATCATTGCCACCAATCCCCTTACAACATTACTATCACATCACATCTACTATTATCATATAAACCCGCTATAATTATTAACGTAAACTACCCCTCCCCAAGCATATTTAATACCACCATAAAAAATAACCAATAAGGGTTACAAACCGAAATTTCTACCAGTTACATATACACAGTCATAAAAAACAAGCAAATAACCAGCTTTAAAATAATAACAAATAAAATAATAGCAATTTTTACCTATCATAATTTTGCACAGACCCCTCCACATTTATATACGTGCATGCGAGGAAATATTATTCAGCGAAAAAATAGAAAAATGCTCTGATTGCTGACATGTATACATTCACAAGACATTCACGAGAAATTTTCGCTACACTTCCGATCCTTGAATTTCAATATACAAATGCGTATGTATAGACACAACACCACCCGTATACATACATATGTCAAATCTCATACTGTCCACATATGTTTATATTTGTATGACGGACGAGCAAATTTGTATGTTTATCTGCGTACCTCATCGGGTGTACTGATATGCATCTATGTTTGCGTTAGCATGAGTGACATCACGACGACGATTCCCCCCCAATCCCTATAACACACTCTTCCACACTCACAGAGCCATCTTTTGGTTTATACTGCAACTTCGCTGAGCAGACATGAGTTACAGTTTCTGGGAGAAGGCGTGTTATCTTGCTTGATCAACAATCTGAACAACACCAGCGCACTCAAACCCTCGGTCATGATGAATTGTGACTTCGTGCTAGCACAGCTATCGCGGGTTCCTCAAGTGTTCCGTCTATCCACTTTCACTCACAAGGCTTGGGTTAACCCTTGGTATAGTTTTCAGGCACTTTCCAAAAGGTGCCGCACTTTGGGATAGTCCCCCTTCAGACCCTTAACGTAACGAAGTATTCTAAAGTATCCTTTCTAATAAATCAACTGTAGCTAGATTTGAACCCGAATCTCATGATCAAGAAACAAAATTGTTATATATATATATATATATAAATATATAATAGTATATGTCTATATTTCTGAGATGAGGTATTATGTACATTATTTACATTATTCGGACTATTGTCCCCATCTTTGTACGCTCCGGCCTTTTCAGGTAGTGGGAACACCATTGGAAAATTCGTAAACTTAATGAATCGGCACATATGCTAGGCCACACAAATCTCCTGAGCCAATTAAGGATAGAAATGAATATACAATATGAACCAGTAACAAGGAGTACCAGAGAAAAGCGATAATAACAGCAAAAATTGCAATATGAGCACTGGTAAAAAATTGTTTACTGAAGACATTAGATTTACAATACCCAGAAATTCATGCACAGATGTCCTCAAGGACACATGACACAGTGTCGTTAGTTAGATCCAGAGACAGGACCCAGAGAGTGTGAGTTCAATATCCTGATAAGGCAGTGGAGAAATTACAGAGGGAAATTAACAGGAGATAACTGATAACTGACATCCATTAAACATGGCATGTGAAACTAGAACAATCTACCCCATGGGCGAAATGAAGGGTTCAATTTGACATTCCAACCACCTGACAAAGGCCGGAGCATACAACGGCCGAAACGTTGTAATAAATATGGCAACTAAGATGGGGACAATAGTCCGAATTATGTAAATGATGTTCTAAAATAGTAATTATTTTTTTATTTATTAATCGAACAGATTTTTTTACTTATTTTTTTACTTTATTTCAGTGGATATCCCTATTTTTGTAGACACTCTGTATATTTATAAAACAGTTTATTTTTGTTCGTCTTCTGGCCTAATGAAATGATGTGACCTCCGGCAACATTCGAATCTGTGACTTTTCTAGAAGGAGAAACTGTCTTTAGATCTGCCTTGCTTTAAATTAACTCGGTCATGAAAGGACGTGTCGCATAATTGGCAATTCTCAAAATTATTATTTCTTTTTGCTTTATAATTTACTAGACAAGTATATATTTAATTCGTTTTATTTTCTCATATTATTAATTTTTAGTATTCATTAAAGATAGGCTGCTATCAAAAGCGTGGACTGATTCAACCACGGCCTATAAAGACAACATATTTTAATACTATTAACAAATACTTATTTTAATACAAATACAGTTATTCTTTATATTTATAGTGTTTCATTTCGTAATATTTTCCTCATCTAGACTGTTGTTCAGATATATATCCGTCTAGGTAACGTACCAAGAATTTTGAGCTGAACCCTTTATTTAATCTACGGGTGTAGACTCTCGTTCCAACGCTCACATCTAGAGAGATCGTATAGTTCTTATTTTATTTAATAATGTTCCGTGCAAGTACACACTGCCCGACGCAGGGGTTGAACTGACAATCACTAATCAATGTTTGTATCCACTCGGCCATTGCCCCGTAGGACAATTTTGTGTT
The DNA here is from genome assembly GCA_963932145.1 of Acanthosepion lycidas. NCBI lineage: Eukaryota > Metazoa > Mollusca > Cephalopoda > Sepiida > Sepiidae > Acanthosepion > Acanthosepion lycidas. The sequence continues at coordinate 22,508,472 of OZ010605.1, forward strand.
GAGAACTTTCAACCCAAACTGCCTAATTGATGTAGTGTCCTCCCTCTATAGAGTCTATGTTGGACTTTTCTCACAAGAAGTTGTGACCAAGTCAATGCTTAAATAACTAACAAAACAAGTGTTGCAGATATATCATATATTAAACAGTAAGTACAACAGAAGAATATTACAGGACTAGTGAATGTGTGTGTGTCGGTCGACCTAGCGTTCAATATATTCGACTGTTCTCCAAGGCCTTCTCTCCTACTAATTTCATAGTAGGTGGAAGAGTCCAACTTAAACACTTTAGAGGGAGGACATCACAACTAAAATTGTCTTTTACATGCTGATGTTGCTGCGGTTGAAGATTTCCTACCATTTGTCATTTTTTCAAAGATGTCAATATATTTCGAATATAGTGTAAACAATGATAAATCCTCATAACAGAAATTCAGCAAGAAATCACTGATTATTTTCTTTATTTTGTACATTATATTATTTAATAAGTATGTTTTGTCATATTTATTAATTAATTTACTCGATTATTATTTGACGTTATTTTATATCATTTTTAAAAATTCGAATCGGGAAAATTAACTTTGTTTTTTGCTAATTACGAAACGGTGTTCATAATTTGAAAAGCGAAATTTCAAATTTGTAATATTTCATAATATAACCGTGATAATTTTCATATCATCCGATTACGATGGAAATTATTTGGAGATGTGTTGCGTTTAGATATGCAATCGGCTTCGCATAAAGCAATGCTGCTTTATTTCGATAAAAGAAATACAGAACACTTTCAACGAAGACCCTGAAACACCATACTATGCACACTGAACAATAACATTAACAGAACTGTGTATAAATAAGTTTATTCCCCGTAAAAACCTTGAATAGCTTAGAAGACCAGGTTTAGAGAGGACAGATAAGAATTATTTACAAAGTTGCTGCAAATGAGAACCCCCACTCTTTTAAAATTCCATCTTTATACGTCCTGGGTATGACGATAAACTACATCCGCGTCCTGGGTAAGACGATAAACTACGTCCAACAGCAAGATCTCTGTTCAGGAGGTTTTATAGAGCGTGGAACCATCTCTTAATTGCAGGTGTTTCCAGGTGCATCCTGACCCAAGGTCGTAGCACCTATTAGGGTCCCAGATATGGGAAAATTGTTAACACCCAAACTTTTCTAAAAACTAGTAAACTTGTGTAAAAAAAGGTTCTAATACTTGTAAACTTGTGTAATAATAGGTTTTAATGCCAGAAATACTTTGTAATAAAAAATTATTACAAGCAATAATTTTTGAAGGAAAAATTATTATCAGAAATACTTTAAAAAATGTACCAGCAATACAGACAGTTATACATTCTTTGAAAAAATATTACCAGCTATAGATTTCAAGGAAAAATATTCCCAGAAATAGATTTTTGAAGAAAAACATATTGCCAGCAATAAAATTTTGTCTGCATTAAATAACTCATTGAGGTTGATATGCCGTAAAACAAATAACAAACCAAATACATCGTTATAAATATTTTTTTTTAAATATTTCCGGAAATAGATATAAAAATTAAAAAAAAAATATTTGCAGAAAGATATATTTATGAAAAGTTTCGGGTGTATTTAAATTGTTGTAGGACTTATTTTGAATTGCGGATTTATTTTCATGAGTGTATATATATATATATATATATATATATATATATATATATATATATATAAGCCTAGAGAACCAGATAAACCTACCAAGATTTCACCCAAGCGGATCGTCAAAGGAAAGCTTAACGGTACATGTTCTTGGTTCTTTCTTTTTGTTGTAGCTTTTTCCCTTTAGTGTGGGCTTGTTTATTTGCAAATCAATATACCGAAGGTTTTCCGAGCGAGTATAGTTTCTTATACACATAAGATTTCTATTAAGTATATATATATATATATATATATATATATATATATATATATATATATATATATATATAAAGACTTTACTGAATTACCTGTAATAACTGCCACAAGCAATACATAGAATAAAAACTTAAGGAATAGAAATAAACGATTATATGAACACAAAGGCGATCTTTACAAATACACCGCATAAAATGCATTGGTTGTTCACAGGAGTGAGAGTGACAACAATTTTGACTTTAAAAAATAATACAAAAAAGACGAAAAGAACTTTAACCGGTCGATCATCCATGCCAAACTTACGTCCACGCCATTACAACCTGTCACCATTCTTGTCAGATCTTTTATTATCATAATAAGAGATATTTAATAAAAATGTAATGGGAACTTAAAAAAAAATATTCTAAATTAAATCGGCCAGATGACATACCAGAAATTAAATTAAAAGAGAAATTCTCAGCACCTTTTCCTTTGTGCGCACGTGTAGTCGTATTAATGTAAGATGGGAGATGAGAGATTACTGTTTTACTGAGAGTTCGCTCTTCGTAAATCTAACAAAGGTTTTGAAGGTTTTCTTAAAGAGACCCTAAAAAATCAGTAAAATTCCGGGGGCACTTGATGTAGAGGATTAAAGAGTAACAGCCACAGTTTATAGTGATATGTAGGGAAGATAATGGTTAACCCTAGACTTGAACAGCTTAAGGTTGTATTGTCGGAGAAGCATCCTCTTGAGAGACCGTTTCATGGAGCAGTGGTTCGTGGGAAGAAGCTGCTTGATTGGATCTTTCTCATCAAGAATGGAACACAGAGAGAATGAGGGTGGTTTTCTGCAATCTTACTAACAGTGTGTTTAGAGTCGTGAAGGTTAGAATTGGCAAAACTAAGGAACTTCCCAATGGGTGTATCTATAGAGTAGTGAGAGTGGGGTTATTATCTGGTAAATAATTTGTCACTGACAAGGACTTGGAGACGCTTCTAACTCTCTCGAGAAAGGAAAGTGAAGAGTCGTAAGCTTCTTCCCAATTGTGACAGCAGTACGCCATTTCAGGCCTGATCTGGCTTCTGTAAAGATAGAAGATATCAGGAAGAGTCAGATACTTATTGGATCGGTACAGGGAACCGACCATGTTTCCTGCGTCTTTAGCGATAGATCGTATGTACGATTTACACTTCAACTCAGGAGGTGATTTTAAGGACCAATAGTCTCTCAAGGTCCAGAACCTCCTAGAGTTGACATCCATTCATCGTGACTAGACGTAGTTTGAGGCCTGGTTTTGGAGACATTGAATTTAACCAACTAGTTTTCCGCTTCTGCGATGTTTAGACTCGATCGGACACTGGCAAACTCTGGTCATCAGGGATTTTAAAGGTGCATCTAAGACCGAGTAAAAAGTCAAAGGCGATGTAAAGAAGTTGGAGAATGCTAGTTTAAGATGATTGCAATCTCTTTCAGGTCAAATATGTTGAGCGTTCGAAGTTGAAAAGTTTTGTTTTGTTTCTTTATTTTCTTTTCGGAAAGGGATATAGATTCGACCCCAGAAGATATTGAGTCTGTATTTGTATGCAACATATGTGAGAAGGGTGTTCTGTCTCGTAGTCATCTGATAACGTATGCAAATCTACAGTCCAATGCTTATTATGCAGATACTATTCCTGATAGGACTGCAGGGTACTTATGTTAGTGTGGCCCTACAGGCTAAACCGGCTCATGTGATTGAAAGCAGACAACGTCCCTTTCCGCGATTTAGTGTGTCATATATGTAGACAAATATATGCAGGAGGGTCGGATACGAAAAGTCAAAAGCGGATCCATGGCATCTCAGCTCAGCTCAGTGAAATGGCCTCCTTCTGTAAAGTAGTGACAATTGTCATACACAAATAAACACCCGCATGCACACACACACACACACACACACACATATATATATATATATATATATATATATATATATATATATATATATATATATAAATAGTTAAGTTATAAGGAACTTGGTAAACCGAATTGGTAAATCCAAAGAGGATGAAATCCTGAGAGCTCAATGTTAGGACAGAGCTAATATTAATAATTGTAATAATATTAGCTAAATTCCTTTAAAATGAAACACTTCCGAAATCACATTGATAAAATTAAATTTTAACTGTGAAATCTATATATATTTCAAATATTAAAATATAGATAAAGATTGTAAAATGTATATATAGTTTATGTACGAGGATAAATGAATTTTTGTGTAAATTATCTCAAGTGTTTCTATGTTTTTTTTGTTTTTTTTTGGACTTGTTAATGATCGTATGCATGTAGGGATTCACATGAATACATTTGTGAGACATATATGAATAAATGAAAATTAATATTACCCTCAAATTCTATTAAATAATGAAACCTAATCTTTAATTTAGTTTACCAATATAATAAATAAATTACATTCATAAATTAATTTTAAATATTAAAATAGATGTTATTGTTTTTTTGTTTTTTTTATTTCATATTATGGAAATACAATTAGTCGGGTGAATAAACTATTAAAATTTTAAATATTTCTTTATGTCCTAGATAAATATGTTTATTACAATAATAGTTATATTTAGTCCTGAAACTATTTACTTCAAAAATTAAAGATTTAAGTTAATGACAAATTTTTTTTCAGACATCGAATTTTCTATCAAACATTGTAAACTATCTTTTACATAATTTTGTTAAAACAAAATTATAACAACTCCATCTCTCTTTCCCCCTCCCACTATCTCTCTCTTTACCATAAGACTCACTTGTATACATTTTCTACAATTCATTTCCGTTTTATTAACCATCTAAAGAGGTCAAGGTTCTGAACACTCCTCCTACTCCAATATAAAACATACTTAAGAGAGATATAAAATTAACCCCTCCCTATACTTTATATTTTCTGTTTAACTACCACTCTCAACCCCCTCTATTGAATTACAAAAAATACACTACGCACCAATTTCTAATCCTATTTTTTCTCTCAATTCGTTGTTGGAAGTTTTACCTGATGATCCTGAATCCTTAAAAAAGGATTTAGGTGAAATAAATTATCGTAATGGTACCTTAAAGTGGTTTGTTTTTCATTACATTTATATATATATATATATATATATATATATATATATATATATATATATATATGTGTGTGTGTGTGTGTGTGTGTGTGTGTGTGTGTGTGTGTGTGTGTGCATGTATTATTTTAAAATATTTTACAGATAAATAATAATACATAACACATGACGACTGTCGTTCGGAGTTTCCATGACAAGGCTTTTGAAACGTTACATTTTATCGACAGATCCAAAAAGTATGGATGGTCCGAACACAAGCCTTCATCAATTGAAACAAATCATTGTGTTGGTTTTCTGAAAACTACATCTAATTAGTTGCACACATTTCCAGCTACTGCGAAAAACTCTAAGAAACAACATGGACTTCATCTTGGCACTTGAAATGTACGAACTCTCCAGGACAACAACTCAGCACCAGAAATAAATTAAACGACACTGGCCGCATTGGAGCTAAAGAAATACAACATTGATATAACTGCACTGAGATGTAAGTATCAGACGACTACATAAAGCGAAAAACCAAATAAGACATCTGACAGTGTTCCTGCTGCACTTGGACACATTACATTCTCCTGCACTGTTTGTGGTCTTTTGGGCACATCTCGAGCCGGGCGCAAAAAACATGCAGATAATTAGTTCGTGGTCGTCAAAACTTCATACGTCGAACTCGACAGAAGAGTCCATCATACATACATACATACATACATACATACATACATATATATATTAGGTTAGTGCAAAAATAATGACGTAATAATGTCGTTTTTTGACGTATTTTTAACGTCTAAAAACGACATTATTACGTCATTATTTTTGCACCAATCTTATATATATTCTTGTTCAAAGAACTCCTTCCTCGTTTATCACATCTGTTTACAGGAAGTCTACTTTTACAAGACTATATACTCAATGGGACTCCTTTCGTCCTAAACGACAAAAGATCAATTTGATTAGGACCCTGACACATAGGGCGCTAATGATTTGTTCGGGTGACACCATGAAATATGAAATCAGTTGTTTAACTGAGATCTTTGTGAACAATGGTTATCCGTTGAACATTGTTCACTTGGTTATTCGAGATGAGACTGCTAGCTTCAACAAAATTAAACCTGCTTCAGTGGGTAAATGTCCGGTCTATCTTCCTTTACCATGGTTGGGTAGGATTAGTGAATCCTTCGCCAAGCGTATTTCATGCAGTTCACGTGAGTGTTATTTTGCAGCCAACGTTCGTGTTGTCTTTCAAACTAAGTCCGTACTTCCGTCTATGTGTAAAGATGTTCTACCCCCCCCCATATTAATTCTGTTATTTACCATTTCAAATGTAGTTGTGGATGCGATTACATAGGTAGAACGACACAGCGGCTGGACGTTAGAATTAAACAACACGTACCTGATTTAATACTGAATAAATTTTTTTCTTTGGGGCGATACCATTCGTAACACGTATGGGTCTTCGATTGCGGATCACTTTATAAAGAATCCCACTTGTGCGATGGATTTCAGTGTGAACTGGTTTTCCGTTTTGGCCAGTTCGCACTCATTATTCAATCTTAAGGTGTTGGAGACGCTTTACATCAGGTCCAGGCAACCTACTCTTTGCAAACAAAGAGATTGTTTGCTTGGACTTGCTGTGCTGCGTTCTAGCGTCTTTGTTGGAATAATTTTTATAATAATTTATTTCTCCCTGTCCAATCATTCATGTCATCCATAACAGACTTTTTCTTTTTCTTTTAGTCATAATTTAAGTTCCCCGTTAACAGTTCTGATGAGAGGGGACGAAACCGGTCGACTGGTGCGGAGAGAGAGAGAGAGAGAGAGAGAGAGAGAGAGAAAATGAGAATAAACGGAGTATAATTCCACCCTAGGTAACATTTAATTTAAAAGATAGCTCAATACAGAGTAGAGGTAAGTTTACATTTTTTAGGATATTGAAACTTGTTAAAAAACGCTATGGCAATTATGTTTCCACACTACAAATGTGCCTCGTCGGGTGACGTTAAACTACTAACACATTTGTAGTATTGAAACATAATTGATATTATGTAGGCATTTTGACATGTTTTAATATACTAAAATAATATATATATATATGTATATATATATATATATATATATATATATATATATATATATATATATATATATAAAGAAATATAGTCTTAAGTTGTGCTATATTTATGGAATAAAGTGCTCAATATCAGAGATAGAGCGTGTGTAAATATAAAAGTGAACATAGAAGTCAACACTTAGAGGTGACAGTCTGTTTCATGCAATATGCAATCGTCAGCCCACGTGTGCTGTTATTTTTCTCGGCTATTTATATATATACGGATAAGTGGTGCATCGTGGGTATTCTGTTATGGCGGTTATTTCACCGGAAGTCGTTTCTTTATGTATTTAGGTCAAATTATATTGCTTGTTTTTATTTTTGTTTCTTATTTTATTTATTTATTTATTAACGTAGTAAAATTTGTTTATATCACTTATTTAACAGTTTTGTTTTGGTTTGGGAATTTAATTAAAGCTATTTGTTCAGTTTTGGGGTTGATTGTTGTAGTTCATTCTAAGTATTATTTTGGCGGGAACAGTTTTTAATTGATTATCTTTATTTGGGATTGGTTTGTTTATTTATTTACTTGAATGAATTTAGGTTAATTTATTTTACTTGTATATTTTCTCTTTTCGGTTTTCGATTTTTAAGTAACATAGTATTTTTTTATATTTTATTTCTCTTTTTTTTTTTGTTATTTTGTTATTTTTGCTTATTAGTATATTTATTTGGTTTTATTTTATTTTTTCCGTTTTTAATGTTTTAGGTTACTTAGTAAAAATTTATTTTCATGTCTGCATTTTGAGATGAGTTCGGATCTTTTGTTTAATAATTTATTTTGGTCGGGAAAAGTAATGATAGCTATTTTTTCCTCCGAGCAAAGTTTGCAAGTTTTTGATTGGTTATTGTAGGCTGATGATTTTTTCCTTATCTTCCAAGATATTTTTGGTGTGATGTTCGTTTTGTTTTTAATTTCCCAGATATACTTAGAAAGCATTGTACTGTTTGCATATTTACTATTTGTGAAATATGTTTTGTGTGTATAATTTCTTTGTTTCCAGGGTCCTTCAGTTACTCCTATGTATACTTTTCTTCATTATCTGGTGATTTTATCGTGGCTTGGTATATTACGTTGTTTTGTAAACAATTTCCGTTTAAGGGACATTCGTTCTTTATTCTGCAGTTGCACGTGGGTTTAATTTGTTCGTGTGGTTTGTTGATAATTTTCCTATTGTGCTTTTTTTATTATTTGTGCCATGCTCTCGGTGCAGCTGTAGCTGATTTTTACTGTGTTTTTGTTGAATATCTTGTGTAAGGTGCTTGATTCTGGGAAGTGTTTGTGTAAGAGTTTGAAGAATATTTTCCCTACGTTTGTTTTTACGTTCATGCTGTACGGTGGGTTGAACCATATGATATTTCTTCTTCTGTTGGCCTTTTTTGTATTCTGTGGTGAGTATGTGAGTATTGCTGGGAATCCGCTATCTTTTAGGCCTGTTTCATAGTCTTTCTTAGCTTTGTTAAATAGGGATTTATTGGAGGAATTGTTAGAGAGCCTGCGGTTAATCGATTTTGGTATCTGTTTGATTATAGAAGGTGGATGGTTGGAAGATGTGTGTATGTAGAGTGGTTTGTCATTAGGTTTTCTATATGGTTTATGTGTGCCTTCTCTTAGGTTGAAGGTAACATCTAGAAAATCTACTTCGTTTAGGTTAGTTTTTATATCTATGTCGAATCCGTTATTTTTAAAAAATCTTTATCATTGCTTTTCTAGTTTTGTCTGTGTTTTGTTTGTTACAGTTTCTTAACATTATGAGACCATCGTCCCTGTAGAGTCCTGTGTCATTTCTATCTATTATTTTGCTCAGTTCGTTTAGTAAGTAAATGCCTATGATTTCGCATGCCTCTGCACCGACAAAGCTTCCCATTGTAGTGTCAAATAACCCATCTCTCTTTATCCATGCTTCTTCATTGTGGAATAATAGTGATTTACGGGAGTGCTTAATGATGTTGATTTCGCTTGGTTGTATTATTACTTGTTCCTGAGCTAAGTTGATGGCCTTATCTAGCATACGTTCTGTTATGGATGGGTAAAATTCTTTTATGTCTAATTGTAAGAATTGGCAGTTTTGTTTGTTATTTATGCTGTGGAACCAGTCAATAGTTGTTTTCGTATTTTTCCACTGGTTTACTCCTAATTTCTTCCTAAGTTCAGAATTAATTATTTCTAGTATTGTTTTACTTATTTTTCATAGTTCACTTTTGGCTGGGTTTATGAGTCGACATACAGGATTGGTTTTGAAATTTTCTTTATGGTCTTTTAGTGTGATAAAGGCTCTTGCCTTGCTAATACAACTTATTCGGTCATCCAGGTCTAATTTTGGGCGATATATATATGTGTGTGTGTGTGTGTGTGTATATTATTTATTTTAAGATATATATATATATATATATATATATATATATATATATATATATATATATATATATATATATATATATATATATGTAATAAAAAGGCTTAAACACTAATATTCCATGGTCATAATTTATTCCATTGGAATCGTAAATACGATCCAATTCATCAGACCTACAAATTCAAAAAGAAAACAGAAAAAAACCCACTCCGGAAATAAAAATAGAATTTAGAGAGAGTGTAATTATGAGAGTATGGGACGAATGTTAGTTCATAAGAGAGGGGTTCAACAGAGAGGAAGGGGGGAAAATGATTGTTGTCGGATGTCTAATACAATAAGGATACATTTCGAGGTGACATACACACACCATGGCCGATCAAATCTTAAAGAAGGAGGGAGAGGTAAGGAAAGAAGTGGGGGGAAGAAAGATGGGGCGGGTGAAATTAAAATTCAAAGGGACGCTGTGTAATTGAGAAAATTTGACAAAAATAATATCGACTGCAGGTTACAAATCAAATATAAACAATAAATATGACGATTATCTAATCTAGCGAGGACCTATATTTTTATGTTCAAAACGCATGCAAATCCATACATACACAATAACTTATACACGTATATACATACATATCGCCGTGTACCTACATACACAGATACATATATCCATGTACACATACACATATATCCACATATTCACACATACATACACACATACATATACATACACACACACTCATATATACATATATCTGATTCAATATCTCTGATACTAAGCGCTTTCTAATAATTACCGCGCAATTGATATACAAATAAATACACCTACATATACATATACCTTACTCTGTCCTGGACATTGAGTTCTACCTGGATTCTATCCTCTCGGATTTTTTATTCAAAAAATATACATGTGTATATATGTTCCTGTGGATTTCGCATATATATGTATATTTACCACTAATATTATCTATCTATCTATCTATCTATCTATCTATCTATCTATCTATCTATCTATATATATATATATATATATATATATATATATATATATATATGATGGGCAAGTGACCCACAATATACAATAAAATTTCGGATAATATATCCCTTTAACAGTGGTCATCTACATGAAAATGTTGTTATCCACCATCAACCTCACCTTCTTAAACAATGTAGGCGGTGTGCTGAAAGATTTTAAAAATAGAAATTCACTCACACGAAATCCAGCCGTCTTAAACACGCGAAGACTCGGAATAAAAGCTCTTACTAGTATTCAAAAACCACACAAATATTACATCTCACATTGTCAAAACATTAAATGAAACTAATACCACTAAAACAAACCACCTTGAAAATGGATAAGCAAGTTACCAAAATTGCTTGGGACAATGGCCGATATAAACAGATTCTGTACCCCCTCATTCCCAGCAGACTGAAAAAAATTATAAGAACCCTGGAAAAGCTGAATGAAAACTTAATGAATTTTCTCTTGTCAGTCATGTTTATCGAAAGATGTTTAAAGAAAGGTTGCTACCCAAATAGACATTACAGTAAGATCGCATAGTTGAGCTAGCTTGATGTAGCCGTAACTTCTACGATAACAGTCTTCCCTCGCACTTCTCACTTGTGAGACTCCCATCTGGCTCCATGCTTCCCAGGGAACGTTAATCTGCAAAAATATAAATGGAATGTCAAACGCTATCAACTGTACCCCTGATTGCTCTTTTCTTTTTCTACTCGTCTAAGTGGCTGTACAGCCTTGCTTGGGGCGACACTGAATATATATATATATATATATATATATATATATATATATATATATATATATATATATATAGTTCGTATACAATCGTATATGTATATATACGTTTGTATATATATATATATATATATATATATATATATATATATATATATATATATATATATATTTCGTATACAATCTATCTCTGTCTTTTATTTTCCTTTTTCTTTCTGTCATTCTTCCTTTTCCTTGTCTTTTCTTTCTTTTAGTTCTATTCTTTCTTCTTACTTTTTCTCTCGACATAATGTACTCACGCGTACACACACAAACACATACACATACACACACACACACATATATATATATATATATATATATAGTTTGTATACAATCTATTTCTGACCTTATTCACATTCTATTTTTTGATTTCAGGCCATTCTTATGAAATTCTATCGCCATTCTTTGTTTCTCCATCAAATGAAATATCTTTTGAAAATGAGAAAGGAAAACTTGCGCATGCGTAGAATACGCACCAGAACGATTTGACAGAACAACTGAAACGCACTTTCCAATCAATAAGAGATTTTAATAATAATAATGTATTAAAGGTGCACAATGACGGTCTAAATGTCGAAAAAAGTATAGAGAGATTTAAAAATAAATAAGGAAAACGGAATGGAAAAAATTACGAACACAGGGAATTTTGACAGTGACGGTCTTCCGTATTCTCCATCCATCGATTACATGTCAGGTTCTTAAAGTAAGGCGTTGTGATGAGCTGCTGTGGAGCATGCGCAGTTCAAATGTAGAAGCCATTTCAAAATGGAATTTCGACTTTCTTTCTGTCTTACTTTCTTCAGCCCATTTTTCAGGCTTCGTTTTTGTATTTCACCATTTCCTGATTTCTAAATCATTCTTTTTTCTTAAGGAAATATGTATGTAGAGATTTGTACTCATTTATTTGAATATCTGGTTTATTCTTTTATTGTTTTCAATGCCATCTTTCAGTGTTTCAGCAGCTTGTTATTTTTTTCTGCTCCGTTTTTATAAAGCTTAAAAATGATTATTTTCATACTTTCTTCTTTTCGCTTCTATTTATTTCATCTTTCTTTCTTTCTTTCTTTCTCTTTACTTTCTTTTTCTTTACTTTTTTTCTTTTTTTCTATCACCATTTCTTTCTTTCTATCCTCCTTTATTTTTGCCAAGTTTTTAAGTTCTTTTTTCGTTCAGATTTCTATGACATTTCATATTTTTTGTACTTGTTTTTTTTCTTTATTCTCTCCACTGTATCTTTTTGCCACTCTCTTCACCCCACGTTCTTCTAAGATGCAAACATTGTGATTTTCCCGCCTTTTTGAAAAATGGTTGCAGCAATGTCTTCATCGGAAACCCAGATGCCATGCTTCGTATTTTCGCTGGCTCTCTTGAGTGGGAAATGGGTTATTCAACCTGAGTTCAACTTTCTGTATCATAGCACAATGAGAAACACAGAAATCGGCAGAGATTGTTCCAGTCATCTTCGCAATTTTTTATTTGAATTTATTTGTTTGTACATCATAAACGTTTCGTTACAAAGTATAGACAAATGATTTTATAAGCAACATATGACATATGTCGTACTTGCTAGATAATTTCCAAACAATCAGCTAGTTTGAGGAGAAAATAAAGATTTACATTTTTCTTGTATTTCAACTACTACTGGTAAACGTATTCTGATAAACAATTTTAAATTCTTAATAAAATAAAAGTATATAATCATTTGGGCTCAAAATTGCTAATTATATAAGGTGGTGTACCCCACCTTATATAATTAGCAATTTCATTGGGTACCCTTAAAATGTAGGTAGTTGTTTTGAAATAATCATGAAATATTTATATTCATTTCATTTAGAAGTTTGTAAATCTTTTTTCGCTTTTGTTCTAAATCTATTGAAAATGTATCAAAAATAGTCATAAGCTTAATCGAAAAAAATTTCATCTTAAAGATTCCAAATAAAACATCCTTTTAATGTGAGATTCAGTCTAAAACTTTTATTCTCTTTATTTGATTCTATCTGAATCTTTGAGGCGTTTTTTTTTTTTTTTTTTGTCTTAGAGATTAGTTTTTATATTAAAAAGAATCATTTTCAGTCTTTTAATTTTAATTCTTAAGCTGTCTTTTGTTTAAACGATTATCTGGATCATAATTTTTTTTTACCACTTTAGTTGGGATTAATGTTTAATGAATCAGCTTCTCATATTTTTTGTTCAACGTAATCCGGTTCAAGCTGCATCCTTCTCTGAACTTCTATAAGAACAAAACTTTTGTTCTGCCAGATGTGTGAGATAGTCTCAGCGTGCACTGCCTTTTCCCCTAGATTGTATCATTTTTATTTCATTCTTATGCAGTGACAAATATTCTTGCTAAAAGAATTCAATGTAATCATTAGAAGTCACACTATATATCAAAACTTAAATCGCAAAAGCGATCATATTAAAAACAGAAGAAAGAAAATTCAAATTCTGTTTTTAATATGGCGTCTTCGTTTCTAAATTTATTGCTCAAGTGTAGATATTTTTAAGCAAATTATAGATATTTTCAAATCCAACGAATCGATGCATGAATGAATCAACGCCGACCACAGTCGAGTTCATAGGGTCAGGCTAAACTCCACAATCCTTTCATGAGCTGCATAACATGTGCATCGCCAGATCTACACACGATTTTTGAATTCATAATTGTCTTCCTGGTAGATTATTTTCTTCCAAAGCTGAACATCTCAGTCTCCCCTACAATTTACAAATAGTTGGAGACTTTAAAATTAGAGTTATCCCACCCCTAGATCAGTGCAACACAATGATATCAGACCTATTCAATCCTGCTGTTTACCCATCATAGCTGGGGGAGAAGAAATGGATTCATATCGTTCCTGGAAATCAAAATAGCCCAACCTTGGTTCTCCGATTCGTCAAACCGAGTCGAAATCCATCACACCAACATACCTCACAAAATCTTTCTAATTTGATAATTTTAAGACCAGAAAACCGTACATCATATTATAAAATTTGTTAATATGCCAGTACATAATCATGCACTGAAGATAACATTATTTACGTATGAGGAAAAGTTTTTGTAGTTAATCAATATTTGATTAACAAAAAATTATATATACACGACCTTTATATTGTTCCGATATTTTATTCGTATCCTATAAACACCATCACCATTAGAAAGCATGATAGTTTAGTTCGGTACAAGTACAGATTATGGCGAGATTATAGTAAGAGGATTTGTACACCAAATTAATAAACTGGTGAGTTTGCCTTACGAATCAGCGCTCAAAATCCAAAATGTTACCATAGCTTAAAAACATCAACCTTCAGCATAGCTGGACAATGCGCAAATAATTTAGAAGCCTCGCAAACATTTCAGAATTAGCATCTACACATAGCTCACAGAATTGGCCTTCAGGCAGTCCTCGCAGGGTTAACATCCTGACACATCTACAGCATTTGCATTCAGGCAAACCTGTAAGCATTAGTGTCCAAACATTCATCTCAAAGTTAGCCTCCAGGCAGATATATTAACATTAGCATTTATGCATAGCTCTCAGAATTAATTTCCAGGTAGAACTCCCAGAATGTGCCTCCAGCAGTCCTCTCAGCCTTAGCCTCCAAGCTGATATCATAGCATTAGCATTTATGCATAGCACTCAGAATTAATTTCCAGACAGACCCCTCAGCATTAGTCTCTAGACGAATCTCCCACAATTAACATCTAGGAGAGAGACTCAGCTTCATCGGCATGGCATATTTCATTTGCATAAATAATTTACAAAAATAACTTTTCAGAACATACTTGTAGTTAATATTTCCTTAAAATAAAATAGAATGATTTTATTAATTTTACTAAATGTTCGGTTTAAACATTTCTTCGAAACAAAATCTTCTCTGATATCATAAAACGTATATCGAAAAATGTAGATATTCTATATCATCGTATAGGAATTATTATATTTGCAGTTTTCAGCTAATATAAATAGGCGAATAGTGGAGACTATAATTATCCCCACCAGATACGAATAAAGGATTTTGATCCTATTCAGTGCGCATGACTACTTACAGGATTATTCTGCCTCTAGAATATACGAACTTTCAAAACTAATACCACCCTTTATCTATATATCATCACATGACATACTAGTTTAATAATTTTTGACAAGTTTGTTATGTCGGTGGCATTTTTTTTGTCACCAGTTGTTGTATCGGCAAATCTTATCGCCTGTTGTCGAGTCAGTTCCACTCGTACATTTTTAACAATAGTCGACAAGATGCCTTAATCATGTTAGTGACAGTTAGATGTCAAGAGTAGTTATATGGTTCGATGTCCGAGGTATTTTCTTGGAACGAAAGCATAGATTTACCTTCTTTTTCTTCCGAGTATATTGTGCTTATTGAAATGTCTATGTGATTTTATTATCATTACACTGAATTGGTATGTTCAATAATTCTTCTCGATGTCAATTTTGTCACATTAATATAGCTGTATTGTTTTATCTTCAAATCAAGTAAGTGAACTCCTATTATTACAAATTTTATGTATTATGCATAATACACAATACAATACACAATACACAGTGTATCATATGTCTACGGTAGTAAGTACAGATTGTGATTGTATATTAATATGAAGGGAAAAAATGCCCTATATGAGTGGCTCGAGAAGCCGACAGTTTAATGCAGAGGTAATTCCTGATAATATATTTGCAGGGCAAACGTTGGGAAAATAATGGCGAAATCAAGTTGCAATGAATTTTACTTTAGAAATGAGGAGATTTTGAATATGTGTATTCATTTAGTGCGTCTAAAAATGGAATAAACATCTAACTTGGACCTTCTAATCACAACCTTGAACTGTGTAACAGAATCATTAATAGTAATGAACGAAAAGAAACGTAAGAATCTAGTAGATATAAAGATGTTTTGAAAGATGTTTTCCTGAATTGAAAGAGAATAATAATAAAAAAAAAAACATTAACGTTGCAAATCAGCAGCATATATTGAAGGCAGTAAAACTTGAGGCATGCGATGTTTCTGTTATTTTCTTGGACGAATCAGCGCAAATAGAAAAAAAGACATTATCAAAACCAATCAACATTAAGAAGAAAAACCAGTAAACAACAAAGGTGGACATCTATCAATTAAATTTTAACATCATCCTTTTTTTTTATTTTTGAAGATGTCTTTCCGAAATATATGATTCACATTAAACATTCACAATGTCTTTTAAGTTCCTGGGATTTACAAAACCACATATATTAAATTTAAATGAAATATTTTAATTACTTTTTAGTAGAAATAAACGATAATTGATATATAGAATGGGTTGATATAAATACATGCACACAAACAGACAAATACAAAAAAAAAAAAAAGACTGCAATTATGCATTGTGACCAATTAAATCAGGCCATCCTAGATTTTTTGAGACGCAACCTTGTTTTGTTAAAAGAAATTTGTCGCAACATCTACCAATACTACACCCTGTCTGGTGAAAGAAATTCTGGTCTTTCAACCTCGGACACTTCCGCTAAATATAACCACTGGCGATTTTCGCAACGGAAAACCAGACGGGAATAATATGTCCTATTTTAAAAACTGCTTACGATATTTTTTCGTATTGATTTCTAATTCTAAAACAATTCTTCTGCTAAGAAAAACCTTCAACCTCACATTCATTCGTTTATTATTTCAGGTATTAAAATCATATAGAATTTTCTACTCGATAAAATTAAACAGAATTTTTTAACATGTATCTAACAAAAATAAGTGTGTCGATATTACATAAGCAGGTAATTTAATTTATTTATTGAAAATAACTTGAAAATATAAGGGAAAACGAATTAAAAAATTCACAAAATATATCCCTAAAGTGGGCATATATAATTAAAAAAAAGTATTCTCCTTTCCACTCACGACGCTTCTGAATTACGCGACTCACAAAGAATGCTTGAATTAAATATGGAGTTAAAAGAACATATTCTTTCACTTCATGGACATATTAATAAGTAACATAGGGTTAAGATCAATATGTTTATAAAATTCGTTAACCAAGAGAAGATACAGGTCTATACAGAATGAAAATAATCTAAGAATGGGAAACAAGATAGTGACCATTTTAAATATTAGGTTGGTGCAAAAAAAATGTCGTTTTCTCACATAGTAACATATGTGAGAAAACGACATTATTTTTTTACACCGGCCTAATAATTTATGCGAAAAAGACAAAAAAGTTAATGAAATTATAAAACAGGAAGATTTGGAGAGCCATGATCACCAATTCTTTGAAAAGACATGTCTTCTAAAATCCAGAATGAAGAAATGACAATGAATGGTCACTGGGATAAATTTGCAAAAAATATCGTTTTCTGACAGGAGTGCTGTGATGTCTTCTTGACTGTGATGTAGAATTTTTCCCGTGTGCCAAGTGGCGACTTTTTTTAGTAGTCACTCGATTCTATGCAAAATAATACAAGTTCATTTTGCCTATGTCAGTGCACCTTCTGGAATCAAAGAGGTTTTATATCCTTAGTTGATGTCTTCTAATAGGTGGACTTATCATTCTCTTCAGATGTGTGCACCTTGTGCATTTTTATATGAAATCTAGGCCTGGACTCATCTTCATTCTGAACTTTCAAATCCACGTTGAATTCATGCGAACTCTCCTCCACGTTTTCTTTACTGCTATGTTCGCTTTCTCCATCAGAGGCACTCATGTATTCAACTGGGCTTTTCATCATCAGTTCCAGGTCTTATTTGATCAGAATAAGCTAGTAAAGTTTGTCCACTTCTTACAATAAAATTAGCTTTTTCATTTGATTCTTTCTCTTTTTTGTACCGCATATTTTCATTTATTTAATAGAATCGGAATTTCGGCTCATATCGGTTTTCTGGCAGGAATTTGGCTAATAATGAGAATCAGGGTTAAAGTGAGTTTTTAGATTTCCATGAAGTGAATTGATGAATTCTATTTTATTTCTTCAAAATTATTGTCTTCTAAACTGAACAGGAGGTACATTTAGTATTGTGCCGGAGGGCCAATTAGCCTTTCACAGCAGTTAGCTTAAAAGATCGTACTAGTTCTTAATCTAAGACAATATTGTTATATTTATTTTCATAGTTTATTAATATATGGAAATATGATAAAGTCACATCAAACAGAAAAAGCATGATAGATTAATGAATACGTTAAAATGTATTACAGGCTATGTCGAGTTATTAGGTTGGTGCAAAAAATAATGTCGTTTTCTCACATAGTAACATATGTGAGAAAACGATATTATTTTTTTGCACCAACCTAATCGCACTTTGCCCCGTGTCTATTTTGTTTGCACCTTTCCCCGAAAATATGTTTTCAAACAGAAATTAGAAGAAAAGGACAACGACTAAAGATCCGGTTTATTTCTGTAATTTAACACCGTAAACAGTTAAATATTATAGTTAAATATATTCACGGTATTGAAATGTTAAAGGATTTGTAATAGAGAAGACGACTTACCTCATGTGGCAAAGTGAAAACGTATATACCTGGCGTGCAAAATAAGTAAAGAAAATAAAGGAAATATATATTATTGTATAAATACAATAATTGTGACACATGGCCGTGCAGACAGATGGGTTTTAGGCTCAACTTGGCAGCGCCAATCATGCGATCACACAGCAGGACAAGATCACCGAGAGGGCCACGTCCACGTACATCGATGGCATGATTACAATCAGAGTATATGCCCTGCGGCACGGGTAAGGGGTCACCTTCAGTAATTCGCACTAAGAAGTAAGGATCCATAGCGTTTCGTGAATGGCAACCGTGTGCTGGGATTACGTGCCTGGGAGGAACGAAGCAAATTGAAATAGAGTCGAAGGAGGGACTTCCCACCGTTTCCTAACGTGCTCACTCACCGGAGCATTTTCTCCCTGTGTGGGAAGTTGACTGGCTCCACGTCACAGCTGCGTTAATAAAACGCCGCATGAACACTGTGACGACTGGCTGGGAGGATGAGGTGCGCCACCCAACCTTGACTCAGATGATGACGGACATCATTACAAGATTGGCACGGGGGTATCCGTCAGAAGGTGCTTGGTGGTTTAATGGACGCGAAGTTACAGTGTTGGTTGATGAAAGCTCGTTGGCAACTGGCATTTTTTGGAAAGCAGCGAATCCCTGGTTTAAGATGCCTGTTGTTTTCGATCAGAGCTCAAAGACAAGCATATCAACCTAGCAGAGATCGACACGATGTCGAGAGGCATCAATATGGCACTGTAATAGAGAGCGACCGTGGTTCACCTGAAGACTCACTCAACATGCGTGCAACGATGGTTTTCTCATAAGATGTCTGGAAAGCCTGGAGTGTGAACGAAGGAGGCGACGGAAATATTGATAAGAAGTCGGCTCAGTACAATCAAGAAATGGTGAAGGAATATAAAGTGACTGTTGATATAGAGCTTGTCAGATCCCATGCAAACCGAGCCGGTCAGCTCATCGGATTGCTTCAAAGTTGGCTGGGTGTGGTTTGGAAAGAAACAGAACCGGTTCGTGCAGCATCTATAGAAGAGCAGGAATTAACCCAGATTAAGGCCATCTATCGACGTTGTCGGCATCTTGGTGTGAAGCGCACCTAGTATTTTGTAAGACGGATCCACCCTGAGGTCTCAAAGGCAGCTGTTCGGGCAGTCGTGGGAGAGTGCGAAGTGTGCCAATCCATGGTCCCGGCAGCAGTGCATTGTAAAGCTAGACGGTTGGATGTGTGCATGAATTGGAGCGTGCTCGTGATGGATATAACCCATTATAAACGCCCGCATTATCTCCCTCTGACTATCTGTGGATCTAGTCGGTTTTCCATTTAGCGTCTTAGGACGCTGCCAGCATAATCCGACAGCTGGAATCGATATTCTGCGAGAGGGCCACATGTCAAGCTGTTCATCGACAATGTCAAGGGATTCTGTGCGGAGGTATTCGCTAGATTTGCCGAGAATTAAGTCGTGCGACTTCGGTGTGCCTATCAACCATCAGGGAATTACATCATAGAGAGATGCCATCGCACCATCAATCATATCCATTATAGACGCGTTATATTGGTATAACTTGACGTCAAAAGACGATACAACAGCTTTATCTCCACCAGCTCATTCTATATACAATTATCATGAAGAGTGTCGCTGATGCACCACCACATGAACACACAGTTCCTGGGATCTACAGAGTGGAAGATGCGGTAATTGTAAATACACCACATGGTCGATGTTCGAGGCGATTCATAAAAGGAACTGTGACAATTCTCTACAACGCACATTCTGTTCTCACCAATGGAAGACCATGCCATATCATGGACCTCCGCGCGCGTCAGAGATCTACATTGTCGGAAGATGACGGCAGTGATAGGTTACCTGAAAGCGGCTCAGATTTGTCGCTTTTTTTCGGCACAGCACCAGAATATTCATCTACGGAACATTGTAAACAGATTCTGAAGACATCAATGATGATGCAAATGAAGAAAGATACCATGTTGGTACAACTGCAGAAGAAACCGTCCACCTTTACGTAGAAGCAATCGCCATCTTCGTGTAATTTATGTGATCAGGCAGGAGTGTAGAGGTAAAGAATATGGTAAAGCGAGCGCGTATATACCTGGTGTGCAAGTAAAGGAAAGGAAAAAGAAACTTGGCCGTCTTGACACCTTAATTTAAGAAAGTCACGGTCTCAGAGCTAGGAGAAATCGCGAGTATAGATGAGAGTATGCAATATATATATATATATATATATATATATATATATATATTGCGAGATCAGTTGGGCATGTAAGATCACGATACGAGAAAGAATAGACAGCTTGCTCGTGAATGTAATGCTGCTTGTACGGAGAGACTTTGTCAGTTGGAAAGAGATTACTTGGATCAGTTTCACATAGGATGATATGGTACAATTTTAAAAAACCGATTACATAGAAATGTCGTATTATAATGAAGAATAAAATTTATCCCCTGTATTTAGCTTCAGAAACACAGGGTTCTATTCTACCCAAGTCGTATTATACATAAGAGAAGACGATAATTCATCCTGGAACAGGAAAACTGAAAGACATGTTAAAAATCGAGCTCTCAGTTAATAGCTGGCGATTATTTGCTTTCCGAATTGCTCTTTTATGGTAGATGCTCATAAGTCATGCCCAAATGTAATTACTTTCACACCAATTTCCTCGTTCGTCTATAATGGTGGAACACCTAGAGCATCCTTTTAGACGAGATCAACTTTGACTTGAAGAGGATCATACCAAGGTGTAATCGATTGCGAGATAATTTCTTTCTCGCCAGTGTATTCTTAAAATAAATTCCTTTTGTGCCTCAGATAAACGAATGCATTTCTATTACTGCAACCAATTCCACACCTAAATTTTGGAAAGTGGCTGAAAATAAATCCTTGTCCTTACTGATAGTCACATAGTCACATAGTAAACGGTCGACCAGATGAGAAATAAAAGTTTCATGGTACTGTGTTGCATATTACGGCTAGGAGATGTGTGTTGGTGAACAATGTCTATTTAGCTTGTAGTGCAGAACTTTGCTAGGGTAATGAGATCAAACCTTATGCGTGATAACAATATCCCTGTTCTGGTCTAAACTATCTCACATGAATATTTACATCGGAAATGCTGTAAAATGCGATTATGATTACAAGGTTAGTCTTGTAAGCCATTATTAGTATTAAGGTCCTGGTTTCGTATCGAAAATAGTTGGTTAAAGAGTTGGTTGGCGACTTTGGTGACATATTAAATGCTGTTTCAATACCTGGCTTGAACTGTGTGTAAAAAAAAAAAGGCATGAAATAATCAGTACTAAAAATCAGAAATAGGTGATGTATTCCTATATATGGGCAATGGGGCAACAACATTCTACACATGTAGAATAAATAAAGTATTAATTTCGGAATACTTTATTTTTACCTCCCTCGATATATAACTGACTAGCAGCATGGCCCGGCGTTGCCCGTGCTTGATTCAAAAATCGTACGATTCAGCAATCGCTATCACTTGACTTAAATTATTTTTGTCCTTCCTTGCCTTTAAAGGAGTGACCTTTGCTGTGCTGACGTTGCTGCATACCTTACTTCTTGCCTATCTCACACTGCGATTTTTTTCTAAGCTCTATACTAAACATTAAATCTGTTACGAAAAAAAATTAAAAAAATGAACACAAAACGATCAGCTTTAAAAAAAGAACCCGTACTGGAAAAACCGAATGAAAAAAGAATGTTAACAACAAATACTTTTTCACACCCAACCCAGTTCTGCAGAATCAGAATCAACGTTGAATTTAAGCAAGCGAATGAGCCAACTAGAGTAAAATGCCATGCAGATTTGAATTTTTCCCAATTGTGACGAATGAAGCTATCGATTTTTTTGCATGCAAGCATGCTAGTTAACATTCATGTCTGTCAGCTGTTAGCTCTCACGCTGGCCAATAGAATATTCCTGCCTATTCGTGGCAGTCAGCTATTGGCTCTCACTCTGGCCGGTACAAAATGGCCGCAAATTACATGAAAACTGGCGTAGAAGCATGAAAAAGTTGATTATTTCCACTATCGATGTGAGTTTTTAAATGTAATGACAGTCTTGGCCTTCCCACTTACTTGGAGCATGTGCATGTAAATTTTGGTGCAATTTCGTCGGCTGTGCCTTCGTTACACACAGACACACACACACAAATCCTGCCTTTTATAGAGATTAATGCCGCACGTCCCAAAATTTAAAATGACGACAACAAAGATGAGGTCTATAGTTCACGGGTAAATAATGTAAATAATGACGATTGCTCATCAAAAAAATTAAGATAGAATTTATTCACATAAGCGATTATTATAGTAATAGATTTTAGCATATATGAAATTCTAAGGTCAGCAGAGTAGACATACCCTTAAGGCGGCAATATATCGAGTGATGGTTAAATCGTTTTCCAAATCTAACTCATGAGAAACTAAATTCCACTATTAAAAATGAGGAAACTAAATTCTCATTTTAAAAAAGAGGACACTAAAAACCCATTTTTAAAAACGAGTACCCTACATTCATAATTTTCAAATGAGAAACCTAAATTCCCAATTTTAAAACGAGGAAAGTAAATTCACATTTTTTAAATGGGGAATTTATATTCCCATTTTTCAAATGAGGAATCTAAATTCACATTTTCAAATGAGGAGCCTAAAATCACATTTTTCAACTGAAGAACATGAAAACCCATTTTTCAAATGATGGACGAAAATTCCCATTTTAAAAATGAGGAACCTAAATTCCCATTTTTAAAAAGAGGGATGTAAATGCCCATTTTTAAAAAGAGAATTTTATATTCCCATTTTTCAATTTTCGAACATAAATATTCATTTTTCAAATGAAGGACGTAAATTCACATTTTTAAATAGAGAAAACTAAATTCATATTTGTAAAAAGAGGAAACTAATTTTCCCATTTAATATGAGGAGCATAAATTACCATTTTCAAATTGAGGAACTTAGATCCCATTTTTAAAACGAGGAACGTAAATACCCATTTTTAAAAAGAGGAAAGTAAATTACCACTTTATAAATGAGGAAAAAAGAGAAACCTAAAGTCCTATTTTTCAAATGAGGAACATATACACCCGTTTTTAAAAAGAGGAAACTAAATTCCTACTTTCAAAATGAGGATCCTAAATTCACATTTTCAAAATGAAGAATATAAATTCTCACTTTTAAAATGAGGGACTTAAATTCAATCTTTAAAAAGGAGGAAGCAAAATGCCCACTTCAATAACGAGGAACTTAAATTTCCATTTTAAAAAATGAAGAACCAATTCTTACGTTAAAAATTAGGAACCTAAAATTCCTCCTTAAAGATGAGGAATATGATTCCCTCTTTCAAAATGAGGAATATATATTCACTTTTTACAAATGAGGAAACTATATTACCGTTTTTATAAAGAGGAAAGTAAATTCCCAATTTCAAAATGAAGAACATATATTCCCACTTTAAAAATGAGAAACCAATATTGGCAATTTAATAATGAGAAAACTATATTTCTATTTCAAAAATGAAGAACTTTGTTTCCCACGTTTAAAATGAGAAACGTAAATTCACTCATTAAAATTGAGGAATAAATTCCCCATTTTCAAAAAGAGGAACGTAAATTCCCATTTTTAAAAAGGGAAAATTTAAATCCCATTTTAAAAATGCCGAACCGAAATTCCCATTTAAAAAGGAGGAAATATAAATTCCATTTTTCGAATTAGGATCCTATATTCCCATTTTTGAAAATGAGCAAACTAAATTGCCATTTTCAAAATGAAGAACATAAATTCTCACTTTAAAAATGAGGCGTCTAAATTCCATCTTTAAAAAAGATCATAAATCCCCACTTTAAAATGAGGAAAGAAATTTCCCACTTCAATAATGAGGAACTTAAATTCCCATTTTAAAAATGAAGAACAGAGTTTACCACGTTAAAAATGAGAAACCTAAATTCCCTCCTTTAAAAATGAGGAATATAATTCCCTCTTTACAAATGAAGAAATATATTCCCACTTAAAAATTGAGAAATCTATATTCACATTTTCAAATGAGTAACCTAAATCTCATTTTTAAAATGAAGAACCAAAATTGCCACTTTAAAAATGAGTAACCTATAATACTATTTTTAAAATGAAGAATATATTTTCTCACGTTTAAAATGAGAAAACTAAATTCACTCTTCAAAATTGAGGAAAACATTCCCCGGTAACCCATTTTTAAAAGAGGAACGTAAAATCCGATATTTAAAAAGGAAAAACTAGATACACACATTAAAAATGAGGAAACTAATTTCCCATTTTAAAAAGAGGAAAATAAAATCCCACTTTAAAAATAATTTGCCATTTTCAATATGAAGAACATAATTTCTCATTTTCCCTCTTTAAAAACGAGGATCGTACATTCCAACTTTAATAATAAGGAAACTATATTCCTATTTTAAAAATGAAGAATATATATTCCCGTTTAAAAAATGAGTAATATATATTCCCACTTTAAAAATGAGCAATCTAAATTCCTATTTTCAAGATGAAGAACCGAAATTTCCACTTTTAAAATGAAGAATCTGAATTCCCAATTTTAAAATGAGGAATGAAAGTCCCTTTTTTAGAAATGACTAACCTAAATTCGTCCTTTAAAAATGTAAGGATAACATTATACCCCATTACCTGTTTAAATTTTTCCCCGACATTTCTTTTCGATCGGTCAATGTAAGTCTATTTTAATGTGCGTACATCATAAACCGTGATATTAATGCGATAAATGAATCTCTTCAACTGAAACAACTTTTCTTAAAGAATAAATGAATATAAATAAAAAATGGTTTCCCTAATTCTTCTGTTGATTATCGCATTAGTCTTTCCTTAAACAATAATAATTTTGATATACACCTTACTTCTCAAGATAAGTTTAATAATGAAGCCATTAATATATGCTACATAAATCAAATAGCCAACAATTACAGAATGAATAAGTTGAAATACTATTTCACGACGAAAGAGAACAACAGGCAATATGCATAAATATCGACGTTCTGGAAATATCAAATTCTCAAGTGGTTTCTGCACTGACTAAATTAGACAAATCAACAGGACCAGACGGAAATGCAACAAAGATCATGATAGCATTCTGTATTTCGACATTGACAAGAATTCAAACATCTTATATATAAACTACAGTGTCCGTGTATATTTGTTCATGTGGGTGCCCACGCAACTCCTATGCTCCCATTCAAAGGCCCTTAAAAAGTTAAGCGTAGGGAACGATTTTCGTTACGCACGGAGTCAGAGTTGTCAGATTATGCGAGGTTAAATATATATATTAATATATTATACTAGCCAGTATCTTTGTTTTCAGTTTTCAAGGAGAGTACCTCTTATTTTTCTATTGCATACAAAACTACAACTGGCTTAAAATTTAAACTAGCTAAAATTTCAAGCTAGCTTAAAATCGGTCAGCATTTAAGCTAGCTGCTGTAGAGGAATCTTGTTTTGTCCATCATCAAATTAGCTCGGAAGGAGTAAATGCGATAGGCATCAATAAACTACAAAAGTAATAATTATTCTGCTGCCACTTAATTTAAATACGATTTGATGTAATTATGTCATTATTTTCTGTACGAACAATTACTTTTATTTCATGCGTGAAAGAACAGGAGGCAATTTATAAGATAAAGTTAATATAGTGTAAAGATGGAAAAATGGAAACTAGAATTAGGTATACATTCAACAATTGAAGTGTCAAAGAAACATAATAGCGAATTAAGTAAAAAAAAATACTACATTATGGACTCTATATGAATAAACTACTTTGCATATTGATTTTTAAAACCTTTAGTTCATTAATTAACTATCCTTCATTACTGTTCTTTTATTCTCGTATTGTTTTGATTTTCATATCAAAAATAGTTCTGTTTAGGAATATCGTCTTATATAGTGTAGAAATGTTTTTGAAATTTTCAATTTACTTGGCCTTCAACAAGATGGCACCTATTTGCAAAACTTTCCTTAACTATAACAAGCCAATTTATGAATGAAAATTTCAAGGTTTTAATATATCTTATTTTGCGAAGCGATAGCGAGCGGGGGACGCCTACTATTAATAATAAAAAAATGGGTGATATACCGGAAGTCCCAAATAGATCCATTTTCATAGGACCGCTTAAGAAGTCTGGTGAAAACGAATGTGAGCTACATCGGACAATCAGCTCAATCTGCTATGTACGGAAAAATATCAACAAAATTATGATGAATAGCACACATAGTAATATCTGACAGGGAACAGAGCCAGAGTTCTGTGTGTCCATCAAACACACTGGAACAAAGAATGCAATTTTTATGATTGTTATCACAAAGATCAAGACAAATGCAAAAATATTTATACATGTGTTTTTATAGATCACGCAAAGAAATTCAATAAAATTCCAACACCAAAAAATAAAAATAAAAATAAAAAAATCCGTTGGAAATATTCAGAGCCCATAAAATATTTGCGAATATTATTACAATAATCAAGAACATATACTCTCAGAAAAGCATACGGATAGAAAATGAGTTCAGTATATATACAGAAATAGCAAAGCGTATAAGACAAGGATGTATGTTCTAAGAGGACGTATTTAACCTATACAGCGAGATTATTCTGAGAGAATTAGAAGTCCTGCCAGGATTCACATTTGGCGGGTACAGACATAAAAAAAATAAAATATACAGATGACAGTGTATTGATATGAAACACGGAAAAAATACAGAAAATTTCCTACAGAAAAATAGTAAACGGAAGCGAGAAGAAAGGACTAAACATCAATTCCAGAAGATTTAATGTATGGTTGCTATCAAAGAGATGAGCCCAAAGTAGCAAGTCAGACATGGCAAATTCAAACAACTACAAACATCTAAATATATGAAAAATGTTTTAATAGAGGAGCGAATGCGCGAGACTTAAATCCAAAGGCGCATTTAGATAACCAAATATGCATTCCAAAAGATAAGCAATATATTGAGACAGAGAAACTTCGTTAGAAACAAAGAAAATTATACTGAAGTATTTCATGATATATGTCCCCCTATATGGCGGTGAATACTGGGTGATCTCCACAAAGATGCAGAAAAGACATGAAGAAACAGAAATGTCGTTCTACGGAAGGATACTGGGGATGCCATGAACCAAACATGTGAGAAACGACGAAGTTTTAGTGAAAATGGAATAAAAACGAAACGAAAAAAACTAAAATAAAATAATATATATATATAAATATATATATATAAAATAAAATAATATATATAAAATAAATAATATATATATATATATATATATGTATATATATATATATATATGTACATATATATATATATATATATATATATATATATATATATATATATATATATATATATATATATTAGGTTGGTGCAAAAATAACGTTAAAAAATACGTCAAAAACCATCATTATTTTGCACCAACCTAATAATATATTATCTATGTTATATAATATATATTACATAATATATATATATATATATATATATATATATATATATATATATATATATATATATATATTAATTCTCATCTGTTTTTTTATTATTCTCTCAGTGTAACAATTTTCAGTTTTCCTTGAAGTGTGTTGAAGAGATTACATATACAGTGAAACCATAAATTAAGTTTTTTTTTTCGTTTGTCTTGTAATTACAGTTTTTATTAATCGGTCACTTATTTGTGATAATTATCCGAGTTTAATATCTTTCCGCATAAAATTTCTTAGATACGGTCAAGAGTTTTTTTATTGTTTTGCTGAAGTACTGGCAAAAAAAGTCTGTGCTATTATTGAACAGTTGATATTTTCAATAGTTTTAGCGTTTTTTCAACACTTGACTACACGAAAAGGTATAATTTTATTAGCGCTAAATTACGGAGTTTCGTTCTTTTTATAGATTTGCCATTGTACAAACAATGATGAATCACTTTTGCTTTTCAAGATGATAATCGATTATCTCTTTTTTATGAATGTGGTTTCATTGAGTCACTGGAGGAAGTCATAGTAACAACAAAAGGATAAAAATTAATTCGTTATGAATGTAAGTCTGATTTTATTTTAAACGATAAAACTGATAGATATTATATCTATCTATCTATCTATCTATCTAAATATATATATATATATATATATATATATATATATATATATATATATACACACACACAAACACACACACACACACATATCAGAGGGTGTTTCATGCTGGACGAAGTCGTCTGGCGGCCAGAAAGTGCAACCAGCATGAAAAAGGTTGTCGCCTCTGAGTGTTGACTTAAATGATCACTTTTATATTTATATTTGCATAAGCTATATCTCCGAATTGAGCACTTTATCTCATAAATACAGCACACCTTAAAAGTATATTCCTTCATATATATATATATATATATATATATGTGTGTGTGTGTGTGTGTGTATGTGTATATATATATTTATATATATATATATATATATATATATATATATATATATATATAAAGAGATAGATAGATAGATAGATAGATAGATAGATAGATAGATATAGACAATGTGTAAAATTTACTCACGAATTTTGGGGAGAGGGTCTGCTCTCTTTTCTTTTCTCAAGTTAGAATGAAAGAAAGAAAAAAAACAATATGATAGAAATGCAAGTGGGAAGAATAATTCAAATTAAATTGCATCATCTTATCATATTCAACGTCCAAACCCATGAAAGTGTCTATCTACCAGTTTTTTTTTCTTTCGTTTTTTTTTCTCAGTTAACTAGCTTGATATTTAAGGCCCATGCTGATAGTTAAGACCAATGCTGGGGGTAGTGAAAATTGAGGAACGGGTAATTCCCACAGATAACAGGCCGCTAGGAAGGGCAATCCCGGAAGCCCTGCTACTCTCCAATGAATCTGAGAACGACCCAGAAAAGTAGAAAATAAATGCAGACGCCAAGTGGACGTTTCGTAAAAGATTCCGATATTCAATTGATGGTAACTTTATATTGTGACGCGTTAAAGGAAAGTAGAAGAAAATAATATGTCCCAAAGTAATGGTATCAATAGAAATATCTTCTCAGGTTCAAATAGTAATAAGGATATGGGGATATGTGTGACTATAATGGAATAGGTATCAGGGTGATAAAACAACGATGAGAGTTCTGACTAGGACCATAGTAATCGTGATAGTGCCAATAAGAGTAGACGATCCCTACAAAAAATGGTGCATGTTAAATGTAATGACCCCGATTGAGCTGAACTTTCACCCATACGGTATTGAGGCAAAAGAAAGCAAGCAGTAAATGGCGAACATATACAAAATCTAGTCTTCAGGATAAGAACTTGGTAACTATTTTTGGAAAGGATGTCACGTCTAATATAAACGAAAAGAGTGGAAAAATAGACAAATATAAGAAACTTAATTAACGTGCCAACAGTAATGTTAAAAATGAAAGTACAATCAGTCGTTTAAGCATAATTGAGCCAATTAGTTTTAAGAGATAAAAGCAGCAGACATTAAAAAAATGTTTGTTGTGGACACAGAGGACAGGGGGCACTCCCAAGCAGATCAAACACACACAAACGCACACATATATGAACTGTGAAATGAAGTTATATACAAAGAAATTAATGTTAAAAAATGAGTGAGAATATGTCAATGAACAATTCTGTGAGTTTAGCAAAGAGCAAACGGAAAGACATTTCCAAATACACATACACCATTGTATAGATGGATTTAAAATAAAAGAGAAAAGCCTAACTGCCATTTGAACAAATGCATTTTGTTTTCCTGCAACAGGTGTCATAAAAATGACATGCTACTAGAATAATTTGCACGAAAGTACCTAACTCAAGAGATAGACATTGTGGAATACTGAAGATGCCAATACCTGGTAGAATCCGGAAGTGGTGTTTATAACTGAAGCATTTACGTGGGTGTTGGTGAAAGGATAATATCCATGTTTTATATTGTATATTTCTGTAAAAGTTTATTTAGAGTTATACCATATGTCTGAATGTATGTTCTGCTATGATGAATAATATTTCTTTTGACTCGTGTATATACCGCTGATTCTGGAGGCATAGTGAGAGATGGATGAATATGCTGAAAGTAACACTTGTCAATAATTCAAAAAAAATTACTAAGAAAAATAAAAAAAAGGAAGCAATGTTACAAAAAGTGGTCAGAGCCAGAATGGTTAGCGATTGACCGAAGCATTCTGACAGTGATCCATTGCCTTTGTCTGGATTTTGAATATAAGTCTAAAACGGCGCGAATTCGACGGAGGTTTTCGAGAAATCTGAAGCGTTGATATGCTTCCCCCCTTATGTTATGCGAGCGGCTATTACCACCCGCGAAGGGACGATAAACCAAAGTGTGACATGCGTTGATGTCACATCAGTCCTACTAATGCTTCTTAGAATCTAAGTTACTATGTTTAATAAAGCTAATACCAAAAGTAAATCACCCTTTTCGTAGCTACCGTTTTCAATGTGACTCTGCACCATGCGGTCGAATCTACCAGCAGCCACCCTCTTGACCCAGGGCAACACTACCTCCTCAAGGCACTTGGTGTAGACATGCGTGTCCAGTCTGAGGCCCTGTGGGAAGATGAATGGAGGTATAACGTCTGAATAAAAAGTGATCCCTCGAAACACCTTCGTAATCACCATTAGACTCATTCAACTCTTACCAAATCCTTTGCACTGTTTTCAGATTATCTCCCAAACTCTCTCAGATGTTTGCATTGGAGCTTTCGTTGTGAATGTGGAGCAGAACAGCATGCCGTTCCTAAATTTCTGGCGGAGTTAATTCCGACGTGATGCTCTTTTACTCACAGAGGGTGCCCAACTGACCCTACTATACTTTGCAGTCGACAAACTACAAAAACAAACAACGCGTCTACGCGATATTAAAATATTAAGTAGCGACAATTTACCTATCGCACACTGTATATAAAATGTACATCTGTTAGATACTACTTTTGTAATTATTGTTTTAATTCTTCCTTGCCCCTCAAATCGAAATACAGAAAAAAAAAATCTTTTTTGAAATTCCCGAAATCAGTGTCAAAATAAAGTTTAAAAACGGGTTTTTTCAAAGGTCAATAATAGGAGAAAAAATCCTATTCCTATTTTGCTATTACGAACATGATATATTCCCGCCAAATTAATCTTTTTACTTGGAAGCAGACGATTTTTTACAGCAAGGATAGTAACGGAGTTTGGACAGAAAAGCTGCCGGCTCTTTTCGAATTACAAATCCAGGATTAGACAGAGATGGTTGGTTCTTTGAGTCTGCCAATTCAAACAAATCACCCTACCAGATATTTTTATTCCAACGCAACTATTTTTAGGCAAAATCATGTTCTCTTTTTGGAATCTAAATCACTCGAATCGGGCATCGGCCAAGTTTAGATGGGAAAGACTTATCAAGTATTTAAGCCGAAAAGTAATGTCGTCAGTCTCTAAATGGTAAAGTAAATTGCAAGGGAACAATAAATCGAGAGAGAATTATTCTATCTTCCTTTATGCATTTTTTCTTTGGGGCATTGATTAGGAATTAAAATAATCGGACTTGAACAGAAGATTATTTTTTGTTATATTTACTGATGTTGATAATCGTTATTGAAATCAATTATTACAGTCTAGTAAATATGATCGAGAATAGAAATCAGAAAGCCGGATTCGAATTCCAGCCATGATTATTTCGCTTACTTTTTTCACAAATACCTTTGATTCCATATATTTACCCAAACTATGGATTAAATAGCAAGCCTGGCTGGGAGCGCAAATATCAAAAAGTTTAAGAGAAGAAAAACCAAACTGAAGAGAGAGCTCTTCGCCAGGTTATCTTGACCTAGACGCTCTCAGAATTATTGGAATACATTAAAATATTTTCTTATCTGTGAGAAGATCAGTCGTTAGTGAGTTAAATTTTCTATTAAGGCTAACAAGAAGTTCATACCAATGTCGATATTACAGTATTAAAAATTTAGTTGTATTTCTAATAATACCTACTAACTAATCCCCGTTTTACGAATATTTTTTTGTTAATAACAGTTTAAAATAATTTAGCTTGATATGCTATTTTATTTATAATAACTTGATTTTTGATATTTTTCTTACTCGGTTTCCATTGTTCGATAGTGTGCACCTGAATTTTATCGAAGTCGCCGATTTTTAAAAAAAAATGTCAAAAAATATTTTAACAAATACAATTCGTATAGGTTCATATTGCTTTAAAAAAAAAAAAAAAAAAAAAAAACATACCTACGGACGATAATGGGTATGTCCCGAGACACATAAATACAGTAGTAAATACTTGTTGGTTTGCAGAGAGGATCCCTAGACGAGGCTATGTCGAAGGGCAGATTCTTGTCTCGGGAAACAGCTATCCGACCAAGTTTTATACAGGTTCTACGGGGAATTTTTGGCCGAGCCAACGGGCTCGGATACCACAGATTAAATTTGGTCTTGTGCCACATGTGACCGCGTGGGGAGATTAATAGGTATCCTGCAGTTAGTGATTTATTGTGAAATTCACATCCACGCCACGTTGGCGAATCTTATATATGTTGTTCTTGTTCTAAGTTTTATCGTTCATTACCAACCTTCGTGTGATTATTCTATTCAGTAACCTTCCCTAGGTTAAAACACTTTTAAACAGTTTAACACGATACTGATGGAGAAAAAAAGAAACAAGAACTAGAAAAGTGTATTTAACAAAACATAAAGATGAAGATATTTTGTCTAAAGAAATCCTGAAGTAAACGATTAATCGAACTTATTTATTTCTGTAGGTTTTAATTCGTTTTCCTACGATCATCAGGGTATTGATTTTCCCCTCCCTATTTAATATCGATCGAAACTGCACCTTTCGTTCATACTGGTTATTTTTATCGAGTGTCAATATCTGCTCTGTTTAGTAGTCGAAACATAGACAAAGCAATTTCTAACGAATTAATTCATTTTTAATCCGACATATTTATTCCTAGAAAAGTTATTATAGTGAACACTTTTTTATTTGACATAGCCATTGTTATTTAGTATTAATAAAATAAACAATTTTTATTCATTATTTTAAACCTGCGCATTCAAGAAATATATTGGGTTGGTGAAAAAAATAATGACGTAATAATGTCGTTTTGTGACGTATTTTTAACGTCAAAAAACGACATTGTTACGTCATTATTTTGGTGCAAAAATAATGACGTAATAATGTCGTTTTTGATTTATTTTTAACGTCGAAAAACGACATTATTACGTCATTATTTTTGCACCAACCTAATAATAATAAATACGTACAGTAGTAAGCGTTTCGGTTTAAGAATGAATGCACACATACACGCAACCATAGACACAAAACAAATGTCTAAAAGCAATGTTTCCGAAGAATGATCATTACGAGAGAAGTCGAAAAACTGGAAGATATCCAGGAATATCTACACTTTGGACAGATAAATTAATTAACGAAAAAAAAAACAAAAAAAAAACACGGAAAATGAAAAAAAATGAAAAATAAAATAAAATAAACGCCGTAAATGTATAGATCGTTATGTATTAAATAAAAAATATATTTAGAAAAAAAAGTTGAAGGAATGTATAATGCTAGCCGGAATTTATGAAAAAGGCTTGGTAACATACTCAAAAGTACAATGTAAAAAAAATTGTAGGGCTAATTTCACATTATAGAAACATGGAATAAGAAACAGACAAGCATAATTTTTATCTACATTATTCAGAATATTATCCTCATCTTTGTCGCTATATTTATTACGTTTCGGTCGTTTTACGCTCCGGCCTTCTTCAGATGATTGTAATGTCAAACTGAACCCTTTATTTGGCTCACTGGGGTAAATTGCTCTAGTTCCACGTGCCATGTTTAATGGATGTCAGTTATCAGTAATCTCATGTTAATTTCCCTCTGAAAGTTCTCCACTGCCTTAGCCGGGTACTGAACTCACACTCTTTGGATCCTGTTACTGGATCTAGCCTTTATCCACTGTGCCATGTGTCCTTGAAGAATCGTTGTAATAAATATGGCGGCAAAGATGAGGTCAATAGTCCGAATAATGTAAATAGTGTACATTAAAACCTCTTCTCAGAAATATAGACAGATAATTTTTTATCATAGATATCATTAGACAATGTATTTTGGAGGGAGAAGAAGAAAAGATATCACCTGGAGCAAACGTTTGCTTGCGTTGTACCCAGCTTTATTACGTATAACAAGAAAAGACAAAACAAAATATTGAAAATCATGAAGATATATCAGTAAATATTGTCATGAGAATTATTGAGGGTTTAGGTAAGATCTTAATCCTACAGTGAATTAGCGACGACTCTTCCTGATGATCTTCACAAAGCTTGATTTTTTGGAAAGTTCCTTGCTATATAGATGCTCTTCGAAAGAAAATAATCTAAGCATGGAAACTAGGAGCACTGATCAATTGAAGAAAGTCTATATATTTTCTCTCTCGAAATAACCGTTCAAGCATGAATGAAAGATATTTTTTTTAATATTCAACATGAGAAAAAAAATGCGCTAAATATTTGATATCTGAAAGCACGATCTCTGTTTATACCAAATTAGAAAAAATAAAACAATTATTTTGATTATTTCCTCGTAAACTTTGCAATGATACTTACTGATTCTTTACCATCAATCTAACAGAAGAACCGTATCGATCTACAAAATCTTATATATCTGAGAAGGACCGCAATACAAACACACCTGAAACCTCAGCAGAAGTAGGAAAAGGAGGAAATGTGAGCCCTTGTCTATTTAAACGTTTTCTAGACTATGCCCTGTGCATTTACAAGCATATGTGATGAGATGGTACTAACCCTTTAAGCATTCCATATCACATCCCAAACAAATCTACCAATAAAAGACAAAAGTTCTGCATTTCCTTCCGAAAGCAATGCACCCTTCGTTCATTTTGGTTATTTTTATTGCGTGTCAATATCTGCTCTGTTTAGTATCCGAAACCTTAAAGAAATTTCTAAAGAATTAATTTATTTTTAATCCGACATTTATTCCTAGAAAAAGTTACATAAATAAAAGACAAAGATCCTGTAATTCCTTCCGAATGTAATGCACCCTTCATTCAAGTTGGTTATTTTTATAATGATGACATAGCTATTCATAGTTCGTATACTGATGACATAGCTTTTTATATTCGTATAATGATGACATAGTTATTCATAGTTGGGATAAAATAATCTTGAAGAGAAAATCAACATCCTCTAACAAGACAAACCTTTCCGACCGAAGATAAAACTTTCTAAAGCAGAAACTATCATCTAGATTGGAAATGAAGTCAAAGATGAGGAATACATTGATTTATGTTTTAAGAGAAATATTTTATAAGCTTTAACCGAAAGCGGTTCTGGTTTGCCAGTCAATAAATAGCCATAGTCTTCTTGTCGGGAAACGTCTACTACTATCGATACCGGTACCATTTAATCGGATGGCTACGACAGCAAACAGCTCATTTTTGTAAAACGGAGGTGTATGCAATTTGAAATCTGGCCAGGTTTCAGCATGAATCAATGAGCCTAATCAGCAGATTGCATGGGTGAACTGAACTATTAATCAAATGCTAAATCCAGTTCAACCAATTTGCCATTTTATGGAAATTATGTCTTCGCATCAATTATTTTGGCGGAAATACGGACAGTGATTGAATTTCAATTAACACTGAAAATTTAATTAGACAAAAACGTTTGCTCTTCATCGATACACAGAGAGCAAAGTAACATGGAGCACACACGGACACACATCTCTCTCTCTCTGTTTCTCTCTCTCACACACACATACATGTACATATAGTTACAATATATATATATATATATATATATATATATATATATATATATTCTATTTCGACAGCAATCTTCCATTGATAAAGTTTCGTTAAACACGTCTGGCAAGGTACTGCTGTAAAGTTTGTGGTTTAATTTGTCTGTTTTTGTTTTTATAACTTTTTTCTTTTACAGGCATAAATTAAGTCGTAATTGTTCGAATGTTCTCTACGTACGAGCGATTTCAGCTATTCTCTTAGCCTTTGTCAAGGAGGATTTTATTTTTATTTTTATTTTTAACTGAATCTATGGAATTATTTTTATGTATCTAGAATCATAGGAATGCTTCTTATTTTCCAAACAGGGTCAGCATATTCTAGCCCTGTTCATAGTTGATGTTATTGATCGTTGGCTTTTACATTTTATTAATAATGCTTTCATTATTTTTAGCTTTTTTATATAGGGAGGATGTTATTATATTTGTATTATCTAAATTAATGATACGGATTGTTGTCTGTATGTCTCCGTGTGTGTTTAAATGAGATCTTATTGAGCTATCTCAGCAACGGGACGATAAACAGAAGCAATGGTTGGATGACTCAGCTGACTTCGGTCTGGAAACACAATCTGATACAGCCGTGCAGCCTTACTATTCGCGCGGCCTTAACATTCGCGCGGCCTTAACATTCGCGCGGCCTTACCATTGGCGCAGATTCGCGCGGCCTTACCATTCGCCCAGATTCACGCGGCCGTATATGAAATTCATATCTGCCTGGACATGATATGAATATCCAGCCATTGATAAACGCAACGATTCTCAGTTATCTCAATACT
The DNA here is from genome assembly GCA_963932145.1 of Acanthosepion lycidas. NCBI lineage: Eukaryota > Metazoa > Mollusca > Cephalopoda > Sepiida > Sepiidae > Acanthosepion > Acanthosepion lycidas. The sequence continues at coordinate 22,545,861 of OZ010605.1, forward strand.
ACACAAGTTAAACGTTGAAGAGAGTTTAGCAACAAATGTAGACGAATGACAAATATAATATAGCCAAAATTGCAGCATAGTGCAATCTACCGTAAGCTTTCAATAAACTGAATAACTTAAAAACGAAGGATTGCGGACACATGTATATATGGATTTTTTGTTTTTCTTTTGGTGTGAGGAACCTTACCGGAAAGTTTGTAGAATTATTTTGGATGCACTCTGTATATATACTGATAACCATATATTATACAGAAATTGCTCTATGTTTTATTCAAATCGGATATCACTGAAATATTACCCTTTAGTCAACTTCACAATTAAGACTTTATAAATTCACATTGTTTATCAATAGATTCTTCTTAAATTATCTCAACCAATCAAGGCAATAAAGACATTAAAACATGAAGGGTTAGTGAGTGCACAAATATGAAGACAAGGAAACCTTATTTAGGAGTGAGAAAATAAGAGAACCATAATTAAGAAGAAAGAAGATGGCGATTGACATTGCATTTAAATTTTTGAAGATCAAATTTGAATGGAAAGCAAAAAGCCAGAAGATATTTCCTCAAACAGTAGAAGAAATTGTTAGCGTAGGATTTAGGTTTACAACTACATATTTCAACAGTAAAATACTGAGACTTTGTCTCTTATCTAGTACAATCATAATGTCTATGCACCAACGAGGGAAACACTTCGGAAAAATTACGATGAAAATATTTATATAAAAGCCACATGAAGCTACGTTAGGTGACTGAAGCCAAGATGACAGGTTAAGACCACTAAAATTTCAGATCATTCTTTGTACTACATCAAGAATTTCTCTATACGTAGTAGAAAAACCAAAACATATGTGAAAACTGTTGCAGTTTTTTGTGTATATATACGTTACTAGTGAGTTAGTCTAAATGCCTGGACTCACTTTATAGTCCTCTAATAGAAGGTTAACCAATCAGAAGACGCAGAACATTCTATCCGTCGTGTATAAAGGCGGCCATTTTTGTTTACCCTACCCGAATGACCGGTGCCAACTTGTCAGGCGAAGATGAACAGAAGGAAGTAATACGCTCTGCTACTTTGCTGCCGTATCCACTGCTAACCTGAACAACGCTTTCCTACTGTCTTCGAAATATTCACTGCTAACCTCTGGATTCTATACTTGAAGACGACCGTCATCATGAACAACATTGTATAACTTTTAATTGTATAATTGTATAACTTTCACATGCTGTAATTCAGCACACAAACACATACCCAAATCTATAAGGAGACACTTATATTAATATATATGTGTGCATGCGTGAGTGGTGTTCTGTATTTAGGTAAAAGTTTAGATAACATTTATATGCAAAATACAGTGACCATACTTTATCAATCTGAGATTTATATTTTATTAGCCATATGAAAAAACACCTTTCATTGGCCTACGTATCTCATCTCATACGTGTGCGGTGTTCTGTATTTAGGTAAAAGTTTAGGTAACATTTATATGCAAAATGCAATATCCATACACTATCAGTCTGAGTTTGAAATTTTATTAGCCGTATGATATAACAACTTTCATTGGCGTACGCATCTCAAGGGACATCAGATAAGCGAAAATGGTTCAATCTGGTAGTATACACAGTAGGAGAAATTATATTCCCGTCATTGGAACATACCACGGGCAACACGGTTTTAGTAATATAAAGTAAAACTGTTTCTTGTCCCCAACTCCACAGCCATGAAATATGACAATAAAATGAAACGAAAATGCGTTTGATTAAAGTCAAACTTTGTAAAATGAAATGTATAATTTTTCTATGATTTCGAACGATGAGATTTGACGATGTCTTTTATGACATTGGAATTACTTGGGTTCCATGATATATTCTTTCTTTTATGGTTATTTAAATCGAGATATGGGAATTCTCAGCAGCTATTTCTTCTAAGAAGAATTTTTACTGGTTGTCATCGGTAAAGACGATGGAAGACTACGAGCTTGGAAAATTATTTCCTATATGCATAGAAATATTTATTAATTATAGGAATATCTTGACATACTTACGTGTCAATAAGAACGAAAATTAGCTTCGGAATACTTAAGTCTTATTTCTGTGATAGGGACGTATCATAATTTGTATTATTTACTCGAAAACAACTGCCCCCCTTTGTTGTTATCACAACGCAGATATACTTCAGAGAATTTAGAAGTAAACACTTTATTTAATCTACAGGGGTATACGGTTCTGGATCCGTTGCCCATGTCTAGGGATATTTCGTCTAGTTCCGAGTTCAAGTGAAAACAGTAGGCCCAATATGTCAACAAAATAATCCCTTTTTTGCAGGCGGACACAATGGCCGAAAAGTTTTGATGGCATCAGCAACGATGACGAACGTGTAAATAACGTAAAGAATATTGATAAAATCTTATAATATCCAGTCCTATATACATATATTTTTTATTTAATTATAATCATGACTGATGATCATAATTCAATACTTTGTTGTCATAGCACGTGTTCTGAATCGGGTCTGTTGCTATTGCAATTGAGATAAAGTATGCAGAGTAAGACTGCTTGGCATAGGGGACATTGGTCTTTGTTGTGCATACAGGAATTATAATATTCTTGCTTAATTCCGTTGTTTATAGGAGTGCATGCAAGGAGAGTGCGTAGAAATCTCATCAGTGAGCATGGTTTGCGCAGCGGTTCCTTGTCAAACAAAATATTCCACGCATCCAACAGCCAAAATATTCTACAGTTGTCGCCCCTTACAACTATTTCCTCTTCAAAAATCAGATCATATTTAAAAGAAACAAGCTTTCAAGACGCCGAAGAAATTCATGGGAATGTCACAAGGGACTTGCTCATTGTCGCAAAAGAGGAGTTCCAGAACTTTTTCTATCAACAGAAAAAAAACGCACGATAATGTATGGATTTAAAAGGAAGTACTAACTAAGAATAAATGTCGATTTGATATGTGTTGTAGGTTCCGTTTTATAGCACCAGTCCTGATAATTATTTTTATCAGATTTGGATTTTTTTTCTTTTGCAGGCATATGAAAGGAGAAAGTTTCATTCTCAGACTAGTATTAATAAATTAAAACATGCCACATAAGTGTTTATTTGGGAAACGTTGCGCCTTTTATAGCGGGGAATACGATTTAGATATCAACACACAATGGCTTCTCGTCTACAGTCACTTTCTCACAGACTTTACAAATATTTTCATGGCAACTGCTCTGACGAGCTACTATCACTGGTGCTCCAACTGGATGCATTTAAGCGTGCTACTAAGTCGGGATCTCGGTCCCACTCTTTCACTGTCGAAACGGTTAAATGTAGCCGTCTCTTCTACTCCAACAGACTCTTCTCTCGCACTTTCATACAGTGGAACTCTCTTTCTCCTACTTGCTTCCCTGATAGCTATAATCTTCAAATATTCAAATGTAATGTCAATTGACATCTTCTGATGTCTTGATTCGGATCCCCATCCTTCTCTATATCCTTTCCTCGAACACCTCTCTCTGCTCTTATTCTTAATCTCTATAACTCGTTGCGTGCTAGTGGAAACTCACGCCTTGCTTGGAGTAAAATGTTTAAAAAATGCTCACAAATACACGCACCTCCGTGTCTGCCAAAGAGTCACAAATCAATACTAATCAATTCATTTTTATAATAGTGTAAAAGCAACTCAAATATGCTCTTCTTACAATGCCGTCTGACAATGAAATGAAAGCGTAAGAATGTCAATTGTTTTCTTCTCAACAGTAATTTTACAATATGATCATCCGAAGGTTCAGTGTAAGTTCGAAGACATTTGACTGATTCTGTATTGATAACTACTCAGCTCCTTGTCACCTCGATCTGTTACGTTATAAAAGCTGTAAAAAAAAAAACTATACTATCTCTGCTAGAATCGGACCAAAAAAAAAAAAAAAAAAAGAAACGAAATTATACGGAAGTCAGAAAGGGGAGAAAAGTAACAAATGCCAAAACCGATCGTAAAGATATTGTCACCTGAAATGAGTCATTTTGAATGCTAACTCATCGCTTTTTTTTCAACAAATCCCCACCCCCCAAAAAAAAACAATGGCGGGATGCGCAGGTAGGCTAACGGTTATCGGAAAAGAAATTTTTTATGAGCGTGGCACGTTCAAAATATGATTCAGTCTGTTACGTTCACCTTGCGTAAATACACATGAATGTATGTTTTTTTTCCTTCTCTATGAGTTAAGTATTAGGTTGGTGCAAAAATAATATCGTTTTCTCACATAAAGTTGAACGTCAAAAAACGACATTATTTTTGTACCAACCTAATAATAGGATAGAATGAAATTTTCAAACAACTTTTAACTCTGAATAAACGATAAAGGACGTTTATCCGCCATCGTTTCCAAGAGGTCGTATTAAAGAAAGAAAAACTGTGCAATACAATGGTCGCCTTTTTTTTCTGAAAATATATCAGCTTTAAAATAATATGATCAAAACATGCGACATCATTTTCTTAAATCAGTTCACTGCAAGAAAAGCGATGACGGCACTAAGATGCAACTGCCTACTTGAATTTAAAGAAAATGAAAACAAAAAGAAAAAAGATTTTAGAAAGAACCGGAAATCCAATCGTATACAGGAAACAGGGGATTGACACGTTTGAAAAGACGGAGGAAGAGCGCGAAGCAGACGATATGCAAAACCATTGATAAAAATAAATCGAAAATAAAATTTCAGAGATTACGTGGAGACGTTAGAAGTATATTTTAATAGGAACCGAAAACTCCTAAACAAGAAACAAGGGATAAACCTGTACTCTAAGGGAAATGGGACGAAAGGCGAGGCTATCTGTTCCTATTTTCCGTGTAATATAGATTACAGCAAAATAACAAATAGTATATTATAGCAAAATAAATAAAACAAATCGTATATTATAGCAAAATAACAAATAGTAATCGAAATCAAAGTAAATCAATTATTTAAAGCGAACAAGCAACGTGAATCAATAAACATCAGCAATCATATATATATATATATATATATATATATATATATATATATATATGTGTGTGTGTGTGTGTATGTGTGTGTGTGTGTGTGTTTGTGTGTAGCATAACTACGGACGATAATGTGTATGCCCCCATTTACATAAACAGAGTAGTAAATAGTGTATATTGGTCTGATGAATCTCCAACTGTGCTGGTTAAACTATCTGCCTCTGGGCAGAGATGGTCCACAGATAAGGCTATGTCGAATGGCAGAGTCTCGATCGGGAAACAGCTACCCAGCCCCACTTTATACGCGGTCTAAAGAGAATTTTTGGCTGAGCCTATGGGCTCAGATAACCCACATTAAATTCGGCCTTGACCCACATCTGACTACGTGGCGCAGTTGGTAAATATCCTGCAGTTGGAGATTCATTGTGGAATTCACTTGACACACTTCTAGCAGTTGATTACTTCTGCGCGCCGCTGGCTAATCTTATATGTGTTGTTCTTGTCCTAAGTATAATAGTTCATTATGAATATCCTGTGATATTTTATTCAGAAACTTTCCGTAGGTTACAACGATACATACATACATATATACATACAAACATATATATATATATATATATATATATATATATATATAATATCTTACATTAATTGCACAACTTCCATTCGCTTATTAATATATATATATATATATATATATATATATATATATATATAAATATATATATATATATAAGAAATATACATAATATCTTACATTAATTGCACAACTTTCATTCGGTTATTAATGTATATATATATATATATATATATATATATATATAGAGAGAGAGAGAGAGAGAGATATTTGTGTGTGTGTGTGTGTGTGTGTGTTCTAACCTGCAAGACTAAAACCTGCCATTTTATGCGCATCGTAGCAAGCCACCCTGTGTCTCTTCGTATTCATTTTGTATGATTTAAGTTCCAATTAAACAGCTTCATTTCACGAAACGCTGCTCTGTAGAATTGACTCCCAAGAGGATGCTTCCTTGATCATAAAAATCGTAATCTCTTCCACTCCGGGGCTAACTGTTATCTCCCCCATATATATACATAAACATATCTCTGTAACCTTCTGCCCCGAGTGACTCTCAGAATGTATACATGTTGAAAATTTAAAAAAAAAAGGCAATAACATATAAAAAGAATAACCAAATTATGAGGTGTTATGAAACGTGACAACATTGTCGCAGGTTTACTGAGGAAGACTCAGCAACCAGTGCCTTTTATTTTTAATTAAAACATCCGATTATTAAAATCGAAACCATTTTGAGCTGTACTCGGTTAATATACGGCGTTTTTTTGTAAGATTTGTGTCCTAATTATTTAAAACACGTTATATTGAATTTTTATGCAATTACATCAAATTGTTGTGATATATAGAAATTTATATATTTCATATTCTCTCATGTCGAATGGCAGCCTCTTGTGTGTATAAGACAGTTTCAACGATGACGAAACATGAAAATTACATCACTATTTCACCGCTTCTCTGGCGAACTATGGTGTTTGTCTGCACATGCGTATAACTGTTTTCGGTCCGGTCATCAGCTACGGGCAAACGGCGCGTCAGAAATAAAATTTTAAAGAAATCAAACGCAGATAATTTAACTCAATAAGTAACAAGAATCAAAATTGGTAATCCCCTAGATTTCCCGCGTTGCTGGTCTGTGGAAGGGAACCAATGCTGAAATATACACAGGACTTGATCAAACTGATCATTTGGAAACGATCAGCTTTGATGAGAAGATGAAAAACTAACTCGAAAATAAGACAAAATTCGCCAGGATCGTTACAAGCGAGTGAACGTCATTAACATAAAAACAATAACGTATATTATTAATCTACTTACACCGAAGTTCGTCAATTATTTTTTTTCTTTTATTTTGACGGTAGGGGTAAACCAAATAATGTCATTTCGACGGTGGTAAACCATTTCATAAGACGTTAAAATTGATTTAACATGCCATGTGATCCTTTCATTTTGACGGTAGGGGTAAACCAAAAAATGTCCTTTTCACGGTGGGAAACCATTTCATAAGACGTTACAATTGATTAAACATGCCATGTGATCATTTATTTTGACGGTAGGGGTAAACCAGATAATGACATTTCATCGGTGGGAAACCATTTCATAAGACGTTAAAATTGATTAAACATGCCATGTGATCATTTATTTTGACGGTAGGGGTAAACCAGATAATGACATTTCATCGGTGGGAAACCATTTCATAAGACGTTAAAAATGATTTAACATGCCATGTGATCATTTATTTTGACGGTAGGGGTAAACCAGATAATGA
>OZ010605.1:22555671-22603171 GCA_963932145.1 Acanthosepion lycidas
CCCACGACGATGACAATCTTTGGGCATATAATGTACGCATATAAATAAATATTATATACATTAAGTTTTTTAGAAGATCTCCCAAAATTAACGTTTAACCTCGTGAATAATCTAATACGTAACCGTTACCGCCAACTCAATAATCGTCAGGATAGTACAATGCAACTTTAAATAAATGGGCCAAAACACAACACCCATTGTTTTATATATATATATATATATATATATATATATATATATATATATATATATATATATATATATATTTAGCTTACGAAGAACTTGGTAAACCGTATGGGTAATTCCAAGGAGGATGAAATCCTGAGAGCTCAATGTGAATCCAGAGCTAATCTTTAATGAAAAACAGACCACTTTAAGGTACCATTGCAATAATTTATTTCACCAAAATCCTTTTTAAGGACTCCGGATCATCAGGTAGCACTTCCAAAAGTTTGATTGAATAGAACCGCCAGGTGTTAATTTTTTTCCCCAATAAGGTGTTGTCGATAAACTGGCCGATGATATTAACAAAAATTACATTATTCGGACTGTTGTATGAATCTCATTTTTTTTTGTTTGACATATTCATGAAGTTTCGATCATTGTACGGTCCGGCCTTCTTCAAATGATTTGAATTTCGATATGACCCGTTTATTTCGTCCATTGAGGCAGATTGTTCTAGTTCCAAGTTTAATGCGTTTTACGCATGATTCAGTTAACTCCCTTTAACATAACAAGTTTTTGGTCACCACTGCAGTAGAGGCTATCAGTGTACCAATTTTGGGTCTTATAAACTGAATGTCTCCGGAAAAAAAATTAACAGATCTCATATTTCAATATTTTGTTGTTGTTATTATTGCTTTAATCTATCGCTCCTAATTACATAGAAATAACTATATAGGAAGACTAATATTACATAACATTTGTTTTTTTGCTTTTGGAAATGTTGCTATGCACACATGAATGCGAAAACATATCTGTATGTATATAACTATGTAGTTGAACTTGAACATTGATACGTCTTTTGATATGTATATGCCTAGGCTTTTATATGGAAAGATAGGCATGCATGTGTTGGTTTTTGTGTATTGTGGGCACATATTTGGAGTTGGTGGGTATGGATATGGATATGAATGTATATATACTTGTATGTATATAGATGATCTTTTTTTTTTTTCAAAAATATATGTAGTTGTATGTATATATGGGTGTGTATATATGTGGATATGTGGGTACATGTATATGTTTGGATTATATGTATGTGCGTGGATATGGGGGTACAAGTATATGTGTGGATGTGTGTTTATATAACTTTTTATAATTTCTATATATGTATGTGTGAGCGTGGGTGTGTATATATATAGATGGATACATGTATGTCGTGCCATATATATAAGAATTTGTGTGTTCATCTATATAATATGGGAGCATATAGATATAATAATGTAATTACGTATGTATATTGATATATATTTTGCATGCACGAACATGTGGGTGTATATATGTATATCTATATATTTGTGTATGTATATCGATGCGTATATGTGTGTCTATGTGTATATGTATGTATATATATATATATATATATATATATATATATATATATATGTGTGTGTGTGTGTGTGTGTGTGTGTGTGTGTGTGTGTGTGTGTTTATTCTGCCTTTATGTATAAATGTAGTGATATGAGAATTCTTTTTTACTGGTAAATTTTCCGTCAAAGTGGCATGAACTATATTGTTCAATAATTACAGTAATGTCGCACTTATTATCCGAAAGTTGCACTTGGATCAGTTATTTTAATTTCAATAAAGTGCAACCCATTTACAAATTCATGAATTATTGAACAATACAGTTCATGCCACTTTGACGGAAAATTTACCAGTTAAAAAGAATTCTCTATCACTACATTTGTACATAAACGCAGAATTTTAACCTTAAAATTTAAATTCAAACTCAGCGTTGCGACTGCACGCTCCAAAACAATAACACACATTTCTCATAGCATTTTTCGGATTACAACCTTGTTTTCGTTTGTCCACTTATTACTGAAAGTATAAACAAGAACACAATATTTCATAACTGAGGATGTCTGTAGGAACAGACGAAAGCTTGTAAAATAAAAAGATCTAATGCGACGGAAATTTATAAAACAGGATCTTTTCATTCATAAACAGATTCGGGTTTTTTGTATCTTATTGAATTGTTCACGAAGATGGATTTCTCGCCATTTAATCATTAACCTTTGTATTTGTTTTATGTATGAATAAGTCATGAATATATATATATATATATATATATATATATATATATATATATATATATATATATATATGTGTGTGTGTGTGTGTGTGTGTGTATGTATATATAGATATATGTATATATATATGGATATATATGTATATGTGTGTGTGCATGTGTACGCATATGTGTATGTGTGTGTATGTGTGTGTATGTGTATATTTATGGATATAAAGATGTTTATAAAAGGAGGACTTACAGTTCTGTTATTAATGCTTTATCTCATTTTCACGTTTAATATTATCCAATTCGAAGTGTGAGTTTAAAATTCTTTATAATATGAAGGTATTTTTTTTTAAATTGATAATTTAATTTAAATTGAAATATATTACCATTTAATAATCATTATTGATGATAAATATTTAAATTGTAATTTTTTTTGATATTTAGGTAGGTGTTAATACATGAAATTACCTGATACATGGTTACCTGTATGAGTGATTGCACATGTAAAGGAACGTATGTATATGTGAAATTTGCATGTGTGTGTATACAGTATATGACAGAGCAAGATCTTTAATATTACCTTCAAATAGTACCTCATATTAACTTAACTAAACTTTAAGTATAAGAGATTACCCAGCTAAGAATAGTAACGAGTTAAATTCATGAACAAAATTCAAAGGGATAGAGATGTCACCTTTATAATCAATAATAAATTTGTTTTAAAAAAATTTAAAAAAATATTACTAGAAGTAAACTTATATTTTGAAATAAAATTTTATTCTTTTAATGTACTTTGTATCAATATTTTTTTCTAATTGACATAGAAAATCTCCAAAATTTTTAGAAAAATTTAAACCACTAACAAACATCAAATTAAATTCTCTGTAGACAGTTTAGACTTTTAAATTTATATCAAAAATTATAATCTTTATGAACCCCCAAATTAACACTTTCAAAGTAAAACAAAATAACAGCGTCTTTTTCGAGCCTGTTCGTTCCAAATAATATTAGTGACACCTCTAATGACTTCCTTCTCACTTTTTCTTTTTGTGTTTTTTTTTTCTCCTCTACCCCTTCTATATCAATATATAACTTCCGTTAAGTTAACCGTTTAAATGTGTCAATGTCTGGACCTCCTCAAGTAATTTTAAGTATGAAAGAATAGAAATATTAAATTGCATCTAAGTCACTCATGTCTTCTCTCTCCCCTCCCACTCCCACACTTCGTTAATTTACATATGCTTAATACGGCCCGTCAAAAATTTGTAAATTTCTTTTCTTTTTTCGTTTCAAACTTTGGAAGTAAAGTCTGATTATCCGCAGTCCTTTAAAATGGATGTGGTGAAATAATTTCATGGCACGTTGAAGTGGTTTGTTTTTATTTAAATTATTTCCGCTGGATTTACATTGAGCTCTTTGGATTTTATCCTCCTTGGGAATACCCGTACTGATTACCTAGTTTTCCATAAACTATATATCTATATCTATATCTATCTATCTATCTATCTATCTATATATATATATATATATATATATATATATATATATATATATATATATATACATACATTGGGGCCGATAGTTTGAGAGTGCCTGTGTTGTTCAGATTGTTGATTATTCTAAATAACACGCTCTCTCCCCGAAACTGTAAATAAAGTCGCCTCAGCATAGTTGCAGTATAAACCAGATTTTTTTTCCTGAGCGTGAGTAGCAATAAGGATTTGCTAGACGCGCTAGTAGACGGTTATCCTCGAATACGCGTGTCCAGTTATTATTATTATTATTATTATTATTATTATTATTATTATTATTATTATTATTATTATATACATTTTTAATATATAAATATATAATTATGATTTTATATAATGTGATGAAAATATAATATTGTCTTATAGTATCAGGTTGGTGGATAATGATGTAATAATGTCGTTTTTTGACGTATTTTTAACGTCAAAAAACGACATTATTACGTCATTATTTTTGCACCAACCTAATACATTTATCGATTAAAGTGCTAACTATCAGGGATATATATATATATATATATATATATATATATATATATATATATATATATATATATATATATATATATATACACACACAGATATATATGTTTTTGTGTAAATTCCGTTTGATATGTATGCAAATATATATATATATATATATATATTTGTGTGTGTGTGTGTGTGTGTGTCCTCTGTTCCATGACCTTGATCAGGATCTCGTCACAGGCACTCCAAAATACATTGTTTTGATCCCAATCATATAACACAATGAAGGAAAATAAGGACTGTGTAGCAGCAAACAAACATCCTCGGTCTTTTCGATGTCATTATGAACAAAGCAGATGTAAATTGTTCTCCGCTTTGTTGTCTATAACGTAAAGTGTTACCTGTTACCTTCTGCGACCTTTTACGCATCTACATATCTTTGTGGTAACCTTTCAGAGCGTTTGACTTGGGGTTTATTTAACAAAATGTTACATTATTCCTATCCTTTTTTCTCTCATTCGTTGTCCTTTTTTCGCAATGAACGGTGGATACTCTCCTAATCGATATGCGATTACCTGTTGACCATGAAAAGGGGAAAGACTTTCAACATTGATCCCTATGTTGACATACAGGATCACTGAAACCTGGAGTTGGATCAACTCTCATCCAGACGTAGTAATGAACGTTCTTATTATATAAATACAACTAAAACAGAAAGTTAAATTTTAACAAAAACTTCATTAATAGTAAATCAGTTGGTATTGCCGCCAAATAATTTAATTAATTTCTTGAAAATAACCAACGTTATAGTATTTTAATTTTATTTATTTAAACTTAAATAACTTCAGTTAAAGAAGTATTTTTTGAAAACGGCCTACGAATTCAGTTAGATATTTCAAGGTATTTCAATTGTTAAGCATAATTTCGATTAAAGGTTTCTTTGTCTTTATTATCTTTTCATTCTCCAGACAGAGTTCTATAGCCTTGGATGACAACCGGTCTCCCGCAGAAAGAAATAACAACCTACTGCGGGGGAAAAATCTGCCTCGTCAATCATGTATCGAAAGATACATAATCTCCTAAGAGTGTATGACGCAAAGCACATAACTGAGTGATTTGCCCGGACATATTGAAAAATATAGTGTTTTAGTTTCCGGTTGACTATTCCACAGTTAGGAATTCATAATTTGCCTTCTTATTTGCTATCCAAGACTATGATCTACAGTCTATTTGACCCAAAGTTGGAGAGAATATAAACGTATTAATAACTTCCCTGTAGCATTAGTGGGGAGCTACTGTTAAATAACAGGGAACCTCAGTATATAAACTTCGTATTACACATTTCGGCTGCTCACTTTCAAGAATGAAGTTAACCAAGCTAAGTGCTTATTCAAGTAGAAATTCGTCTCGTTAAAAATCTACTGCTTCTATTGTTTTACTATATTCCTTTCTTAATTTGGGAAATAATCGATACAGAGTCATCTTTTGTACTGAGCCATGCCCCAGACACATTTAATTAAACTCTGATTTAATTAATTTTGTTTTATCTGGATGCGGTTTTTAATATTCTTGAATGAAACATTGAGATTTGTGCATCAATCAAAGATTGCCTTATCGACAAACAAATAGTGACAAAACAAAATAGCCAATCCAAAAATCAATATCCATCGTTGTATTGATCCGACATATCGGCATATCAAAATCAACCTGGTGATCGATAAGGATCCAGAATTTCATTAATGACTTAACAATCCGATTAAAGTGTTTCTTGATGCATGTTCCGTTTGATAGATCGATCATCTCGGAAAACGCCGACGATAAGAAGAGAAAAACAATGAAATAACATTAACAACAATGACAATGAAACATTACGGAGAAGAGTTCATGTTAAGACAATAAAACAATGGCTAAAAGTGAGAAATTATCGTAACTAACAAAATTACAGTCGAACTATAAAGATAGATAAAGAGAAAGAAAATAAATTCACGGATACTTTAAGAGACAAAAATTATTTATAAATATATATATGTATACAAAATTACAGTCGAACTATAATGACAGACAGCGAGGAAGACAATATATTCACGGATATTTAAGAGACAAAAATGATCTATAAATATACATAGGTGTGCAGAGCGATTCAAAGAACGAAAATTCAATCATATATAAGGACGAAAACATTCATTAGAGCCAAGTACATGAAGCGTCAAGAACGATATCTACAGAATATGAAGATCTAAAATGGAGAAAATTAATAAAACAATAAGTAACTGAGACAATTTGTCTGAGAAGTGATGCTAAGTAATTTGGAGTTGGGAAATGTGATCCACTGAGAATTGTGCCAAAGAATATGATTTGAAACAAATAAAATGTTTAAACCAGAATATGTCTCAGACAAATATAAATATTTCTGAACTTTGAATTTTAAACGATCAATCAATCCAATTCGGACGAAAAGATATAAGCATCACTAATGAAGAGTGAAGAGAATTTCAAGGGAGTTAATGCGATTCATCCAGTATACCACAGAGTAGAATGTGAAAATTTAGAACACAATGTAGACATTGTGAAGGAATTATAAATCTCATAAAATTTGGGATTCTGCAAATGAAAAGTGCACAAGTAATACTTGCGTGAAAATGAAATTATTGGGTGATAAATGCACATGATAATCAACTGTGGAAATATAGTGGGATAAAATTAGTTTAGATATTTTGAAATACAAGCTGCAGAATGTTTTGTAGGTGTTCAACATGTGAAATTGTTGATCCTTTTAATGACATTAATAACATGAATATCAAACAATTCAATGTATCTCTTTTAGAGCTGACCACTCACCTCCATTACCCTGTATTTTAACATGCTCAGTCCTTAAAGAAAAAAAAATCATTTCTAGGTTAACCTATAGGCTCATGTTTAATTCTTCCTACTTTCCTTTTTTTATTTCCCTCCCTCTCTAACAATCTTCTTCTCTCTCCTATCCCCGCTCTTCCTCGCCTCTCTCTTACTATCTCCCCCATAAAAAATGTCTCGGTTAATAGAATTTCTGAAACATCAGACAACCATTGTGTATATAATTCATGAGCAGAGGTTATAACGAAGTTGTTAGACTAGTAGGTGATAGCTTGTTCGAATGTCTATCAGATATGCAATAGAGTGGACGACAGGAAGTTGCTTTTGTAGCATTTTCAGCAATCTAATGTGTTTTAAATATTGGAATCTATTTTTTTTCGAGAATTCTATTTTGGAATCATTTTGGAATCTATTTTGATTTTTGTATTTTTTTCGAATTAATTTCAATTTATTTTTAAATCATTAAAATGGATGTCAAGTTAAGAAAAATGAGCATTTTCGACACCATCTTTTTGCTTTTAATCAAGCTTCTAAGGTGATGTGTATGGAGAGAATGTCATAGCTGAAAGTTTCTTTCAGCTATGACATTCGTGATTGGTATGCCAAATTCAAAAATGGAACTTTTGACCACAAAGACGCGCCTCGTTCTGGCCATCCAGTTGATTTCGACGAAGACCGATTAAACCAACATTTACACGTAAATTCTCGTCAAACGACAAGGGAACTGACAGAGAAAATTGTTGGAAAATGTTGTCACACCCGCTGTACTCTCCTAATTTGGCACCAACGGATTTCCACCTCTTTCAATTTGCTTCAAAATCTATGCGCGCAGTTTCGTTCACTATTGATGCGGTAGTGGGAGCTTAGTTGGATGAATGTTTCGAGTCGAAACAGGGTGATCTCTACCAACGAGCTATTGAAAATCATGTTGAACGTCGGAAAGAAGTTATAAACAAGAAGGGAGAATACATTATTGATTAATTAGTTGTTAATTTTTAATAAACCTTTTTAAAATATTTAATTGAAAAAACGGTTGGAAAATAGAAGAATCTGCATTTTTATTGATCCTGATTGACACCTTGGCTTCAAGTTTAATTATCCACTAGAGTAACGTGCTTTTGTAACAAAAATACTGTAATGGTAAATGTTATGATGAGTTTTACTCTTTGGTACATACGCTTTATTAATTTAAGCACAGTACTAGATTGGCGGCAAGGTCTCATAATTTTACAGTTGTAATGACCAGATGTAACCATATTCTAGGCTGACAATTTATACTGTAGCACTTATCAAAAATTTAAATGTAACGCCTATTTTTATGTTCTGTCTTGTTAATTCCAATTGTTTTATCTATTATATCCTTAAGAATATTTTTTTTCTTTTTCACGTATTGTCTCATACACAGTGACGTGAACACCCAGAGGAACACAGAAGTCCACCCCCAGAGGCAACAATCTGTATCATGCTAAACGCAATCGCCAGGACATATGTCAAGCAGACTTTTATATTTACATACGCTATATTCGTAATATTGAGCAATTTAACCCAGTCATATCATATAACCAATATATATATTTTATCAGATATATATATATATATATATATATATATATATATATATAGAGAGAGAGAGAGAGAGAGAGAAAGAAAGAGAGAGGCGTCAAATCATGGAAAGAGGTGCTACAATTTTATGGACATCAACATGTCTTCCGAGGCCTGTGGGTGTTTTGGAAACATTTAGATTGATTAAACATGAGTTATTTTGCTGGTAGGCATATATATATATATATATATATATATATATATATATATATATATATATATATATATATATATATATATATATATATATAAAGAGATAGATAGATAGATAGATAGATAGATATGCGTGTGTCTGTGGTATATATATGCACCATTGCTAAAGCTACCGACGTAACAAAATATTATTTTTGATGGGAAGAGGTAAGTAATTTGAAATAGATATACAAATACTTTTGACATTTGGCGAAAGCGTCTACCCGAGCCAAATTATATTCTAGGAAACTTCTTAAGATTTAGTCTTATTAAATATAGTAGGATTTTGGTAAGTATTCTCTAACAGAATAGTATTTTTTTTATTATATATAGATTGGTAATTTCTACAACTGATCTGAATTAAACTTAACTCTGGATTTAGATTCCTTTTTCGTAAAATAGCAAAAGAAAATTAAAAAAAATATCATTGCCAGACATATATAATCTCCAAGAGAATCTCTGATATACTAATATTTATGGCCAGATGACGTTCTTTAGAAGAAAGTGAAAACATTCTTTTTTCAGTACTCACACAGAGGTTGTCAACAAGGACAACAAAAAGTTGTTGTGAGTTATTCTAGTCACACACATGCACACGCACACACACACACACACACACACACACACATATATATATATATATATATATATATATATATATATATATATATATATATAAGGGTGCACTGAAGTCAACAATCAACTTTCATGCTAGACGCAATGGTTAGCATTAAATGGTTAGCATTAAACAAACTGTAGCCTCTGATTGTTGACTACATTGTTCACTTTTATATTTACACACGCTCTATTCCTGTTATTTTACACTTTATCCCATAGATATAACACACTTTACAATTATATTTCTTTATATATATATATATATATATATATATATATATATATATATATATATATGAAGAAATATAGTCTTAAGGTGTGCTATATTAATGGGATAAAGTGCTCAATATCAGAGATAGAGCGTGTGTAAATATAAAAGTGAACATAGAAGTCAACACAGGCCTGACGATTGCATATAGCATGAAACAGACTGTCGCCTCTAAGTGTTGAGTTCTATGTTCACTTTTATATATATATTTTATTTATATATATATATATATATATATATATATATATATATATATATATATGTATATATATATATATATATATATATGTATATATATATATATATATATATATATATATATATATATATATATATATATGTATATATATATATATATGTAATTGCAAAACAGTAAGATCATTGGGGAAACGTGACTGGGAATCAGCTTCCTGATCAAGACGAAAGAGAGCAGAGCTAAAATGCAAAATACACAGATAATCTATAAGAAGTTGATGATCATTTGTTTTCTTTCAGTTAAAATTTGCAAGCAAGAAAACAACAAAAGAAAATAATTTTGCCAAATGAATATTTACAAAGGGAGGAAACTCTTTTGTAAATTCACATATTTTATAAATTTTTTAGTAATTTTGAAAATGTATAAATGAAATGCTACGTAAATGTTAGGACATTTGTAAGAGATTGTAAAAAATGTTACAAAGAAAAAGATAATAAGCGTTTCAGATATATTTCAGGATATTTAACGCAAAATCACCCCACCATAATGAAACTTAATGTCTGTCATTTTCCTTACTTTGAGAGGTCGACTTGTAATGTTGTGTGTCCTTTTATTTAGTGACGGCTATATTTATAGCTATTTAAAAAATGGAAATGCACATACAGACGCACACGCACACACACGCACGCACGCACACACACATACACAGACGCACACACTAATATATATATATATATATATATATATATATATATATATATATATATATATAATATATATATATATATATATATAGAGAGAGAGAGAGAGAGAGAGAGTTAAACCTAGAGATCCAGACAAACCTACCAAGGTTTCACCTAAGCGGATCGTCAGATAAAGCTGGCTTTTCCTGACGATCCGCTTAGGTGTAACATTGGTAGGTTTGTCTAGCTCCTGCACCTGTATGCTGTACTATTATTTTCGACTGATGTTCATGTTCATGGCTCTTTCTTTTTTGAAAAACTTTGTTTCTTTGGAGATTGATTTGACCATTAGCTATTCAAGAAACCGAAGCTTTTCCGCGACGGGTCTAGTTACACACACACACACACACAGACACACAGACACACACATATATATATATATATATATATATATATATATATATATATATATATATATATATATATATATATAAACAGACCATGGAACCTGAAAGTGGTCTGTTTTTATTCAAACATATTTGCTCTGAATTTACATTGAGCTCTCCGGATATCATTCTCCTTGAGTGTACCCATACGGATTACCTATTTTTGCATTAACTATATATATATATATATATATATATATATATATATATATATATATATATATATATATCATAATCCATATTTTATTATTATTATTACTTTTTTTTCATATTTTTCTAATGAAACATGACCCAGTGCACATGTTAATAGTTCGAATGTCCATTACGCGAAATCTTTACTTGCAGATTGACCGCAGATTCTCTATTGTATTTAAATCTTGGGGCTTTCCGGGACAGTGTGTCTTACTTTTATTTCCTCACTGCTAAGGCTTGCCAGTGTATTCTTGCAGCGTTTCAGTTTTCGTAAGCTTCCTTGGAATAATGCCCATCGCAGACAATGGCCATAGTATAACTAAACGACATTCGATACAATAGTGTCTGGGCGTGATAAAAACTCTGGTGCAATCATGGATGACGCAATATTTTTCAAGGCCAAACAAATTCCATCATACACCACGAAAATATTCATATTACTGAACACCACAGCAAATCACATAAGCTCATGAAAAATAGAAATCGATTACACCTTGTCACTGCAGTTTGTCTAAAATCGACTGTATGGTGGAAAAAAGGAAACTAAAGTTGTTGTTTCAATTAATTTGCACATGGATGTAAATTTGAAATTTAGATTTCTTTTTTCTATATGCTTTAAATCTGTATTTATTAAACGATTAATTAAGATACATAAATAACATCATATATTTATTTGCCTTCCTATTTTTATTATTGTAAAAACTATTTAATAGGTAGACGTTTAATAATAATAATAATAATAATAATAATAATAATAATAATAATAATAATAATAATAATTATAATAATAATAATAAGGTCATGTTAAAAAATTCCATTAACAGCTATTTTTTCCTCGGATTAGGTCATTGTCATGATAATCTATAGTACTTTGATTTGTAACCTGGTGAAGCCTACCAGTGTGTTCGGACAGTGTTGCACTTTTCGTACGCTTCCTTTGAATAATGTCCGTCGCAGACAATGGTTCTAGGACAACTAATAATTTATGGTGGTATTTATTATGCTAGGGGAGGGGGTAGTTTACGTTAATAATTATAGCGGGTTTATATGATAATAGTAGATTTGATGTGGTAGTAATTTTGTAAGGGATTGGAGACAATGATAATATAAGTAGCTAATAGTTATTGTAAATTGATAGAAGTGATTAGTAATGGTAGTGGGAGAATGATAAAAACAATAAATGTACCTGTCACATATACACAGTCATAAAAAACTGTACCTGTCACATATGCACATTCATAAAAAATTTACCTGTCACATATGCACATTCATAAAAAATGTACCTGTCACATATGCACATTCATAAAAAATGTACCTGTCACATATACAGAGTCATAAAAAATGTACCTGTCACATATGCATAGTCATAAAAAATGTACCTGTCACATATGCATTGTCATAAAAAATGTACCTGTCACATATACACAGTCATAAAAAATGTACCTGTCGCATATGCACATTCATAAAAATGTACCTGTCACATATACAGAGACATAAAAAAACTGTACCTGTCACATATACACATTCATAAAAAAGTACCTGTCACATATATACAGTCATAAAAAATGTACCTGTCACATATACAGAGACATAAAAAACTGTACCAGTCATATATGCACATTCATAAAAAATGTACCTGTCACATATATACAGTCATAAAAAATGTACCTGTCACATATACACAGTCATAAAAAATGTACCTGTCACATATGCATAGTCATAAAAAAAAACAAAAAAAAAACAAGCATATAACCAGCTTTAAAATAATAATAAAAAAAAAATTAAAATTAAAATTATGGCAAATTTCAACTATCATAATTTTACACAGAATACCTATTATTAGGATTTATACCAAAATAAATTAATATATATAACAAAATAAAATAAAACACCAACAATGACTTTTTAGTTCAAGCTACCACCATAACAATTACATTTATTGTTTTTATCATTCTCCCACCACCATTACTAATCACTTTTACCAAGGTTCTAGACTGAAGGCCATACGACTTAGTCTGTCGGGCTATTCCCACATAGACTTTGGGCGGAGGAGGGGGAAAATGAATTCATGTCTTTCCCAAGGTTATTTCTATGAAAGCAAACATAAAGAACGCGACCGGTGTTCGAACTCGGCTATTCGATTCGTTATCCATTATACAGCCTGCCCTGTTTCCCAAACCTAGCAGGCAATGTTGCTTTATTCATTGTTCACCCTGCTCAAAAAACTGAAAACTTGCAGATTGTAAATCATTTGCAAATTCAGTCAATTTAAGCATCGATCAATGCAGAACTAAAGAATTTAAACAGAAAGAAAACCGATAAATAACATTTGGCTATTCGTTCTGTATTCTTCGTCTCTCACTCACTCTGTCAATGATTTTGGCAAGATGGATTGCAAGTGCGTTCATTTTGTATTATTTTCAATGAATAATTATTGGTTCAATTCAGTCCACAGACATTCACCGATTTTCTTAATGGAATGACATTTGCAATAAGAATCTCGCGTCTCCCCATCTTTGTTTTTTGCCTCTAATTCATCTGCAATGAGTTTTTCAAGGGCAAAACACGCACGTTTCATTTAAGATGTCTCTGGTGCCACAATGTTGATTTTGTCACTTTTAACACTCGATAGTCAATATGCATTTTCTTCTACAAGAATTACGATCGATCGTATCAGATCGCTATTCAATATGATGCTTAAATAAAAACCCAAGAATGAAGTAGGAATTTGATAACGATTTTAACATGTCTGATATCATTTTGGTAAACCTGTAATTATTATGTCTTTTATTCATGAGGGGTGAGGATGAGGGTTTCTCAGTATTAGGACACTGCAAATACAATACTCACTTCAATAACAGTAATATTATTTCAAACATTTTCATATTCATATCAGATATTTTATTGGCTTTCAAAAGAATTAGTAACAGAATGTCTCCTTTTGCATAGAGTGCCGCACTCGATAGTCCCAGAATCCGTCATTGTTGGGTTTCATCATCATCATCATCCTCATAATAATAATAATAATAATAATAATAATAATAATCTCCTCCTCCGATTGCTTTAGTTGTCAGAGCGACCTAAAGCCAGGAGAAAAAGACAACACCCTCCTGGATGATCTGTTGGCTGTGTTTCTCAGTAGTTCCGGGATTGTCATACCCGGTCCACTCATTGATGTCTGAACAGCTCTTGCATTGCCATTCCCACTTGCGTCCCCCTTCAACGGTGCCTTGTATAATAGTCTTACAGAGGCAGTTATAGTGTGTGCTTTCGACAAACCATACAAACTTAATAGTGGCAAAGAGACATTCCTGTCGGCCCACAAGATTGTAATCTTGCTTTGTATATAGTCATCGGTGTTGTGCTCCCAATAAGAAATGCGGAAGATCTTTCTCAAGTATTTGTTATCGAATGCCTGGATCTTTTTCTCTTGTCTCAAGTACGAGTGCCCAAGTCTCACACTCGTAGACGGATAATGTTTATCGCCAGAGGTTTATAGAGCTCTTCCAGATTCTTTCTATCTCTGCTGTGGCTGCGGTGATCCTTGTGTGGATATCTGGGCTGCATTTTGCGATCTTGTTACAGTTCTGCTTTAAATTATTTGAAGCTGGAAACTTCGTCCAATATTTAGCTGTCGAGGATGACGCTGAAACTCATGTCGCTTGTGCTCGTCAGCATTTCTTTGAAATTTTCCATATACGCCTGCTCTTTCAACCAGTTTGTTGGTCAGGACTTGCAGCTGAATTTTACTGGTCACGATAAGGTCAATATCATCTGCGACACAGATCTAACACCGATACAGATAGAATTACAGTGGTCGTGGAGATTTTTCTGAATAATTATCTCCAGAAACAGATTGAAAAATTATGGAAGAAAGTTAGTCTCATTGTCTAACGGCAGTCGTTATCTGAGAAAATTTTCCGATTTGGTTGCTCAAGAGAATTCTACTGGTATCATTGTCATAGAAGTCCTTGTATAAACCCTTTTTTTTTGTTATTGAATCATATGAGGACCTATCAGAGTTTTGGTTTGCTCAGTTGTAATACTTAAAAAAATACTTAATCCTAGACAAACAGGATGTGGAATTAGTAAATACAAAACACTTGAGATAGCTTAGTGTATGGATTAAGTTTAACATATTTATTATAGGAAGCAACGAAATTAAAATAGAATACCATGCGTTAGGGGTAGTTTCATGCAATACCGTCTGATGATACACAACCAAAACATTATCTTAAAAGCTCGAGTCATGTTCTTAAATAGGTTCGTCTGATTGTGTCATTCATATGAATGCCATGGATGACGCCAAACTCGTTAAGAAACATCTAAAATGTTATCTGTGTGAAACCGCTTTTTCACACTAATGGTTAGACTATCGTACTTTGAACCTTGAGGCTTGGCGCAACAGAATCACAAAGATATTTACCAAATAATAGAAACCCTATCAACTGAATATCACATGTAATTATTAGGTTGGTGCAAAAATAATGACGTAATAATGTCGTTTTTAACGTATTTTTTAACGTCAAAAAACGACATTATTACGTCATTAATTTTGCACCAACCTAATAGAAGAGAAAAATTATGACGTAATATAGATGTTGATGTTTCACGCTATTTTTAAACAAAAAATTAATCCTGGAAAATGCGATACCCGGAAGGGGAATTGAGGAAAATGCTTTCCTGAAAAAACTGTTTTCAGAGAAAGATTTTATAACCGACACCAGCATTGGTGGAGACATCATAAGTTGTAAATTGTTAGAATATATCACATTTTTCGACAGTAAATAATTATTTTCTTCATTTTAGAATTTTTTAGCTAATATATAGCATTCATAGCAGAGTATATATCTATAATTTATAGTCGGCTGCACGTTTATCATTTATAGCACTCATCATATCTGTCATTTATAGCATTTATACAAGTGAGTATAGAATACAAAATTTATAGCACCATGGCATATCGATCATTTATAGCAGACTATGTGTGTACAAGTGAGAATAGACTGCGAAATTTATAGCACTCATCATATCGGTCATTTATAGCAGACTATATATGTACAAATGAGAATAGGCTGCAAGATTTATAAAGCGATTAAATTAAAAGATATAATTTAACATAATTGAATAAATAATTTATCTAATTAAAATATAAAATAAATAATATTTATATGAAATGAATTCAACAATAACATTTACTGACTTATGTTTTTTAGGTAATAAAATAAATCATAGTTTATCTTGACTTTCATAGCTAGCCTAGCGAATATTTATAAGAGTTCTTAAATTAAAAGAGAACTGAATACCTGACGATGTTACTTCTGTTTATAAATATTTCTGGCAAAATAAATTTCTTACATTGTTGCTAAATAAAGTCGATCAGACTACGAAACGAGTCCGGCAAAAATATTTTTGTATTCATTCTTATACATACATACATACATACATACATATATATATATATATATATATATATATATATA
Organism: Acanthosepion lycidas; assembly: GCA_963932145.1. Taxonomy (NCBI): domain Eukaryota; kingdom Metazoa; phylum Mollusca; class Cephalopoda; order Sepiida; family Sepiidae; genus Acanthosepion; species Acanthosepion lycidas. Next base: position 22,572,447 of record OZ010605.1, read on the forward strand.
TATATATATATATATATATATATATATATATATATATATATATATATGTATTAGATTGGTGCAAAAATAATGTCGGTTTTGACGTTAAAAATACGTCAAAAACCGAGATTATTTTTGCACCAACCTAATATATATATGAAGTTTTAAGTTAGGCTATATTTACTTGTTTAAAATGCTCAATATCGGGGATAAGGGGTATGTAAATATAAATGTGGACACTGAAGTCAACACCCACAAGTAACAGTATATTTCATGTTTTCTCCAGGCCATATGGGTTGTCTTTTTGCCCGACTATTTATATATGCTGGACAATGTTGCATTGTGGTTAGTTGGTCTATCTTATTATCCTACTGCTTAGTGTAACGGTTTTCTTTTAATTTATTCTAGAAGAAATGGATTAAAAATAATCGTGTATCCGAATGTAGTTATTTATAGCCATCTTTTGGACACCTCAACGTGGTGTAATGGTTATAAAGCTTGTCTTGCCAGACTGAGTAGTGAGTTCGATCCTCACTTGGTGCCCCATACTTTCGTCTTTGTGCCACATCTAAGCCGGCTTTAGAAAATCGTTATTTATAGCTATTTTATAGTATCAATGAACATAAAAGGGATATTATGCACAGTAATTTATCAAATGCATTAGTTATACATAGAAATAAATTCCACCACAACTTTGATCCATGGAGAAAATAACTTATTTACAAGGTGAAAAGAGCCGCTATCGAATCTTATCAAAATATAAATCTACGCCTAAGATTATTTCTAATATTTTCCTTCCTGAAAGAAATTCTACTTTCTCAAGTATGTATGAGTTAAAGAATCTTAAAAAATTTTAAAAAAATGGTTAACAAAATATATAACATAAATCTGAAACTTAATTATTTTAAATACTAATTAGCATAAACAAAGTTTCTAAAACATCCGTTCCTCACTTTCGTTTATTAGATATTTTATTGTATCACCTCTTGTCACCCATAGATTGTCTGCTGTTTCAGCTAAATATGAATATTTATGAAAGTTCCTAAAATAAAACATTTTGGTAAACCAGTAATATTATTGCTCTTGTTTCAAATTAAATGCTGCAAAATAAAATCATTACATGTTCTGTGATAAAGTCACACAAAATGTCGAAACGCATATATATATATATATATATATATATATATGTATATATATTCAATCATATATATATATATATATATATATATATATATATATATGAATAATGAGAAAATTAACCTTATGAATTTTATTAAATGTAAATTATATATATATATATATGTATATATATATATATATATATATATATATATATATATATATGTATATATATATGTATATATATATATGTATATGTATATATATATATATATATGTATATATATATATATGTATATATATATATATATATGTATATATATATATATATATATATATATATATATATATATATATATATATATATATATATATATATATAGAATTTTCACTTACCTGATTGATGTTACATTCTCATCACAATTAGATTTTATATATTTCCTTATTCTTTTTTATTCTATATTTTATTATTTCACATTAATTCCTAATAATACTAAGTAACTTTTTAATGCGTCGTGAATAAAAAGTTTTTTTGGGAGGGAGGAGAAATTTAGATAAATGCTTTAACCCTTTGAGTCCTGACCACCGCTTTACCGGTGGTAGAGAAAAAATGAAGTCATGCCCAGCCAACGGTTGAACAGTGGTAGAGAAAAAGATAATGCTTTGCTACCGGTTGAACAGTGGGTAAACACTTGTAGCTATCTTTATATCTACCGTGAAATATTACATGCCAATTATTTGCGAATTTTGGTTCAGGAGGTCAGGCACAAGGATTACAATTGTTCCGGAACGCAGGGCTCAAAGACTTAATCAAGACAACGTTGAAACAACGGTTTCCATGAGATCTGTGGAGTTAAGAATCGTCGTGCCTGATCACGACGTAAATTCGTGCTGTAAGCTTGGACATGAGATCGGCGCAATGGGTAATTGCTCGGAATTGTCAATTGGCGAGCCTAGTCCTAATTTCCAATGGGTTCGATCTATTCAGTTACATGTTGCTCTAGATATATCGAAGGCTATTGAAAGGGTTCCTTATATTAACTTACTTGGAAAAGGTATCGGTTCTCTTCTTTCTCACCAGCTTTAAATAACTCGCCAAGTGTTTATAAGCCTTAAAAAACGAATCAATGAATCAAAAACTTGAAGTGGAAAAACTAGATTGAAACAACAGCTCCTTCAAATCCAAGAAAATTTGGTACATCGTGTCGTGCCTAAATTATTTTTTCTCGTTATAGCACATCTTGCACATTTACAAATCTGCTATTAGTCCGTGCATTGAATACTCCTGGCATATCTGGTCTGGTGTTCACGCTGATCATCTTGAGGTTCTTGCCAAATCCACAGAAGGATCTGTAATGTAATGGATCCTAACTTTGTATTTCTACTTCATTCACTTTCTCACTAGATGTAGCTTCACTCTGTCTTCTCTACAAATATTTTCACGGCAACTGTTCTGACGTTCTTTCTTCCCTGGTGACATGATTTTAAGCGTTCTCGTAGAACTGGTATTTAAGCTCCACCTTTTTACTGTTAATATAGGTTAATATAAATGGCACCTTTATTCAAACACTTTTTTACACTTCCTGACGGTGAACTCACTTCCGTTTACTTGCTTCCCTAATAACTACAATCTTCAAAAATTTAAATGCAACGTCAACCATCATCTTCTATTGACTTGAACCCCGTTCACCTTTTATCCTTTCATCAATGGTCATATACCCAGTCTTTTCGCTCACTTTCACTCTGCGTACTAGTAGCCCCACAGGCCTTGCTTGAGGTGAAATTATTAAAAAAACATATATTTGAAACAGCTCAGTGACATCTAGTGAGTGATGAAACAGTTAAATTAAAAAATAAACTTTTTTTTGTTGAGAACAACATTATTCTCCGTTCGATCAGTCATTATGATTAGCTGAGAAGAAATAATGTTTACTATTAGCTAGCAACAAAATAAAACAAGAAAGTTTTATTTTTCGGCGTCTGTTAAAGAACGAAAATTGATGTTTATCGATTAACAAATTATGGGGAATATGTTTATCTACCGAGAAAATTTGTAAATTTAAATTTGCAGTCACTTGTCTTTAGTGGTGCAAATAAACAAATTTATTGTTCGACAGAAAATGAAAAAGAAAAAGAAACGATGTTCAATACGTTTAAAATATTGTGGCCATTTTGTTGATTAAAAATTGTCTCTTTAAATGAGACTTGACAAGGGAAAATTAGCTTGATGGCTCTGTTTTGGCTCGAAAGTTATTTGAAAGGAATTAGATTTTGCATGGACGTGAAAATCAGACGTCGATGAAGTCAACAAGTTTCGAATTCAAGGTAGATATTTTTAAAACAAAATAATTACTGTAAATTAGATTGCTTCTCAAATTTGAATTAAACGTTGGATTTCAAAACAAGGAAACAGGCTGAAAAGGATTATCGCTTGAGCCAAAATGTTTGTTAATTATTCATCTTAAATTGACTTTAATCTTTATTATTTATTTTCCGATAGATCGCTTTTGGTTTTCTTTTTCTTTTCTTTTTTTAAATATGCCTATATACGTGTTTTCCTTCATTTTATGAATGGCCAAAATATGAATAAAACGCAAAAGATAATTTTATGAAAGAAAGGTACTATGAATAATTGAAATATTTGGTGAGGATGCTAGTCAATGAATGATTGATGAAGAATGCTCAATATTACAGTATATAATAGAATTGGTCTCTCTCAACGGTAGTAGTCAAAATCATAAAGTCATTGTGAAGTACATAAACATTTCTTTAACTACATAGAATATTCTTCAACAGAGTAAACCCGTAAGTAATTCCGTCCATATTGGTTGCCAGCCACAACGGAAAAATCTCGACCAAGATTCAAAGACTGATAGCCGAATTCTCATTCTACCTCTTTAACCATTACATTATTGAGCATCAAATCTAACAATTATAGAATAAGTAATAAACCACATATATACAAAATAAGTCCATTATTTGATGTGAGGATTTCCTAAATATTAAGCGAAAAAGAAACGACTGGAATAAATTTCCATGAGAGACTTACATTTTGGGTTCATTAAAATTCACAAGCCATATCCTGCCCCAGTCGCCTACAGATTGTAGGTCGTTTTCGAGCCCAACGGCCAGGTTAACTTTGTCAGCAATGCCGGATTTACTATTGAGACTGAAGTAAATGGTAGTATCATCTGCGTAGGTGCCTACTTGAGAACTGATTCCGTCAGGAAGATCATTGATGAAGATCAGAAACAGGATAGGACTAAGGATAGGGCCTTGGAGAACATCAGCGTTCGTATGGAAGAAACTAGAAAAGAAGCTAGCAAGACGACATTCATTTTACGGTTAGACTAGAATGATTGGATTAAATGAAATACTCGTCCCGTAAAACTGTATCCCTAAAGCTTACGTAGAAGACCAGCATTCCAAACCCTTTCAAAAGCATTCGATATATCGAGAGTGACAGCTTGAGTCTTGCTGTTATTATCAAGAGCTTGGTATACATATTCAATTACGACGGTAAATACATCAGCTGTAAACCGGGAAAAGCGAAAAACATTTTTTGTCAGAGAGCAGATCGTGGAAAAAAAAGCAATATTCTCACCGGATTCAAATGGGAAATTATAAAACAAAAGCAGCCACATTAACAGAAAAAATATTAACAGAAAAAACATTAACAGAAAAAAATCATTAAAAGAAAAAACATTAACAGAAAAAACATTAAAAGAAAAAACATTAACAGAAAAAAACATTAACAGAAAAAGCATTAACAGAAAAAACATTAACAGAAATAACATTAACAGAAAAAAATATTAACAGAAAAAACATTAACAGAAAAAAACATTAACAGAAAAAAATATTAACAGAAAAAAACATTAACAGAAAAAACATTAACAGAAAAAATATTAACAGAAAAAAACATTAACAGAAAAAACATTAACAGAAAAAACATTGACACAAAAATTGTAAATTATGGCTGGAGGCAAAATTAACAATAATTAGTTTTAAAAATCAAAATAAACAAGAAATCTTAAATAGTGGCAAAATGTAGGCATATAAATAAATATTTCCTTTGCCATCTAAGCACTAACTAAAAAAAGAAAACATATATATATATATATATATATATATATGTATATATATATATATATATATATATATATATATATATATATATATATATATATATATATAAAAACTTGAAAATATAATTATATCACAAACTTTAAATAAATAGAAAAATAAGAAATATAATATAAACTTAATTTAAATAAACAAAGAAATATTAAAGTACCTACTTATGCGCGTCTGTGTGCATGTGGACATATACACACACAGACAAACAAACTCTAAAAATGAATGAACCTAACCCACCATAATTATTACCTCAATATATTAGGTTGGTGCAAAAATAAAATCGTTTTTGACGTATTTTTTTAACGTCAAAAAACGATATTATTTTTGCACCAAGGCAAAAACAAATAATGTAATAACCATTAAATAAAAATGAAACATTAAATAAAGGAAGATATATGATATAAGTATACACTTATTTTAATTACATATACACTACTTAACAAATACATATACGTGTATGGGTGCAGCCTGTGTCTGGTGCAGAGGGAGTGTGTATGCATATGTAAAAAATTGCATTTAAAAATTAAATGACTTCACCATATAAGCACTAGTCTATTATTAACAAAGCCTAAACTTAAGTGTACATGTACCTGCGTACACAGGTTTGTCTGCATATATGTATTCATACCTATGTGTATTTACTAGCGCAAATAGATGTGTATATGTGCGTATACACAGGTGTATAATCACACTCCTATGCACATGAATTCGAATAATAATGAATAAACTTAATTAAAAATTTAACCTCCTACAATTAATACTATGATATCACCAAATGGAATGTAAAAACGAAATATTAACCCAGTGAACATATATAAATGTGTAGGTATGCATGTGTGTGTGTGTGTGTGTATATATATATATATATATATATATATATATATATATATATATATATATATATATATATATATATACACGATATAAGCTCCCGTAAACAGTGACTAATAATACTAATAATGTAAGACTCACGCAATCGATTGAGTTCTTTAGATCGTTGTCGTGTTTATGAAAAAGTAAGTACGCAAAACTTCACCGGTCACACTTTCGCGCGCCGATAGCCTAGGGGTTAGAGCAAACCAGACCGATTTGTCATCAGTCGGGTTTCGGTCTCGACTTGAAGCGATCGGATGTACAGCCACACTGATGAGCCATGGTATAGCGAAACAGTTTGTCTGTAAATGACGATATATATTATTTAACATTAATAGGATTAAATTGCATTAGTCATTATATATATATATATATATATATATATATATATATATAATGCAATGTATATATATATATATATATATACACACAATGTATATATACATATATATATATACACACATTGCATTTTATATATATATATATATATATATATATATATATATATATATATATATATATATATATATATATATATATATATATATGTGTGTGTGTGTGTGTGTGTGCGCGCGCGCGGGCGCGCGCGTGTGTGTGTGTTTAAATTAGAATAATATGAGTGTTTTTTGACAAGTCGTTGATATTTCTTGTGGTATCTTTTCTTTACAATTCTTCGTTTGAATCGAATGTTGTTAATGTATTTTCCAGAATTTCGTTATTGCATTAAAGGTGAATCCTCTTCCAATTATAACAATGGCTCGAAAGCAAGGAATTCTTTTAGTCTTTTCTGAAATGATTCCAAGACAAATCCTCATACAATCCTTCAGAATGGGTTGAAAGTATAAGATTTGTTTTTTTGTTGTATCCATGCGTTTTCCGTGTCGACAATATGTGTTTTCAAATTAGGATGTAGAAAACCCGTCAAAGTTTTTAAATTTTGACAAATGTAAAAGTTCCATGATACAGATTTAATGGAAAATAGATTTGATAATGCATTTCGACGTTCAAGTTGTTATCAGATCCGAAAACGAAAAATTAAATGTGTGTATGTCTACCTGTATGTATGCTTAGAGAATGTACTAAGATACTTTATTTAAGCATAAAAATCTAATGCATTTCTTAATACGGAGATAGTTGTGAATATAAGATGTTCAAAGTTTTATTGACAGTTTTATTGACAACGGAAAATTCATCTATTTTTTGTACTGGGGCATATTTGTAACAAAAATTACCTGACGAATATTACATGAGCGCCTTTTTCGTGTATCTTTCTACTACCCAGTAATCTTAAAAAATTAGGAAAATATTTTCGGTGATCTAATATTTTATTGAATTTTAGGTAATTTGGCGTTAAATTTACAATTGTCATCGCTCGCGTTTTCTGATATTGTCATATATGGTCGTCCTTATTTACAAACATCGTGATCTTTATACAGACACGAAAAAATAAATTCAAAATTCTGGTGGGGCGGGGGGCGCTGAATTGAAGTCAGCTTTTCCATTTATAATTAGTAAATATATAATGTAACGAAGCTGAACTGTAATTCGAACCGAGTTCGCTTTCCAGTTCCAGTTCGTTACACTGGCTTACGCACAAGGATAAGGTATAAGGGAAAGTGAGGAAACCGTCTTTCTCCCCAAAGCTATGGGTTGGATAGCAGGACAGACTCGATCCTATAGCCTTGCTTTGCAAACATTCTACTGCAGAAAGAAGTGGCAACCTAATACGGGTAAAATAATCTGCATTTCTCAGTCATAAATCGATAAAGCCATGATCGCCCGAGTGCGTATTACGTATGGTGTTTAACTATGTGAAATATAGTTTTTACTTAAAAACCATATCATTTAACCAATAGAAATGAATACCTAATTTTAAAAGATTTAAAGTTTATTAATTATTCCAGATAAAATCTTTAAATAATGAAAACAATTCTTGTAAAATATATATTAAACATCATACACCAAAAAAGAAAACTTTCTTAAGCCAATAGTGCCCGTAACATATATTGTACAGCTGGCCACTCGCATTCGAGGATACTCGTCTACTAAGGCGGCTAGCTAATCCGTATTACAGAAGATGGCTCAAGCGTATTTGTGTTTATTCAACACCCACAGAGCCCGCCTGTGGCAACTATACTGAGCAAATCTTAGTAACAGCTTCTGGGAACAAAAAGTCTTATAATGTATATTATTCAGAAATTAAAATCTTTTATAATTAAATAATATCTCGGTTTTATTGGATTTGTTTTAATTTTACCATTCATAGCTGACTTAAGGTGAATCGGAATTCTGTTTTTTTCCAAAAAAAAAAAAAAAAAAAAAACGAAAGAAGAAATTGATGATTTAAATTCTCTAAGGAGTCCTACTTATAACTAATATAAACATTAAAGTTGAATTTCTCGAAATTACATAAAATTAAAGAAGTACAATGCCGTAACAGATGTAAATAAATGTGTTCTCAAAGATTTTCTATAAAAAGAAACATTTTTAAAATAATTAGTTCCTGAATAAGTCCTGAAAGTTTCATTAAACCCAACATTTACTTTTATACAACGCAAAAAGACGCCATAATTTTTTCGTTTAAGAATAGCATCAAGATTTTGAGTAGAAAACTTTGTTTTTATTAAGTTCTTAGCAACTGGGAGAGAATTTAGAAAACGCTATCATATTCACATTGTCAACTGAAAATTAAGACAGGAAATATTGTTTTTATTGTTGTGTTGACAATACGAATATAATAACATTTTCTAAATTCTTCTAGTTGCTGTTTTTGCTAAGAACATTTTGTTTTGTGGTTACTTGTTTTAATATATGTCTATATTTCTGAGATGAGATATTATGTACATTATTTACATTACTCGGACTATTGTCTTCATCTTTGTCGCCATAATTATTACAACGTTTCGGCCGTTGCATGCTCCGGCCTTCTTCAAGTGGTTGGAACTGAACACTTTATTTCGCTCATGGGGTAGACTGTTCTAGTTCCACGTGTCACATTTTAATAGATGTCAGTTATCAGTTATCACCTGTTCTCTACTGCCTTAACCGGGTATTGATACTGACAGAGCTCTTTGGGTCCCTGTCACTGGATCTAACTAACGCCTTTATCCACTGTGCCATGTGTCCTTGAGGACATCTGTGTATGGATTTCTGGGAATTATAAAGCTAATGTCTTCAGTCGCCATTTTTTACCAGAGCTCATATTGCAATTTTATTTTATCTATTTATTTTTTTTACCGCTTTTCTCTGGCACTCCTTATTACTGGTTTCCATAATGTATTCATTTCTATACTTGGTCGGCTCAGGAGATTTTTGTGGCTTAACATATGTGCTGATTCCTTAAGTTAACGAATTTTCCGATGGTGTTCTTTGTCTATGATCTCAACTTTATCCCACTGAGGGCGGCGATCTCCCTTTTCTCTCCATATGTGGTCAGCCACGCCTGATTTTTCCACTTCCCCTCGTGATAGAGCATCCTGGTGTTCTTGAAGCCTTGCCTTAAGGGGGCGGCCTGTCTCTTCTTTATATTTCTTTCCGCAGCTGCGCGGGATAGTGTACACAGTCTTTAGTCATGTTATCCTCTATGGAGGGAGGTCTTACTCGGGAGAGATATCTGTGAAGTGTCGTCGGGCTTTTGAAGGTTGTTCTGATGTTATATGGACCGCAGATCCTTTGTATTTTCTCTGATAACCCCATCACATAAGGCAGGCAGACTGTTTTCTGAGTATTGTTGTCCTCCTCTTGTACCCGCCTATCCCAGTTTTTGTGGGGATGCTGCCATGTACCAAGGCTAGTTGTTAAGTTGTAGGGTACTACTTATATTTACCAATTCTTTATCTAATGTCTTTCGGTCGCCACTTATGACTTATACTCGGTGTTGTAATCAGCGGACGATCCCTTTCTTTACGCTGTATCATTCAGATTTAAGTTACTTTGTTTCAATAAATTCATTTCGTATTTGCCTTGAAAATGTCCACATTGGACGAAACGTCCGGTAATATTACAGTTTTCCTATTGTCTTTTACATTTATAAATATTGTCTTTATACATATATATATATATATATATATATATATATATATATATATATATATATATATATATATTGTATGTGTGCGTGCGATTCATAAATTGTCGACATTTTTAATTTCGCGCATGCGCGTTGTTTGTTTTTTGATTTTGTATCTGTGCAGTATCGTTGCTTAATTGGGCCCGTATCTGAGATAATGAGTCCCATGTCGCAATTCACTACACCATAATTTTGGAAACGGTCTGATGTACTGATTGGCATTCACGCCAGAAACTACAATACGAATATTTCAGAGTGTTTGGTTGTCCATTTGAGTACAGTGAAGAGGATACTGAAAGAGATGGATGAGTCTAATGATGATTATGCGCCTAGCATGAAACAGCCTGTCGCCTCTGAGTGTTGACTCCAATATTCACATTTATATTTACATACACTCTATTTCTGATATTGAACACTTTATCCCATAAATATAGCACGCCTTAAAACTCTACATATGTCTATAAAGACATATGTGTGTGTGTCATAAAAAATTTTTCCGCTCTTGCTCGAAGACTGACGTCTCTTCATTGATCTTCATAAGACAATGTGCACACATGTGATTCCTCAGCTCCGCCTCAGGCTTCAAAAATCGTGTTTGCAGATTTAATAGTTGAACTGTCAATCTTCCGAGGTCATTTGCGTAAATCCACCATTGATGATCAAACTACAAAACGACATGCTAAGCAACATGTTGGACATGCATTCTGCGGTGGTGAAGCTTTATCGCAAGTTGCTTGATTGTTGTACTATGTGAAATTAGGTTGTTTTCCATACATGTTCCTGAGAGTAGAAAACGTTCGCGTACACATTACACTTACACTTCACACATATTCAACAGATGCCAATATATATATATATATATATATATATATATATATATATATATATATATATATATATATATATATATGATGTTTGTATGTGTGATTTTTTATTACTGTTGCAATGTATCTATTTATCGCAGTAGATTCATATCTATCTATCTATCTATCTATCTATCTATCTATATATATATATATATATATATGTGTGTGTGTGTGTTTGTGTGTGTGTTTGTCTATCTACTGGGTGAAATAAGTTAATTTTTGCCATTTCCTATTTTCAATTTCGCACATTCGCTTTCTTTGTGATTTTATCTACTGCTCACTATAGTAGTGTCAGTTAATCACTGTCTGTGAAAAAAAAGACCACAATGACGCACTTCAGTCACAGATATTTGGAAAATGCATGCTGAACTGCTTGGCATTCGCGACGGAAGATCCAATTCGAACATTTCAGAGTTTTTGGGGTGTCAATCTGAGGAAAGTGCAGAGGATTCCGAAATAACTGACTTTGGAGTTATCACACTGACTGCGTCATCATGCCTCCATTCATCTTCACACAGGGCCTCAGACTCAACACGGACGCCTACATCAAGGGTAATGAGGATGTAGTGCTGCCCTGAGTCAAGAGGGTGGCTGTTTAAAACCCTATATCTGTCAACAGGACTTTTGACCTTTCCAAAGAAGCAGTAGAACCCAGTCATGGCTGTTTGACGATGTCTGTGACCACTTCCCCACTTTCATTTACCTACCTAACTCTCCTGAGTTCAAATCCTTGATTATAATGTGGGGAACAGTTGAGCAAAAGACCAAAAAACTCATTTTTAAAACCAAAGATGAACTGAAGGCAAGGATTGTGAGAATATTTACAAACTTAAACAAATAGAGCGTCTGGAAGAGTTGCAAGAAATTCCGAAATCGTCTGGAATTCATGGTAGATACAAATGGCGATTTTGTTGAATGCATTTACTGTTTAGTATATCAAGATATTTTTGCATAATTTTGATAAATATATCTGTAAAATTAAAATTCCAGCGTTATTATCATTTTTCCCGTAATTTAAATGACATTTTATCCCTGGCACTATCTATCTATCTATCTATCTATCTATCTATCTATCTATCTATCAATCTATCTATCTATCTATCTATCTCAGCCGCTTCATATCAATCTATCTCATTTTCTTTCTTTCTTTCTTTCTTTCTTTCTACATTTCATATGTATTTATCTATCTAGCGACTAAGATAGCTATCTGACTAGCTAGCGACTGTGATAGCTATCTGACTAGCTAGCGACGCAGATATCTAGCTATCTAGCTAGCTATCTAGCTAGCTATCTAGCTAGCTATCTAGCTAGCTATCTTAGTCGCATCATATCTATCTATCTCAAAATATTTCATGCGACTCTTTCAAAGCTTCTGAAATTTTAACACACGAAACTTGTGTTATGCATAAATATTTAAATTCTGTTTCTATTATACATTTGTGAAAATCTAGAATTGATGAAATTCACTAGTGAATTAATCTAACTAACGCCTTTATTCACTGTACTATGTGTCCATATAAATCCTTTCAGCATTAATCGTTAAGACGTCAGCAGTTGACCTAGAGAAGGTGAAACCATATTGCTTATCTGAATGAAGACCTTGTGTGGTACTTAACCAATTCAGAGCTAGAGTGTCAATTACTTTGTCAAACAGAGGGAAAAGACTTATGGGCCTATAGTTAGAATGTTCGGATGTTTTATCTGAATCTTCAAAGGATTTATACCAAACTGGAAAGTAAAAAACAGCAGGGCATTTATTGTGGAGTTTAGAGAGAAGAGGAGACAGTTCAGGAGCACATTTCTTAAGGATATCATCAAGTCTACGTCTTTTCGCAGCACCCTAAAATGAACTGAAAACACATAAATAGTGTTTTATAGTGATATTCTAAGCGTAGCTAAGATGTGACACAAGGCCGGACGTAAGGAGCGATCTCACTACTCATTCATAATGCCCTTATTGCTTTCTCTGTGTAATTGTTTCATAATTCTAGTTTATTAATGTGGATTGGCATGATAATGAATATTCGTAATTGTGTGTGTATATCTAGTTACCATTATATATATATATATATATATATATATATATATATATATATATATATATATATATATATATATATCGTGGTTGTTCATATGTTATATGCAAGCATGTGGGTGTAGGTGCGCTGTGTGATAAATCTATATAAACGTCTGATTATCGGTTAAGGTACCTGAAAATACCAGTCTGAAAGCTGTATTGATGTCTATGTACACAATGCATATACCTAAATTGCCTATACTGAGCACCTTCCATCGGTCATATATAATGTTTTAAAGTCTGTTCATAATTACTATACATTTTCATCACATCCTTTCACAGTTGACATGTGAATGTTGTTGTCTCTGTTAAAAAAATGCGAAAAATATTACTTAAAATATTTGAAGATCATTAAGAGCAACTTAATGAATAGGAATCCCGAAGACTGGTTTCGTCGAAGCGTATTGTAATAACTATAACGCTAGTCATACAGTGTGGTCCTCAGGGTCTATCCTTGGTCTCGTCCACTAAAGGTAATCGTTCAACACACTCACCGGTCGTCCATGACTTCCAACACCGCAGCTGGTCGCTAAAGTGACCGCTGAAGTCTCGAGCTAAGCTTATCCGACGTTGTTTTGATCATAAGGACGCCAAGACCAAATCATCGCAGGTATCTTCGTGTTGGGCTGGTCCAAGCAGGCCGAAGACGTACAGAAAAAAATATTACTAGAATAAATTTAACAAAAGTAAATACTAATTTTATTTCAATCCTCCATGCAATAAGTGGTTTATATCAGAGTTCGCGTGTAAGTAATTATCAGCGCACGCGGCATCTAAATTGGGAGTGATACTATCGTCGACCTGGCAAAAATCAAGTTTGCTGTTGTTGGTAAAGTTTGGCACAAGGCTGAAGTCAGAGGCAGATAATCACATGGGACTCTCTTCTACTCGGACACTTCTATCTTCTCCTGGCGAATTCACTTCACGCATTCGTCTTTAGTGATATAATTTTGTGGAATTCCCTTCTCTTAATCTCTCATAACAATATGTCTCACTAAACATCCTCAGTGAGCCCGGGTGGCTTATCGATCTCTTCCTGTCTCGAATCAGCTTCAACCAGAAGAATCAACTCCGAATTCGTTGTTTAGCGAAAATAAAATTTTCGCTTTACACTTGCATTTGCAGCTGTGTGTCAATCAACATTGCCTCTTTAGGCTGGATCACTTTTCCATTGTTCAATCTACTCGACATACAATTCAAATCGTTTACGTTTAAATTAAATTTTCAATTCTACCAAAAGGGTTTTTGGTACGTTTCAATGTCTCTTAGCAAATAAAAATTTCTTATGTTTTAACAAAATTTTCTTTACGGCGGCAACGACATATATTATCACAACGTTACGAAAACTAAATACAACCCATATAACTGGAAATATTTTTGATCACGCTTTTGAAAAGGAAAAGGATAAAACTTATTCGAGAAAATAAGATATATCTTTACCTTTTTCGTTACATTCATCTGAATTGTTCCTAAATATTTCTCAACATTGACTAAGATACAACATATTGATTTTTTTTTATTAAGTAAATTTTGTTCACTTTTGATATCTGGACTGATTCGTTCGTCAGGTTTTTTCTTTATCGCATATTTTGTATTCAATAATATTCCATTAAATTTAACAGAATCTCTTTTGGAATTCATATTTTTCTCCTTGATAAACCTCAGCAATTATAACGGTCCACTGATCCGAATAAGAGAATCACGGCATTATTTTATATAATCAATAATTTAAATTCAAACATTTAAGCCTAATATTTAAACCGTTAAAGAAAACCCTTAAGTGATTAGCGATTTAAGAATTTATTATATGGAAATAAACGACTTAAGAAAATGCTTTTTAAAAATTATCTTAAATAATTATGACTTTTAATGATCGAATTTTGCTTGATCCTTTTTTATTGTTAATCTATGCTTCATCGATCTTAGAAGAAGACAACAAATTGATCTGCTGGGTTCGTTTGCTTTCTCTTTGATCTTCCGTTTTGCTAGGTTTTTTCCTCGTCTTCAATAAAGAATTTTTATGTATTTTTTTAATTTATTCCGAAGCTTGATTCACCTTTCATTTTCTCTTCAAGATTAAAATTTGAAGGTCGTTAAAGGTTTTAAGAAATTTGCTACTGACTTGAGTGGAACATTTGTCGCGGGTCTAGTCATCGCACAGTCTGTTCACATTGTCGATACAAACAATGAAATAATTTCAACAGACAGAATTCCGAGAAAAGGTACCTGTCTTGGAAAAGAAGCCTGAAGATCACAGGTAAATTTGAAAATGTCGTGTAACATGCAGTGTTGATTTTCTATGTTAACGCACTGCCTATCTCTGTTCATACGCGCGTGCACACACACACAAACACACACACAAACACACACACACACACATATATATATATATATATATATATATATATATATATATATATATATATATATACCGGATGTAACAGAAAAAATCAAAATTGTCCAAATTGTGTAACTGCGTAAGTTTCCACCCCGCAAAATGTTTAATATCTAAAAAAAAAAATCACGAAAGTAAGTGAGTTTCTTATTTTTTCGACGTTTTCAAATAAGATGGTAAGCCATCTTGACACCATTTTTCGTAAGAATCAGTGAAAAACCCTTTGAGTTATTCAGCAAAAACACACAAGGTTAAAATTGTTTTGAGTCAGTCCCATTATGTCTTTCCATTTGAGCAATGTTGAGTGTTAGACATTTTGACGGGCGTCTTCGAGTATAGAATCCAGAGGTTAGCAGTGAATATTTCGGAGACAGTAGGAAAGCGTAGTTCAGGTTAGCAGTGTATATCGCAGCAAAGTAGCAGAGCGTAGTTCGTCCATTCGATTCTCTTCGCCTGACAAGCTAGACTGGACATTCGGGTAGAGTGAACAAAATGGCCGCCGTTATACACGACAGATTGTATGTTGTACGTCTTCTGATCGGTTAACCTACTATTGGTGGACTATAAAGTGAGTCATGTCAATCGTACTGGCTCACTAGTTATATAATATATACAAAAAACTGTAACATTGGGAAGAAAATGATCATTCATGGCTTCAGTAATGGTACTGACATGGGGACTCTGTCTTCCATCTTAAAAGTTAATTCAAGAACAAACAAAACAACGGTGAATAAGCTTAAAAAAGAGGGAACAGTAGAAAGGAAAACTGGATCAGGAGGTCCCAACAGGAAGAGGGATCATCCTTTGAATTTAGACATAAATATATCAATTAGAAATGATCCAACTCAATCCATGAAACGTTCAGCATGTGAGAATGGAGTTTCAGATATGACAGTCCTAACAGCAGTGAAATAAAAACTTGAAAATAAAATCGAATGTGAAACATGGGAGGCAACTTGTTACTCCAGGACAAAATGTTAGAATAAATTAGAAAAATGATCCTTTAACAATATTGTTATACCGTACCTATGGACTCTAATGGGTATGTCCCAAACCTTATAAATACAGTGGAATATACTGTAAGTTGATTTACTCTGGTCTTCCACAGAAGTGCTTGTCAAACTCTCTGCCTCCGGGCAGAGAGGAACTCAGATGAGTCTATACCGAAGAGCAGAGACTCGTCTGGGTTGATAGACTGCTACCCGGACCCGTTTTTTACGGGGAATACGGGGAATTTTTGGCAGATACTACGGACTTGGATATCCCACAATAAATTCGGCTTTGTGCCACATCCGACCCCGTGGGGCGGTAGATGAATATCTTTACTGTCGTCCTCCACAGTGTGCTGGTCAAACTCTCGGCCTCTGTGTATGGGGGAACACAGATGAGGATGTTCCAAAGGGCAGAATCTCGCCTGGTGTAGTAGACAGCTACCTGACCCCAACTTTTTCCGCATTTCATTTTGTTTTTGAGATTTTTAAAACGAAAAACACTTTTGCGTGCGTTATTGCAATCGTCATAGCTGAATGCTAGCTTTCTTTCCATAAAACTGAAAACTTTTTCAATAGCTTTTTTCAATTTCAGTCCAGGTTTCATCCGAGTCATCTTTTTTTTATTTCTTTCTTTAGCGTGAGCGTGAAGTACCTTTGGAAGATTTTATATCATACAATGTTGACTTTCCTTAGTTGAACTCAGCCATTAGTTAGAATGAACATTCACCAGTATCAAGTCAGTTTAAAATTTTCTTTTCCTCTTATTCCCATCATCTTTTGCATCAATACAAGCCATTAGGATGAAATAAGCATAAGTCATTATCCAAATTAAATATCCTGTAAAACATAAATTTCAAATCATTTACATATCGCCCAAATAATTCAAATATACACATCAAAATCATGTCCGGACATGCGGGATTCCTGATATAAATCACTCCGAATATGAGGGATTCTAAAATAAATATATATATATATATATATATATATATATATATATGTGTGTGTGTGTGTGTGTGTGTGTGTGTGTGTGTGCGCGCGCGCGCCTGCGCGCTTCCTTAATGATTAAGCCATTTATTCAATTTGGGTGGGGGATTCGTAAAAGTATCTTCTTTTCTTGACGTAAAGTGTCTCAAATCTGTCCAAATTTCTATATATCCTCTTACGGCTATTCTGTTAAGTAATGTCAAGGATATATATATATATATATATATATTTTTTTTTTAAACTGAATATGCAGATGCTTATTTTTCGATCACGGTCAGCAATTTTTTTTTGTTTTCTTTTTATTATTATGTTTTCATTATCTTTGGAAAATTTTTTATACACTTTTCCTCCAGAAAAGAAAACAATTACGACAATGCAATTTCGACAATTTTGAGAAACGATGAAATTTATATTAACACAAGAAAATTTGAATAAAAATGTTAGCCGCAGTACCTTGTCAGACGGTTTTAACGAAATTTGTATAAAATAAGTATTGCTGTCTAAATACACAATTACATATATAAATAATTTTACATTTATCAACCTATATTAGATATTAATTATAATAATATTATACGTTCAATTAATTTACAATATAACGTTACTGCCACGAGAGTAATAGTTTTTGAAAACAAACGTATCGAATAACTAAGTCTATTCTTCTGATATTATATAATCATATTTTTATGTTAGGCTTTATATATATATATTTATACTTATTTCACACTAATTCAATATTAATTATATATATATATATATATATATATATATATATATATTAGGTTGGTGCAAAAATAATGACGAAATAATGTCGTTTTCTGACGTATTTTTAAGGTCAAAAAACGACATCATTACGTCATTATTTTTGCACCAACCTAATATATATATATATATATATATATATATATATATATATATATATATATATATATATTAGTATTCCACCTTTAATTCTATCTATCTTTGCTTTTATTCTTTTATTTTTTCCTTTCTGCTTCACTTTTTCTTCTTTCATTTTTCTTTGTGTTTTCCTCTCCACTCCATTATTTCTACTTCCCCCTCGCAGATGCTCATATGTAAAGTTATCCGTCTTGCACCCCTTGATTATTTAAATTTAACGGATTTACCATTTCATTATATTTTATTATCTTTTATTTTACGTTATTCCCTAACCAACAAACTATTTTTTTTTTACATTTATACACCGATATTAAAGTATAATTATAATAGTTTTGAACGTTGAATCAATATCCTTTATAGTGTTGCTCCCATGAGACCCAGAAATTTAGAAAACACGCATATTGAAAAGTTCATAATAATTAGTACCTGTCGATTCTAAAGAAATGAAACTCGTACAACTGACATAGGTAATATGCACAGTTATTAATATATATTTTATAACTGTGAAACACTACATTGAATACTATTTTGATTAAACTAAAAATTTTAAATACATTTTTTTCTATAAAAACAACGTATAAATATAAAAAAAATGTCTTAAAATAATTGTCGGACTTTGTCCCTTTCATAATTTGTGACATCATTTGTTTACATTTGTATACGCATCGAGCAGATATGAATGTACGAGAGAAAATTATGGAGAATTGTAGTTTAAAAACAGTAAAAATGACGTCCCTAACCGAAACGCTCCTCAAAGGCTCAATCGGTAAAGCACGTCAGGCTACATAATATTTCCGTGTAGAATAGAGGTTCGATTCCTGTCGGAGGACGCATATTTCGTTGAAAATTTCTCGGACATTCAGGCCCTTAAATATCGTTAATACTGTTTATTATAAACAGAGCATTTATTTAAATAACTGTATCTATAAAAAGAATGTATAAACATAAAAAAAAACGTCTTTATATATATATCTGCGATGAAACTTTATATATATATAAAGTTTCATCGCATATATATTAAGACATTTTTTATGTTTATATATATATATATATATATATATATATATATATATATATTGTCGAATCTATATCCATATATTTGCTTACATATATATATATATATATATATATATATATATATATATATATATATATATATATATATATATATGAATAAATTGTTTTGTATGATATGAGTATTTGCGTTACGTCACAATCCATTTTATTTCCTTTATCTTTTGAAAATATTTTCTTACTTCAACGTGAAATATAGATTGTCGTCTTTGCAATTTATGACATTTTTTTTAATAATCTGCTCAGGATGTAAATCTGCGTCAACATCTTTGGCTCTTGGCAAGATTCTTTTATTTTGCACGTGTGTATGTAAGTTTTAAAAAAACAAAACAGGAAACAATTCGATCTGAATCACTAGAATCTCCGAAAAGGCTGGAGGCCTGTCTTGGAGAAATCATGCAACAGTTTCAATATATTTTGTCTATATTCTCAAAACTGTTCAGTGGCAATCTAAGACATCGTTGAAACTTTCTCAATGAGAATCGATAAAATCTTTTGAAAAAGAAATCTATATAATATTACCATTGTGAAGACTTAAATATATTTGTGAATTTTAAATTTCTATTCTTAATATTTTACACATTGGATTCTAGAATTGTTAACTCGGCACATTCATCAGAAGTCATTCGAAATATATTAGATTCTTTGGCCGAAGTTCTGTTCATATGTCGCATGTTATTTAAATCAAGGGTATTTCTGTCTTTATTTCTAGAGCAATCCGCGAGGAACAGACCAGTTTAGCATTGCTTACGGAATCAATATGCTAGTCAGAATCTTGGGAGGACTACAATTCTCTTGCTGTTTTACACATATTTGATATTATTTCATGCCTTTGCCAAGCGAATTGGAGCGGATTAAATGCGATAACCCTCCCTGAGATATGAAAAAGGATCCAGGCAGACAGAAACAAATTCTTCAGAAACGTCCTTGTATCACCTACTGTCGAAACTCTCGTGGTCCGACAGAAATCTCTCCTCGCCATTATTAAGCGTCGGAAGATGGCATGATTTGGCCAAATCACAGTGCATGAGAACATCTGCCCGACTTTCATGCAATGAACTGCTGAAGGTGGATGCAGGTGGATGCAGGTGGTGACTGCAACGCCAAAGTTCGTCAGACATCATCAACGCGTAAACTAACATGACATTGCCGGAAATCCTTAGAGTCATCGGCAATATATCAAAGTGGAAAAGATTGTTTCTTCTGCTTCCCAACCGACGACTGACGCAGTCGTGAGACTGATGATTATAAATGATAGGTTTCTCATCCGAAGTTCGAACTGATCTCGACGATTCAAATATGCCTGCACTTAACCACCCAGCTGGTGGTATTTCATTTATCTTTTGCCTATCTATCATTTCTCTATCAATTCTTGTTATAAATCTATCATTTCTTCTACTTTTTCTTGATCATGACGGCGAGACTACAGTTCAACAAAATGATGAGCTAACAGGATGATAATTATTTCCATTGTTCAGAGTGTTCTCATCTTTAATGCTATAGTCATGACGTTTTCGGCATTCTTCAGGTAAATTTAATGGAATTTTGAACCGGACGATTTATTTCGTCCATTGGGGTTGATCAAGTTTCTTTTCTGGATATCTTAGTTTCAATTATTTCCCTTTAGTAACTCATATCTCCAAGTTTTTGTTCCCCTCTAGTGTGACCAGGTATTATAACACTTTGGATCAAGCCACCGGATTACTTTAATCCGTGCTTTTATCCGATAAGACATGTGTACTTGCGAACATCAGTGAATGAATTATTGAGAATTATAAACCAAATAACTCGGAAATATATATATATTTTTTTACCAGAGCTCATATTACAATTTGTCGTTATTTCTCTGTTTTTCTAAAACTCTAGCACTCTGATTAACATATTATATCAATGTCTATTTTTAGCCGGCCTAGCCAATTTTTATGGCCTAGCATAAAAAAGGCCGCGGTGCACAACGGCTGAAACGTCGTGGATATGACAATAAAGATGAGGACAACAGTGCGAAAAATGTTAATAATTGCAATACCCCATCTAAAGAATATAGAAAGATTTAGGGTGATAATCATTTCAAGGAAAAACATTTATTTGACTATTTCCGGAAACGTGCATTTACTTTATCTCGTTTTATATTTATTGTACAACTCGAGCCTTTTTAAGTTTCCCTTGTTTAATATAATTCATATAGACAGAATGTACAATTTTAATATATTATGTATATAATGTTTTATTTGCTAAAATTAGGTTTAATGAAAGAAAAGCCCTAATCTTCTGCAAATGTCTTGTTGAGCTATAGTTCAATGTTTAATAGGATGAATTATTCTCATTAAAATATATTGCTGCCTGCATGGTAAATATCTTTGTAACAAAACCTCAAAACCTCAGGAAGTTCTTAGTAATTTAGGTTCCTATGGTTGGCTGGAGACAAATTTCTAATTTCTCTTGATATAATGTTGTCCAAATTATCAAGATAATATAATCTTTAGTCGTTTTGTTATCTTCGACTGATATGTTTTTTCATGATATGTTTCAAACGATAAGATGATAGTGTGATACTATTTAGCTATGGTAATTGGCTAACTAATTAAGCATGGAAACAAAAAACAAGAAATACTTAAGGCGATAAAAAGCTGTAACGAAAGAGATACTGAGCGATGTTATATTTTTTAACAAAAGAAAAATGGGTAAAGATTTTATTTTCATTTACGAAGAAAGGTATTTTTTTCGCTGAAGATAGAAAATTCCTAAGGTATCGGATACTGTCAGAATTAATTTATGCCATGACGTGACAAGGAAAACAGAATACGGATAAAGATAACAATCTGCCCAAACGTATGGCAATAATAAAAATTTCAATTCGGTCAAGAGGCATACAAAGAGTTCTAGAAGATAATCGAAACTGGGTCAAGCATGCGACCGAGAAAGAATTAGGTAAGACCACCCCCGAAAAAAAAGAGAAAAAAGAAAAAGAATAAGCCATTAACTATCTTTCGGAGATATCATTTGGTTTTCGAAGGCGACCCATCTGTTGTATGTCCGAATATTGTCATGATGAAAGTTAAGTGCCAAGAGAAACAGAAACGGATAAAAAAATAACAAAAAAAAAGACCGACGAAGGAAATCATTATTGTTACCTGAACAAGCTTTTGGCGACAGAATGCGATGATGTTGAGAAAGACAAAGAGATTTAGTCGACCACCCAGTTAATGAGTCGGCGAAAATCCCACTAATGAATTCCAGATGACCTCAAGTTAAGATAAAAATTTAATGTCCACAGTACGATTCATAAGAATTCTGGCCGATGGAAAAGAAAGAAAGAAAAGGGAAGATCATTTTTTTTCTTTGGGCGATAATTTTAAACTGAGGCCAGTCTAGCCACACCCACACTGCCGAGCGTTCATTGGCTGAGTGGTGTCGTGAGTGATGGGCGAAAGTAAACATAATTAGAAAGAAGGGAAACCTGTTGACGCCCTCTGAGGGGATTGGTGTGAGATACCAATATGAGAAAGGAAGAATTTAGGAGGACAATTCCTTTACGAACCCCAACTACAGAAAGGGAGAGAACCCCTCTAAAATAGAAAGTAACTGACTTCCAAAAGTGGGAAGTGATAAATTTTCCTGTCCGAAAACAAAGAAAATCCTTATTGCGGATTTGGAATTATCGAGGAACCCAAACCTCGACAGGCCCCCACCCGGTTTTGGTCGGCGTCCATATAAACGAACGTCCCTAGAGTCAAATAGAGTTAGAGTTAGAGTTGAGTTGCAGTTGAGTTGGGTTAGAGATCGGAGACCAGCCCCGCAATAGCTGACTGAAAGATTTCCACGCATTCCGACTTAGACTTCTAACGAAAAACAATTTGTTTTTGAAGAACGACTTAGACTCACACCACCAAAACAAGTTTTAACGAATATCGCCTGAAGATACCAACAAGCAGTTTATTGAAAAACAACTTAAGATATTAAGACTCGCCTAAGAAACGCAAAGTGTCACGAATCCATAGAAGCGGTTTGGGAGATAGACGCAGTCCTCTATTCAGCAGATATAAAGATACTTGTTATTATTTCAACACATTTGAATCTTTTGAGTTATTTCATTATTTTCTTTTACATACACTTGTGCGGTATCACTTTTTCCCCGGATTCGGCTTGCACTACGGCCCGACGCCTGATTGATCTCGTCTACCTAAGATCAAATGACAACGTGGGTAGGTTAGACTAGAGATCAAAGCAGTTGCTTCGGTAACCAGACGTCGGAGGCGAGCTGAGAACGACAAAGCTGATATCGAATCTAACCAGAAATCGACCAAGACAACCAGAGTGGTTAGTGTCATTCCGTGGTAGGCCAGATTTCCATCCGAACCAGCCAAGGGTTAGATTGTCACAGACTGGCCGGTGGCATCACAATTGGCGCCGCGACCAGCACAGCACAAGGCCAGGTTAGACACTAGGGTGACGTCACAATAGAGACAAAATTAAGACCCGATAAAATCATGGACCTTTTACAATCCAAACTCTATATTTTCCAAAATAGGAAAAAATATATAGAAGGATATAGATCAAATTGTTTAGATTAATGCAATAAAAATGAAAATCTTAATTTGGAAGACATTAAAGAAAACTAAAAAGCTTTAGACTGAAATATTCAGTTAGATTAAATCTTGTAGGAATAATTTGGTAAGAACAACGAAGTTGAAGATAACACTCTAAAATGTTTTGAAAGATGAAAATATTTTATTTCAGAGGTTCAGGTCAAATTATATGCCCCCTTAAAGGAGGGAAATAGAAAACAAATTCTCTTTGCAATAAATCTATTAATTAAAGAGTGAAAATATATTAGCACCAATATTATTTTAGGAAATTCTATGACGAAGTGAATGTCTTTTTGTGTGACGGTTTCGTTCTTTACGACGTGTTCGGACTAATCACACGCTGATACGGTTGCACATGCGCTTTAAGAAAATTGGATGCTGAAAATTCTAATTAAAAAAATGTTTTTGTATATAGTCTAGCCGATTTTATTTCATTTTTTGTTTATGTTTTCATAAGTTTATTATTATTATTATTATTATTATTATTATTATTATTATTATTATTAAATTTCCCTTATTGTAAAAATAGAAGATCTACGATGAAATGGGAAGCGTTTTAAAACCTGGACGTAAAATTACAATTGTGGATTTAGCGATGGAATCATATTCTAAACATTTTTCTTTTAATAATATGCTTTTTCTATTGCTTATCCTTTCTAAATCCAAGTTGTGGCCATACTCGTTACAGTGAGCAACTAATGCATTGAGGGTGTTCTTTTGTAATAGATTCCTTTTGTGTTCATATGGGTGCACCGCCAGAATTCGTGATGACCAGGAATTTGCAGCTGATTTCTCATCTGACTTAGCATTAACTTCTCAGTAGGGGGAAATTGCTTGTTACATTCAACATCTCGAGAACTAAATTAGTTACACACTAATATCACCGATCGGAACCCAAACTAGTCTAGATAAATGGATGTTCCCTCGGGAATATCTCCTACCTTGAGGTACTATTAGTACTTAAACTCCCCACTGACCTGAAGGGAAACTCGTACATACTGTCCATCGCTAAAGACGCCGAAAAAATTGTCGGTTCCCTGTATCGCTCTAGTAAGAATCTGACTCCTAGTCCTACCCTGTATATTTACCAGACCCAGATAAAGCCTAAAATCTAATAATGTTGTCATATTTGGGTAGCAGTTTCCAAGTCGTCACTTTCCAGTCTCGATAGAATCCACAAGCGTCTCCGAGTCTTTGTGGGTGACAAATTATTTTCCACCCTTAAACTTCTCTCTCACAGATGAGGTGTGACAAGTGTCTCCCTGTTCTATCGCTATGTAAAATCCTCGACCGAACTGCATAATTTGGTACCGCCAGCTATAACCTTCACGTCTAGGACAAGCCACCCTCATTCCCTCCGTATCCCAGGGTTGAGAAGTAAGCTCCACTCAAACAACTTCTTCCTTAGAACCACAGTTCTGTGCAACTATCAAGAAGATGTTGTCCCGATCACTTCCATATTAACCAGTTCAGATCTAGGGCAAACCATTATTTCACTTTAAATCCTGTACCCAATGTAGCCCCTGGGCCATGTACAGGGTGAATCTCAATGTAAAGAAAAACTATATATCATTATTTATTTTTATTTCTTGAAGTTTCTCCTATGTATTCCATGTGGCTATTATTACGGGGGATAGAGCAAATTCTTATCAAGAAGGAATATTGTATAAATGCGTTAATAATTAAAAACAGGACGTGGTAATTTCAAGAAGAATCCATACAATGTTATAATAGCCTTCCCAAAGTATCAAGATATTATCCCGACAACATCAAGCATAACCAGTTCAAGTCTCATGCAAAATTTTATTTTACCTTAAATCCTATACCGCGTGTCGCCCCTGGAACTTGTACAGAGTGAAGGTCAATATAAAAAAAAGACTATATATCATATTTTATTTTTATTTCTTGAGGTTTCTCCTATGTACTACATGTGGCATTTATTACAGGTGATAGAGTAAATTCCTATCAAGAAGAAATATTGTATGTTTATGTTAATAAGTACAAACAGGACGTGGTCATTTCAAGAAGAATCCATCCAATGTTATAATAGCCTTCCCATGGTATCAAGATGTTTCCGCAATCACATCAATCTTACCCAGTTTAAGTCAAGTCAAACCGATATTTCACCTCAAATCCTATACCCCGAGTGACCCATGGGCCTTGTACAGGGTGAACCTCAATGTAAAGAAAAACTATATATAATATTTTATTTTTTTATTTCTTGAGGTTTCTCCTCTGTATTACATGTGGCATTTATTGCAGTTGATAGAAGAAATTCCTATTAAGAAGAAATATTGTATAGATATGTTAATAAGTAGAAAAAGGAATTGATCATTTCAAGAAGAATCCATCCAATGTTATAATAGCCTTACCTGGGAAAATGTTCGTTTGTCCTTTGCAGACTACGGTTTTTCGAACACAAATTTACATAAGAGTTTTTTTTTCGTTGATAAAACATCTACTAAATCCTTTTTAAGTATCGACATCAGCTGCAGCACCCTATTCCACATAAACTGAATCTCATCCAGAGTGTGAATTCTTTTCTCTTTGAAGGGTAGAAATTGTAGAGTGGTAAATTATGCTCGAGCGATACTGACATAATTGAATGATGTGGTGCTTTGACAAACACCCTGAAAACGAATTCGATAGTCGGACACTAGTATACTAGCTCATTAGATGGCGTCTCACGATCGACTCACTAATTCCACAAGACAATGTATAATGACACTTGCGAATTAAGATGACTTTGGACTGCTTACACGCCAAGTGCTTCTCTAGATAAAGATACATGTTTTCATGAATTGACATTCGGTTTTAGTGCACATTACTGCGTAAATTAAATATTTATTACGAATTTTAGTCAAACTGGTATCCAATAGATATTTCTTCGATCTCTGGGTGTTTGATCCAATGCAGGACGTAATAGTCCAGTTTTTGTAAGCTTTATATCGTTAAAATACTCTAATTTGATGAATAAAGCCATTTCCAGTTTCATCAGGCCACTGGTTTCAATGTAATAATTTATTATGTATAAATTGACAAGAAGATGTTTGTTCAAGAAATACTTTAATTTGAAGAAATTGTATCCATTAGATATTTCTGCGATCTCTGTATGTCTGATCAAATGCAGCACATAATATTGCAGTTTTTGTGAGCGTAATATCGTTAAAATATTCTAATTTGAAGAATAAAGCCATTTGCAGTTTCATCAGACAACTGGTTTCTGTGTAATATTTTATTAATTAAGTATAAATTGACAATAAAATGTTCGCCCAAGAAAAATAATTTAGGTGTATTACCTGTTAATTAGAAAAATAGTTTCTCTGAGTTTTCTTATGAAGAAAGTAGGTGAATAAGAAAAAAAGAAGCATTGTCGTGTATGGGCTTTGTGCTCTCAGTCACAGTGAAATACCAGTGACGATATTTAATAATAATAATAATAATAATAATAATAATAATAATAATAATAATAATAATAATATCGATTAGCAAGTTTATAATTGGAGTTTACAAATAATTATAATATAAATTCTCCAAATAAGAAGTGTCTTTCCAACGAACAAGAGCTGGCGGCATTTAAACGAGTTTTAAATGAAACGCTGATTGCTTCATTAAAACTGTCTGCGCTCGGTTAAGTCAACGGAAAGATTGACATTGGCTCCTTCACGAGTGAAAGAAAAAGCTGCAATTTCCGTCTGTTTGAGCAATCGCCTTTCTTGTTACAATCGAAAAACGGTCTTCTTATTTCTCGGGCCCCAAATCAATAGTATAAACAAAGAATCAAAGACGAATAGTCAAATATTAAATAATAACTTGGAGAACGAAACAATTGTATATTCGCACTAGACACTTTTAATTCTGGTAATAAAAATTGATTTATTTTCACTTTTGAATTGGAATATCGAGTTTATAATCGATCTTTAAGCAATGTGTTTGTCAGGAGCGAGAAAAATATTTTAATTAATAAAATTAAGACCACTAACATTTCATTAATTAAATCTACGAAGACTGAAAGTCAATAAGTTTTACTGAATATTGCGGAAAATCTTTGTTGAAAAAAATACTCGTCTAAACTGATTATCATTATGTAATTTCGCATAACTCTGTTAACAAACATCAGGCGATAACGCCAATATAATGGAAAGGGTTTGCTGGGCGTGAAAGCGAATGAAACGACTTTAGAAGAAACCAAGAAACCGAGCCTAAACATGATGCAAGGAATAAACATCTATACATATTTGTTGTTTTATCAAAACATTTCAGCCGTTGAGGTCTCCGACCTTCCTCAGATGTATATAAATCTGTTTAACTTATAGGGACTTCCGAATTGAGTTCTTTATTTAATCGACAAGGATTAATTTTGAGGACAATGTCCTAGTTAGTTAAAGCTTTGGTTTGTGAATTTGTTTGTGAGTTCTATCTCTGGGTCGGGCGGTCCGTGTTTGCATTCAGTGGAAACGGGCGAGGAATATGTGAACAGTGCTAAATAATATACAAATTACGCGATATTTCTAGACATGAGCAATGGAACGAATCTAGCACCGTAGATGAAATAAAGAGTTCAGTTCGGAATTCATTGTAGGTCACCCAGAACGATATACAACTGAATGGAAGGGGGGCGGATGGCACAAACGTCAAAATGTTGTAATAAGAACTGCAAAGATGAGGAAAATAGTTCCAATATAAATAGTATAAGTAAAGAAAACTCATCATACCAGAAATTTAGATAAAAAATTAACAACTTTTCAAATGGCCGTAGATGTGTGTGAATGGGACAATAAGAGAAAATTATGCGGCATAACAGATACATAATGAAGTCTAAAGCATATATATATATATATATATATATATATATATATATATATATATATATATATATATATATATATATATGAAGAAAAATATACGGAAAAAATAAACAAAAAACCTAATATGCAATTATGCTGTTTTAATGTTAATATAATGTCAACGTCGGACGTTTCGGTCTAGTAGACCATCTTCAGGACATATTCATAAAACATAATTAACATTAGACTATATTTAATTCAACATGAAGAGACGATAGACATAATAGTTAGACTTATCAAAACAGATAACTGAAATTTTACAAGATCAGCGTTCCGTTTTAATATGATCACGTCGGCGTCACGTGGGCGATGTTGTGAATACCTATTACTAAAATAGAGTATTTTGAATGAAAAATGAATACGTTTATTAAATTTCAGTTATCTGTTTTGATTAGTCTTACTCTTATATCTATCGTCTTTTCATGTTGACTTAAATATAGTCTAATATTAATTATGTTTTATGATTATGTCCTGAAGATGGTCTACAAGACTGAAACGTCCGACGTTGACATTATATTAACATTAAAACAGCATAATTACATATAAGGATTTATGTTTGTTTTTTTCCGTATATTTTTCTTCACACAAATAATTATACATCTTTATTTTAATAAGAAGTTAAGTTTGTTTAGCAGTATGCTTTTATCAGTAGTAGCTGTAGACTTTGAGAATTGGAAAACAAATCGTTGCCTTTTCAATGGTACAGTAAAACAGAAGATGCAACGCTTTAAGCAGTTTGAAGCTGTGAAAACGGTCAGGCAAAACAATTGCACCAAGGAAAGATAAGAGATGATAAAATGATGATAATATACACATTTCTAAGTAGTAACTGTCCCATCTTATTAACACGAGTGTTAGTTGTCTTGGTTAATTGTTGTAGTTCACACTTACTATTTTATACTGAAATTATTGATTGATTTTTCTGATGGAAATGTTTTTTTATGTTTTTTGTGCAAAACAATCCAGAACACCAGAAAGTGTACACAAAAAGATAAAAGAAACAATGCGTGTATCTTGTTACGCAATTATAAATTAATACAAGTGAGGAGTGAAGATAGTCTTAACAGAGTATTGCGGAAAACGACATCAACGGGCATATAGCAGAAAAAACATCATTAACCGAAAAACATCTGAACAGAAGATTGAAGTGGTCAAAAGAAAATCTAATATAGGATACTGAAAAGTGTCGAAAAGTAATTTTATTGACGAATGCAAAATAGAATTAAATTCTAATGAAAGGGAATACATAAAAAAGACCAGTAGGAGAATAAAAAAAAACTGTAAGATGCACCACAAAGATGGTAGACATTAATGGCGGATGTATGCGAGGTTGCAACAAAAGAGATGGTAGAAGAAAACTGTTAAAAGCTGATGAAAAACAAATCAGAGAAAAACTAGATGAGTTTACTACGACTACAAAGATGGAGACATTTTCAACATGCCGGTGCCTTTTGCCACACATCACCTGCGACAATGATGTTACTTGTCGATAAAGATGTTTAACTTTTGGAAGAAATGTCAATATAATTGAAGTATTGTATTGGGGAGTGATGCAAACTATGCTGTCATAAATTACTGTGGAGAAGAATGGGACAAATTCGCAATTATTCGATCCAAAGGCAGCATAATTAGACGTTTTCTACTGTCTGTAATGATAAAATCACTGTTTGACTCCAACCAAATCCTTTTTAACGTGAGAAAAGAACTAAAAGATAAAATTTTCACTGGTTTACCCAGTACTTTGCATAGCTTATTCCAGTATTACTATGCTTAAGATAATCTATCATCCACCATACAGACTTAACACACATTCAGTAAATGGCT
>OZ010605.1:22608171-22615671 GCA_963932145.1 Acanthosepion lycidas
ACGATTCAAAACAAAATTGTTTGAATTTCTTTTAGTGTTAGTCTAAATTCCATACAATTTAATGATCACATTTTTTAAAAAAAATCGATATCGTTTTTATCTTTCTTGTCACTGCAATTTCATCTATGGAAGCACGTACATAGAATTTTCATTTTGGAAACTCATCATTACATTATTTATTGATGGAGAATATTATTCTGCCAACATGGAACCTGACGGAGAATATAAAATAATAGTTGGTTCAAGAAATATTGTGTTAAATGCGACGAAAGAATATAAGTCACGAAAGAAGAGAGCAGGAATAGAAAAATGCTAGCGCAACCCGGTATTATTTAAAAGGAAAACCTACTTTTAAACAGGAGATTTAACCAATGTAGTGTGTGGAATGTTATTGGTTTTGACCTGGTATCTTAACTTCAGATAATTTCACACCGCACTACGTGGGTCCACTTTATGTTTTCTATAAATATTTTAATGATAATTGTTATGATGAACTCTGATCATTGGTAACTCATCTCCGTGAATTTATCCATGATACTAGGTTAGCAATTAGGTTTAATAGTTTTACTTTTGAAACTTCTAGTTTTAATAGTTTTACTGTTGAAATTGATCTTTTTAGTAGTTTCACTGTTGCAAAAGATAGTTTTAATAATTTCACTGTTAAAATAGCTAGTTTTGATAGTTTCACTGTTGAAATAGCTAGTTTTGATAGTTTCACTGTTGAAATAGCTGGTTTTGATAGTTTCACGGTTGAAATAGCTAGTTTTAATAGTTCCACTGTTGAAATAGCTAGTTTTAATAGTTTCACTGGTGAAATAGCTAGTTTTAGTAGTTTCACTGCTGAAGTAGTTAGTTTTGATAGTTTCACTGTTGAAATAGCTACTTTTAATAGTTTCACTGTTGAAATAGCCAGTTTTAATAGTTTTACTGTTGAAATAGCTAGTTTTAATAGTTTTACTGTTGAAATTGCTTGTTGTTATAGTTTTACTGTTTAAATAGCTAGCTGACCGCCAGTGGAGTAGCTAGCTGGGGCAGTGTGGCTGTCCGCTTTAAGCGCCACTTTTATGGGGGTGCCATATTTATGACGGCGCCAATTTTGTGTCTGCTGTAAAAGCCGTATTGGAATAAATGTTGTTTTAATATCGGAACTATACTCACAGTTGAAGAATATTTCCGCTTTCGAGTAACTTAAACTTTGACATATATATTGCTCTATCTATTGTCCATGGAATCACAATTGAGAGATAAAATAGTTTTTGACGATACCATTGAAGAATTTGCCAATAAAAAGGCAAGAAATGTTGCTTTGTAAAATATTGTAATTATCATAGATATAAAGATGGTTCTAATTTTTACACTTTTTCCCTTTATAGCTCTTTTGTTTTTTTAACTGTTATTGATAAAGTTTAAATATGTTTGGTGTGTATGTAAAGCTTACTATATTTGAGTAGAGTAAAGTAATATTATAATGGTACACATATTTGTTTTATAACTTTAAGCATGAGACTCTGTATAATGGGGATTTTCTCTGCGAGTTGGTAAGGGACAAATTTAATGACAGTCCCGGGCGGCACATACACTCTAGCTATTCCAGTGATTCTATTAGTTTAATTTCTCGCACTTTTCAGTCGTGGAAACCTCTTTTGGATTATCTTGCTTCCCTGGCAGCTACAATCTTCAAAACTTTAAATGAAACGTGAGTCGCAATTTTCTGTCTTTCTGTATCCGGGTCTTTTATTATTCTTTCTCCTTACTAAAGCCTTCACATTCTCTTTCTCTCTCAATCAAACCTTTGCTCCAGAGAGGATTTATAGTCTTAGAGTAAAGTGGATACGAAAAAAGAAACAGATCAAAACAATCAGTTACCTGTTAACACGTCGAACTTGAATTAATCAGCCGCTCAAGTTCCCTCACTGATAGATCTGCATTTAACGCTGGACTTCAGATACACATTGAAAAGTATTATGAGAAATATCTGTATTGAGAAAACTCTTAAAGAATTAATTGAAAAAATCAATTAATTCTAGGTAATAGCATAGAAATAGAAATAACAGGCGTGTCTCTGCTAAAGCCACCAATGAACAGGGAAACGACAAGAGAGGCTTTGTTTTCAGGAAAGTATAAAGACAAAAGGAATTGCCTTTCTACTCTATCTATCCATGACCTTTAATTAAGCAACAATCAGTTGTTACTATTTAAAAAAAAAAAAAAAAAAAAAAAAAAAAAAACGACGCGTATCAGTAAAAATGGCTGCATGAGAAACTATTAAGTTGGTACAAAAATTAATGTCGTTTTCTCACATAGTAACATATGTGAGAAAACGACATTATTTTTGCACCAATCTAATAGTAACTGTAACAATGACAAGTTAAAATTTGTAGAATGAAACTAACGTAAGTCCTTATAGAGTTGTAATATAGTGTTTTCACAGGGGGAGGGGGCTTGTATTTGTAATAAGTCGGTCCTAAAATAGGTTTGACGTACAAAACGTTAGGAACTTGATATAATAGGTAATGACGCAGTAATCTAGTTGTGGTGGCTGATACTTTAATATCCGACTAACGGTCGTCCGACATCGACGATATTTAGTCACCCCACCCCCACGAGGGTATCATGTGGCACAAGGCCAATTTAACGTGGGATCTCCGAACCCGTGGGCTCGGCCAAAAATATACCTATTGAACCAGTATAAACGGCTTCAGGGTCGGTTTACCTCCCCGAAAGAGAATCGGCCCTTCGGCGTAGCTTCCTTCAGGTGCCTCCCCGCGCGAAGGCAGAGAGTTCAACCGATCAGTCGGTCGTCTGGCATCGACTGACTGACCAACTCACTCCCGAATGACTTGTTACTCTTACTTCTGGGAGAGTCTATTCTATACTATAGAATAGGTGTGTTCCACTATAACAAGAGTTTTCCTTGCAAATGTAGCATTACGTTTATATTGCCTTTTCTTTGCTTTTTTTGCTGCATTTTTCGTTTTACTTGTTCTACCTACATACCTTCGCTGTTTAACTAACCCTCAAAATATACACCGGTGCTGTTAAGTTCGTCTTCATGTCTGAAAAATAACAGGTCGGGGTGTGCTGTATGAGTTGGGGGCGAAAGAGGGATAAGCATTTTATGTTATCAGATACTATGATAACTTCGAAGTATTTGGTTAGTGCAAAAATAATGTCGTTTTCTCACATATGTTACTATGTGCGAAAACGACATTATTTTTTGTACCAAGCTAAGAAATGTTTTTTTTTAAATATAACCTTAAGATCCTTTCCAAACTCAATTAAGGGGATTCGATAAAGTATCTCAACTTCAAGATTTCATCATATGAGATTTTTATACAAAGTCGAGGCTGTCAATATCTTCATTTTTAATGTTACATTTTTCATATCTATCTGATTGTTGTTAATGCAAAAAGAAATATTATGAAAAGAAGATTATTAAAATATTTATTGTTCTTGACTACATGTTTCTAAAAGAACCCGATATTACTTTAAAATATGTCTATGTATGTATGTATGAATTGGGATAAAAAATGTATGGGATTCCGACAGAATAACACGATAAAGAACAAATGGGAAATGTTTGGCAAACTGACATGTTAAAATTTAATAAAAACTAGCAGGCTTAGCCCGATCACCATCGCTTCACAAAATAAGATATATTCCCTACTTGAAATCTTTGAAACAAAAATTTTAAATGAATATTTCATTCATATATTAGCTTGTTATAGTTAAGGAAAGTGTTACAAATAGATGCCATCTTTTTGAAGGCCAAGTAAAATGGAAATTTCAAATACATATTTTGCACTATATAAGGCGATATTCATAAACAGAACTATTTTTCATATGAAAATCAAAACAATCCTCAAATAAAAGAACAGTAATGAAGGACAGTTAATTAACGAAATAAACTTTTTTTTTTTAAATCAATATGCAAATTATGAAACCTGAAGAGTGATATTACCTAGAAGTAAAAAATATATATTACAAATATCGAGTTCCTAGCGTATAAGTTACGCTTGAGTAGTTTATTATATGTTATTTATCATCTCTCAGTTGCGTCTCTGTTTTGGGGCAGCGTGCATTCAGTTTCGACTCTGTCAAGCGACAGAGTTGCAACTGAGGAACATTATACTGAGAGGTGCCGTCCCTGGGGAAGAGCTATCCGAAGCCAAACTCTCTCATTGCACTAGAGAGAGAGAGGTCGGTGAACGCACCGAGGCCAGCGCAACCGACGTTTGTCGGGGCTGGGGGAATTTTTGTTCCTTGCCCGGGTGTACGCTCTCGGGCTCCCCACATTAAGCCGACTTGTGTCACAAAGTGATATCGTGATGGGGGCCAATAATTACAAATTACTCTAAAGTGATTTGTAACACGTCTATTTATCACCACTCTCGGGCTCCTCACATTAAGCCAACTTGTGTGAGGACCTGATATCTTGGAGGTGTCAATAAATACAAATTACTATTTATAATCATTCAGTTGCGTCTCTCTCTCTCTTTGGACAAGGTGAGCTTAGGGGCGGCTCCGTCGAAAGACAGAGACGCAACTGAGGAAAAGGATACTGAGAGGTGCCCAGCCATGGGGAACAACTGCTCGAGGCTGCGACCTCACATTGCACTAGAGAGAGAGATCGGTGCTCGCAACCAGGCCAGCGCAAACGCCGGTAGCGTAGGCTCGGGGAATTTTTGATCCTACCCCGGGAATACGTGCTCGGTCTTCACAATGGAACTTCGTAAGGGTTGTTGAGTAAATATCAAATTACCGTAAAGTAATTTGTAATAATTTTATGTGTCATCTCTTAGTTGCGACTCTCTTTGGGCACAGTTCGCTCTGGGTCAGCTCCGTCGAAGGACGGTGTCGAAACTGAGGAAAAGGATACTGAGAAGGGCCCAGCCCTGGGGAATAGGTTCCCGAGGCGTGCCCTCTCATTACACCAGATAGAGGGATCGATGCTCGCATTGAGGCCAGCACAAACGGCAGTGGCTAAGGCTCAGGGAATTTTTGTTCTTTGCCCGGGTGTACGCGCTCGAGCTCCACATATTAAACCGTCAAGTCACAACGCGACTTCGTGGATGGGGGCGAGTAAATACCAAATTACTATAAATTAGAGCTGGGGCTTTTTAATCTCAGAATTCGTGGAAGAATTGAACTTCAATTTGTCACTTATATAGGTTCCATAATATAGATTTTACTTATTTTTAATTATTGTTTTCTTTAACTCTTCAAACGTTGAATGTATAATTAATTCTGCTTTCTATTTTCTCATCTTTACACTATATTAATTTAATTTCATAAATTGCCCCTGTTCTCTTAGCCACGAAATAAAATTTATTATTTCTTCAGAAAATTAGGATCCTCTTACATCTGATCGTCTTTAAATTAAGTGTCAGCATAAAAATTATCGTTGAACTTTTGAAAGGTAAGCTTATAAATTATTTCACATCTACCACCGACCCAGTTTGAATTTGCGAAGAATTTTTCCAATTGTACTCTCTTCTGGACTATTATGTTGACCAAAATTACGAAGAACGCGAAAATAATTTCTGTTTGAATATCCATTTCATAATAGGCTTCAATAAGTTTAACATATTGTTTGATTGTTAATTTTTCCATGGTTGAAAGTGCCAAGGACTTGAGTTGTTAAATGCGAGAGAAGAAAGAAATCATTAGACGCTTAAGCTTAATGCACATAAAAATCTGTCCAAGTTATTGCAACACTTTCATCTATCTATCTATCTATCTATCTATCTATCTATCTATCTATCTATATATATATATATATATATATATATATATATATATATATATATATGCTTGAGTATGAAATGGAACTAATGTTTTAAATTTAATTACAAAATTAAATTTAAAGTTTTTAGCTTCCATTTTTGAAACATGTTCATTACTCTGTAGCGAAAAGCCATATTTTAAATAAGTTTATTTATAAAACTAATGCTCCGTAAATTTAGATTGAGCACTATTTTGTAAAAAATAAAAATATCAATAACAACATATCATACATATTACATATCTTACTGTTCTTTCTTTTTATTTAAATATATATATATATATATATATATATATATATATATATATATATATATATATATATATATATTGTTGGTTTCAGTCCTTTGGAAAATGACTGTAAAACACTTTCCACATACCAATTTATAGGCAGAAGCAAGCAAATGCATATTGGTGTTTTCCTAGCCAACAAAATAGGGAACTTGTCGGTTTCATAGGTTTCAGTCTGGTCTGTCTTGTCTTGAAGTCAGAACACTACATTCAATTGTTTGAACCTGCTTCTGTGTTTCAACCACAATTCTTTTTTTCTGAACTTCCTGCCTTATTTCTTTTAATTTGCCTTGCATATATTATTTGCTTGCCTTATATTATTTTTTCGCTGTTCCTTTCTTTTCTTTTTTTTTTCTTATTATTTTTGTCAAACTTTTCATAAACAATTTTTCCAATTGCAGGCTTGAAACTTCAACACGTTTTTTGATTGTTAATCTTTTCATGGTTGAATTTGCCAAAGACTTAAGTTGTTAAATCTGAAAGAAAGTGAAAAAAAATCATTAGACTCTTGAGTTTTATTCACATTTAAAATCGGTCCAAGATATTGGAACACCGTATTTAAACTTCATAATATATCATGCATCATTTTATTTGATTTTACATTCATAAGAATATAACAATATCATAACAGCTGATATCATCGACATGGAATTTTTTTTTTTCTGTGAGAGTTTTTGTTTTTATCCATTGTAAAAGACAAAGTTTAATTGTTTCATCAGTTGAAGTTAAAAAAAAAAAGTAAAAGCTAAAGAACTATACAGAAAATAGTGGAGATATTTTTAACAATTTTTTGTATGAAAAAATAGAAATCATTCTATTTTATTTTACCATAGGGGATTTATTGTTTCATACGCACGTAACTCTCAAATTACCAAATTATACTTTTTCTATTCAACGAACGAATTTGGAGTGTTTGAAATTATAGGATTGAAAGAATATTGTCCTTGGCTTTTGTTTGAAAGTCCCCAAAAGCAGCAATATCTGGAACTGGTCAAAGGAAGAAGCCATTTAATGAATGATTCAAAATTAATTACTCTTTATTTCTTGAGGACTTTCATATAGGAAAAAAATCAGATGATTTTCTAAACTACTATCAATACCAAAAGCAAATATGACTCGAAGCAAATTGTTTAATTTTAAACAAGCGACGCAGACATTGTTTCTTTT
Source organism: Acanthosepion lycidas (assembly GCA_963932145.1). Taxonomy (NCBI): domain Eukaryota; kingdom Metazoa; phylum Mollusca; class Cephalopoda; order Sepiida; family Sepiidae; genus Acanthosepion; species Acanthosepion lycidas. The sequence continues at coordinate 22,615,414 of OZ010605.1, forward strand.
GTTACGAAAAATTAGTGAGATATTTGAATATAAGCTTTAGCAATTTAAAACTGATGATGGAATTGTTTTGTCAAAATTTTTAAAAAATCCAGTTGTAGAATTCGAAAGGTTTCTTTAATGGTGTGGTATTTTCAATAAGAAAAGTGATTATGAAAATCACTGTTTAATTCCTTTGTTTACTCAATTAATATTAAAAGCCGTTCAAAGAATAATGGAGAAGTAATTTAGACATGAGAAGCTAAAAAATTCTAACAGAAG